>PVIA01000008.1:591231-1137570 GCA_004024845.1 Tonatia bakeri
TCTATTTCCTTTCCTGAGATACGGTACCCCATACTGGGCAAGGGGGAAGGAAGGACTGTGTGCATTTGTGGGTGTTTTAAGGGACTTTAAGATTTTGATAAAGACATTAGGTCACTACCTTAAGTTTGTATAGCACTAAATAAACGTTTTCCTTTCCTTTTCACAAATCTCTGGCATTGAGAGATATCTTTCCTTTAAGACGGCGGACAAGACGGACCTGAATCTCTTTCTGTAAGAGTATTATCATTCCAGGCCCCCCTTTGGGGTGTTTGGGTGTTTGGTTTGTTCTGTAACACCACTATTTACATGTGTCAATTGAGCATTCCTGTTACCATTGGTAGTTAACTAGTTATTAAAGGAAAGAGAGTAAAGAGGAATTAAACAGAGCTCAATAAACTGGGGAGCATGAGCCTGTTTGCTTCACCAAGAAACTGCAGCTTCATACCCCAGGGGGTCATAGCATTGGTCCACTAGGGATTAACCTCTACTCTTGCCCTTTCTGGTACTGGATTGTGGGGTACAGGGGGAGGTACTGGACCATAAAGGCCTGTCAGTTCAGCCTGGGGAAACCAGGGATTGGTTGGGAGGTGGATCTATCAAAAGTGCACGAAATCCTGAGAAGTTCATTGGTCATTTTGTAAAAGCAGCTGGTCCATCCCAAATCCAAAATGATATATCCCAGGGGAACAAAGCAACTCTCTCCCTCTCCCACTCTCCCTCTCTCCCTCTCTCCCTGTCTCCCTGTCTCCTCTTTCTCTTGCTCGTGACCCATATTCGCCCCATGTATTTGCTCATCCTCTCTCTAGAGCCATGTGACCTTGGCAGTTATGTGGCAAATGGCCATGGAGACTCCACACACAGGCTCCAGGCAGGAACCTGAATACCTCAGCACAGCAACAGGTCACAGCCAGGGACACAAACTAAACACTGGATGATGAAACAGACTGGACTGAACTAGCCATGGCAAAGCACAGGATCTATGGACATTAATTCTACTTCTGGATTTTCCGTGGTAGCTGGGAAATTGGAAACCCAGGGGACATGCATAAACTATGCATGGGTCCTTGGGAAGTTTCCCTCGCATTCCCATGGAAGCACCTAATTTCCATAGAGAGCCTTTCAAATGTGACTGGTCTAAATTGTGATGAGCTGTAAGTGTAAAATATTTCCTGGATTGTGAAGACTTTGTTAGGAAAAAGTGTAAAATATCTTGTAATTTTTAAACAATTATTTCATGTTAAAATGATAATATTCTAGATATATAGGGCTTAATAAATCATAGTATTAAAGTTCATTCCACCTGGTTTGTTTCATTTTTCTAGAAAATTCTAAATTGTCTATGTGGCTTGTGTCATATCTGACAGTACACTGTTCAGTGTTATCCTAGAACACACACTCAATCTAATGCCACAGAGCCTAGGTAATATGTTTCAGGATTTTCTGTGCTTTCTGGTTGTGTCATCTCTCTTCCCTGCCAGAGTGGATAGACTATTTCTGGAAGAGGGAGGCCAGGCTCCACAATGCCTCTTGGGATTACCTGCACTCTTGGTGACCGCTGAGTACTCCCTATTTTCCAAGGACCCGTGGTCTTCATGGCAGAATCCACTGCAAGATGAACTCTAGCCTATATGCTTCCCCTAGCCTGTGAATCTCAGAAACTCCCATAAAAAAATAGGAGATAAAATAACATCAAAAGATAAACAAATATCCAAACTATCCCAGCCATTTAGTTATTTCAGGTAACCATTTACATGTTTCAATATTGTTTCACACAATTCCATAAAATAAATGTTCAAGAGTTTCTAAAAATGCCTTCGCATTCGAGAGGTGTTCCATTACAGTTTAAGGTAGGGATGTATTTCCCTTTTGGAACCTGCATTCAGCAAGGATGCAATTTTATATTTGGTCATTTATTGCTCCTGGGCATAATTTGTACAGAGGAGTGAGAAAACGGAATGGTAGGAAAACATAAACTGTGCGCTTGGGAAGGAAAGCAGAACAAAACGAAACGGCGCAGCCACAGGAAAACAGGCCATCTGTCTTCCCGCAACGTCAGGTCTTTGGACTGTTTCTGCTCAATGTGCAAACTTCGTAAATGATGAGTCTTTCACTTATTAATGCAGTTTCCCCTTTCCCCACCAGGAAATTAAATCTTAAGGATTTCAATGAGAAGCACATTTTGAATAAAAAAAGAAACCACTTCATCTTCCTCAGGAAAGCTGTCATGCCATTCTCTGCATGAGCAAAAACACTTATTTTTAGTGCACAGTTGAGTTTGGAGGTCATTACATTTAACTTTTAAAACTCCGAGGTGTTTTGTTTTTATTTACTCTTTAGCAACTTGTTCTTTTCAGTATCAAGTTGAGAGAAGACGATTCAAAACATGTAATTTGTCTCAGAAATGGTAGTGTTCCAGCAGAGACAGAGTTTTAAGCTTTGTGGGTTGTATCAAATACATCTATGATGGGGGACACAAAACTGAATTTATTTATAAAAACTGTATATTTATTCTTACATATTTAAAATTCAGTCACCTTCAGAGTACTCTCCACTTGATGCAACGGAGACATTTTTTCCACTGCTCAAAACAGCTTCCGAATGGAGGCATAGGTGGATGCACTGTACCTCCACGCACAACAAAGATAGGAACAACAACAATTTAGAAGCAGAATAACATCCAGAACTGACAGAAAATTGATATAAATGGAAGTCAAACAACCAAGAAGTTGAAATAGACCTGTTCATCCAGACCGGTAGGAGGGGCGGAGTCGGGAAGCTGGGCACGGTCCCAATGCGGAGAGCAGAGTTGGGACTCGGTGCATAAGGCATCCAAGGGTGTGTAAGGCATCTGGGGAGTGCAAGGCCACAGCGAGTGGACCCTGAGTGCACTTGTGGCAGCTGGCAGGCCCCAGCAGAGGGGTGGCACCTGGCAGACACAGTGAGGCGGTGATTGTAAAGCAAGGCAGTGCGCGCAACTCAGAATCCCAGTGCTGGGAAATAGAACCTTGGGACACTGATCCCCGACGCCTGTGGAAGTTGAGGTGCAGGGAGAGACACCCAGCCTCACAGGAGAGGTCCTTGGAGGGTCCCCCGGCGTGCACAAGCCCACCCAGATGGGAATTGGCACCAGAGGTGCCCAGTTTGCTTGGGGGAAGCAGCAGAAGGGACTGAGGTCCCACAAAGAACAGAGCAACCCATTGTTCCCTCTTGACCCCGCCCCCACATACAATGTCACAACCCAGCAACAGGGTGCTCCGCCCTGGTGAACACCTAAGGCTCTGCCGCCTACTATAACAGGTGCGACCAGCCGAGAGAGAGAGAGAGAGAGAGAGAGAGAGAGAGAGAGGTGGCTCAAACAGAACAAATCAAAGCCCCAGAACTCATCCTTTTAAGCGACCAAGAAATAGCCAACCTATCAGATGCACAGTTCAAAACACTGGTGATCAGGAAGCTCACAGAATTGGTTGATTTTGGTCACAAATTAGATGAACAAATACAGGCTGCAATAAGAGAAATGAAGGAAAATGCACAGGGAATCAATAGTGATGGGAAGGAAACTGGGACTCAAAACAACAGAGTAGACCAGAAGGAAGAAAGAAACAACCAAACAGGGAAGAATGAAGAAACAAGAATTCAAAACAATGAGGAGAAGCTTAGGAACCTCCAGGACATCTTTAAACGTTCCAACATCCGAATTATAGGTTTACCAGAAGGGGAAGAGGAAGAGCAAGATATTGGAAACTTATTTGAAAACATAATGAAGGAGAACTTCCCGATTCTGGCAAAGGAAATAGACTTCCAGGAAGTCCAGGAAGCTCAGAGAGTCCCAAAGAAGTTGGACCCAAGGAGGAACACGCCAAGGCACATTGTAATTACATTAGTCAAGGTAAAAATGAAGGAGAGAATCCTAGAAGCAGCAAGAGACAAGGAGACAGTAACCTACAAAGGAGTTCCCATCAGACTGTCAGCTAATTTCTCAAAAGAGACTTTACAGGCAAGAAGGGGCTGGAAAGAAGTATTCCAAGTCATGGAAGACAAGGACCTACATCCAAGATTGCTCTATCCAGCAAAACTTTAATTTAGAATGGAAGGGCAGATAAAGTGCTTCTCAGATAAGGTCAAGTTAAAGGAGTTCATCATCACCAAGCCCTTATTTTATGAAATGTTAAAGGGACTTACCTAAGAAGATAAAAAAAAAAAAAAACATGTATAGTAAAATGACAGCAAACTCACAATTATTAACAACCACACCTAAAACAAAACCAAAAGAAACTAAGCAAACAACTAGAACAGGAATAGAACCACAGAAATGGAGATCACATGGAGAGTTATCAACAGGGGAGTAGGGTAGGGAGGGAGGGGGTAAAGGTACAGAGAATAAGTAGCATAGATGGTAGGTAGAAAATAGACAGGGAGGGCAAGAATAGTATGGAAAATGTAGAAGCTAGAGAACTTATGACACATGAACTAAAGGGGGGGGAATGTGGGTGGAAGGGGGTGGGCAGGGTGGAGGGGAGTGAAGAGAGGAAATGGGACAACTGTAATAGCATAATCAATAAAATATATTTTAAAAAAACAGTTTCTGAAGTTGTAAATTTTCATGCCTTTTAGTGCCTTAAAGGTGTTTGCTTGTTTCACCTCTTCCACATCAACAAGATGTTTCCCTTTGAGGACTTGTTTCATCCCTGGGATGGGGGTGGAGTGTTGCATGGGGTGCGATCAGGTGAATAGGGAGGGTGGAGCATGAGAGTCAAGCTGTTTTTGGTCAAACTCTGCTGAACACTCAGCACACTGTGGGCAGATGTGCTCCTAAATCACCCATCATGAAATGGGCGCAGGTGCTGAAAGAGTCAAAAAAATTCACTGAAGCCAAACAGCCTCTCACAACAACACCAGCTGGTACACTGATAAAGATGGGCTCCTACAACACTCACCTAGTGGGTATAGGCTTCCAGAAGATAATTTCAGATTTTGGGGGTGGGTCCCCTTCTATATTTGAGATTCTAAGGTAATAACAGAACTTAATTAGCAGCAATTTTTTAAGTACTGGTGGATGCTGGTAAGCACTGTGGCTTTCAGTAGAAGAAGGCACACCCCTTTCATTACAGCTGGAGGGTATGTTCCACAGGTACAATTTCCATTTTTTTTCCACTTGAGTTAGCTCAGAACTCCTAGAGGACATGGAGTGATAACATCTAATGTTCAGAGAAGAAGTTTTTCAGGAACCATCTTGAAAATTCTTATACTCCCTAACACAATGACGATTTCATCACCTTTTGGAATTCTCTTTCCCTTTTCAATTTATCGTTCAGTTTATAAATTTTGCATGCTAATAGCACAGGAAATTTAAATAATGACATTGAAATAGAGGAAAAGGAATGTCAGTCTTCACCTAAATACACCATGGGAATCTTTGAGGTTGAAGCTGGAAGCATGGCTGGATGCTTTAAAGAAGAGCCCTCTTCTAGTGTAAAATCTCTGCTCAGGGACTGGCACTCACTCCAGTTAAGGTGGGGGCCAGGAGGTGTACCTTTGGTAAAAGTGTTGCCCTCTGTGTTCAGTCCCTGGTCCCAGGTCCTCAATGACTGTCACCATATCTTCCATCTCATTCCTCCCTCTTTCCAGCGTGGTAAAAGTTTCCCAGTCCAGTTTGGTGTTTTCTCCCATTAACTGGGTCTGTTCCAGAAGTCTTTACTATGTCCCTTAGAGTACAAAAGATTGAAAATCAAAGTTGCAAATTCTCTTTGCCTTCATTTCCTGTTGTCAAGTCCACCACATAGACAGCTAGTTTAGAATGAGGGCAAGGAGAAATGGAGTGTGGAGAAAGAATAGAGCAGAATAAAGTAAAATATGTCATTCCAGTGGAAAGCTCCTAGAAAGCTCAGATTGGTAGGGACAGTGAGCGTGGAAACCATGCTGCCTCTTTGCCCTAGAGCCAAGATAAGAGACTTGAAGGAGCTTTAAAGTAAGAGTTTCCCTGAAGGAAGGAGTAAGATCTGTGGCCAGCACCAACACAGGTTGTGTTGAAATGTGCACACACTGAGGCTGGGGAAATGGCCCCTGGACAGCCTTTAGAGACCAGATCTCCATCCTTCCTGAGGGGTGTTGGTCCCCACAAGGCCATGAACTCTGGGCTCTGACTTTCATTTTCAAAAGGATTTGAGGAAGACCCACCACTTCAAGGATCTGTCATTAGCATTTGTGTGCAGGGAATCATAAGGTCAACATGATCATTGTCTGCACAGCACTCCAAGCCCATGGGGAAATGTCAATAATTTCATAGGGGTACGACCAGTCACTACTGTGGGATATAATACTGTGAGATATCACTGAGAGTACAGTAAGGAAGTCTGGGTGATATCAGCTGGTCTGGGAGAAGGGGAATGGGCCCTGGAGATACTAACATTTCAGATGGGAGTTGGGATGGGGTCATTGACAGTAAGGGAGACAAAGATGCTGGGAGGAAAAAACAGTCCAAGACAGTCACAGAACAGGAGGAAATTTAGCCAATTCACCCAAGTCAAACAGCATCAATGTGACAGGAAGAAGGGCACATCAGGAGAAGCTGGAGACCTGGACAAAGCCATTGTGTTAAGTACTTTAGGTTTTATTTTAACAATAATGGGGCTCTGGCTGGTATAGCTCAGTCGATTGAGCGCGGACTCTGGACCAAAGTGTTGGCAGTTTGATTCCCACTCAGAGCACATGTCTGGGTTGCAGGCCAAGTCTGCATCTGGGGGCACACAAGAGGCAACCACACATTGATGTTTCTCTCCTTCCCTTCCTCTCTCTCTGAATATAAATAAAAATAAATAATCTTAAAAAATAATAATGAGAGCTCATTTTGGAAGGCTAACCAGGTGTTGTCTGGAGGGGTATTTGGTGGAGCCGTGCATGGCTTGGTGAGGCCCATGAGGATGTTGTCATCTTCACTTTGCTAAATATATGCATGACTTTCAGGAGCTGAAAGGTCTCTTTCTTTCTGCACAAACAGTTTTAAACAAGACTAAATGTAAAGTGCTGCGATATGTTTTTGAAGTGAACTTTTATTGCCTGCTATATTCGTTAGGGTATTCTAAACTGTGGCTACAGTAAGGGACCCAAAATGCAAAGGTTAGGACAGTACAAGCATATTATGTGGATTCCAGGGGGTGTGGTCTCCCAGTACCAGTCATCTGGATGTAGGACTAGGATGGAGAACCTGGCACTGCACATTTCCCCAAAGGGTATAAACCCATGTCATTTCTGTCAATATCCCATTGGGACGACCCAAGTATGTGGTGACACTTAAAAGTGGGGTGGGGAGGGATGGGAGATGTCATGTAGCTGTGTGCTCAAGCAGGCTTAGTAGATTTTAGCCATATGTTAGACAGCACTGTAGGTATTTTAGCTTTGGAAATTATTCTTCAAAGACTAGTCTTCCAATTAGAGAAGTTGGACTCCATGATCACTATACCGTCTCTGAGCCTCCTAATATCAAGGACCAGTTTTTCTACTCTTGGGTTTTCAAGGGACTTTCAGCTTTTGATTCCTGAGCGACATCTTGGCTGTGCAGAAGCAGAAGTGCGAACAGCTGCCAGGGGAACTAGTGGGCAGCATGAGTATACCCTGTGTAGTGGCACTCTTCGTTTCTCCACTCCATTCTGGTTATCAAAGCTTTTACTCATTCAGCCTGAAACGTGCATCACAGCTGACCAAGTTCAGCTTTTCTGCCCTCTATTTACTAGTCTTGCACTATAATCCCTAGATGCCAAGAACTTTGAATGAAAAAGTTTCATCATGATACTCTTTGTAAAAACAATTGATAAAAAGATTCCTAAGCTTCTGTACCAGCTCCATTAACCCATCAAACAAGTGCAATTTTTATTTTAAAGATGATTTTGCAGGAAAATGTCTAAAGAGCATTCAGCTATTATTAATAATAACCACTTCTGACTCTTCCTACTACGAGAACATACTGCATCTCACACTAAATCAATACTCTGTGTCAAATCCTTGTGACGTGAATGTTTTGAGACTGACCCAATCCATGCATGATTACATTCAACATAGTTGTGTATCTTAACCTAGAAAACTACTGCTCTCTTTTTTATTTGATGAAGTTTCAACTAGAATAAGAAGTCATCTTAATATAAGGTTAAGAGAATGTGTCAGATGCCTCTGCTGTCTCCTGCAGGTCAGGACACTTCATCTTGTGAGCCCAGATTTTAAACCCAAGTGGAAGTGACAGAACCTGGAGACAAAGCAATAGTCTTGGAGTGCTTCCCCCTTGCTTAATTACATTTAAAAATGACAAGTTAGAATCAAACTCTTTCTGAGATGGGAGACAACACCTACTGATGCAGTCCACAGTGTAGGAAATGTGATTTTGCTAAACAATAAAAAGTCAGCGCTGGTGTGCATGGGTACATGTTGGTGTTTGGACAAGGCAAAAGGCATTTGCAACACTTAAAATTGCTTTACCTTGGGAACTAAAAGCTCTAGAGCATGCTAATTCCATTGAAACTTTACAACCAGATCCTTCTGAAGTCAGTGTTATCATCGCAAAATGTTTGTTCTTATGACATTAGAGAGAAAGGTAGGAATGAGTATTACTTAAAAGTCAAACAGATTTTTTTCAATGCAAGTGAAAAATTCAGTATTTTAAAACATTATAAAAATGGAGATTGTAACATAGTATGTTATATTCTTAATAAATATTTTAAAGAGTGATAATTTCCAGGGAAGTGTAATTTAGAAAACTTTATGGACTGTTTTATGAAAACAATGTTAGAAAAACATTTGAAAATAGTTATTTTAAATAAGCAGTTATTGTTTTGTTGAAATGTTGCAATCAATTTTTGTATTAGAATACAAGACTCATTATCTAACTCATTAACTGTCACAGGTCTTAAAGCAGGATTCCACACGAATAAATACTACCATAATATAGGTTTGTTTTTTCAGGTCATGTTCTTCCTTCCAAAGATTTTTCAATAGTTCTTTCAAATGAATGCATTTACTATTTATAATAAAGATGCTGTATGTAATCAACCCAGGGCATTCTAGGTCTTCCGTGTGGTTCATTTTCCATCAACACCTCTATGTGGTGCATCTAGCTGATGGCCTGTTAGCTGGGAAGCATCCAGTCTCTCTGCAGTGTTTGGCAGCTTTATAACCTGTCTAGTGACATACTTGCACTCTCCCCCAGTGAGGCCAAGTTGCAAAGTCTTGCTCTTCATGAATGTGGGTTCACTGATTTTTCTTGAGATGCAAAATTTACTGAGCCAGTGTTAGACACTTGCAGGGGTGTCCAGGGGTGTGAGGACTGTATCGAGGCAAATTAGGAGGTGAGGGCATGCATGGTAGTGAGAGAGTATAGAGGACACTTTGGGAGGTGGTCCCATTAAGATCAGAGAATTCTGAAAGTCGGGGTATAAGAAGGAAGTGGCACTGAATGAAAGGAGGTGCTATCAGAGTGGGGTGACTTGAGTGGATAGTTCAGGGGTAGCACAGCTACTGGTCATGATGTTTGAGTGGAGAGCTGCTGGGGAGGGGTGGGAGGAAACCATTGAGCTAAAGAGAGTAAAGTCCTGAGATTGCAAGTTGTCATACTCACTGTTCACATAGAAGCTGTGGTCACCAAGCATAGAGGGGTATGATACAGAGTGAGCAAATGACAGGAGCACTCAGGTGAAGGGGGCAGTGACTGATGGAGGTGAAGGTGACCCTCTTTGGGAAGAAATCAAATAAGCCATTTGAGAGCCCTTGTGTTTTTTGTTTGTTTGATTTTGCCTTAATTTTTTTTTGGCTGACCCTTTGTTTGAAGTTGATATGTAAAAAAAAATAACTCCTCTAGGTGGAAATGTAAAGGAAATCCTGCCATTTATGACAATGTAGATGGACCTTCAGGTCATTATGCTGAGATAGAGAGAAGCAGGCATGGTATGACTTACATGTGGAATCTGAAAAAAAGGCAATTTTACAGAAACAGAGAGTAAAAATGCTAGGTTCTGGGGTGTGGGAAAAACAGAGGAAAGTTGGTCCAAAGGTATATAATTTCAGCTATAAGATGAATAAGGTCTTAGGACCTAATGTAAAACATGTTGACTATAGTTAATAATACTGTATATTATAGTTGAAATTTGCTAAGAAAGTACAATTTAAATATTCTCACCAAAAATAAAGATAAATATGTGAGGCAACAGATGTGTTAATTAACTAGATGGTAGGAATCCTTTTCCAATACATGTATATACCAAATCAACACATCGTGTGCTTGGAATATCTCAAAATTATATTCATCATGTATGCTTCACTACAGCTGAGAAATAACTACTCTGAACTGTGAAAAAATGTGCAGGAAAACATGAGAAAACAGAAAAGCAGGAAAATGAATGGCAATCTTGAACACTAGGTGACTTGGTCAGTAGAAAATCTGCAGGAAGCTGGTTTGTGCTTTTTCTGTTTTCCATAATTCACATCCTCTCCTCTTTCAGAAGAAACCCCACCCTTCTGCTATGTGTCTTCAGTTCTTGGCTCTTCTTCATTTTCCTGCTGGTTTTCTGATTATTTCATGCTCAGGGATGCTGATAAGATACTCTTAATTCTCCAAGATGACATTTAAAATGACCTCATGATGAAACCCCCAGGACTTCTCTCTCCAAGCCCAACCATGATTAATGGCTCTTAATTTTAGCAATTAAGATGAAGGTGATGTTTGGGGGCTGCGGAGCATTTTATGTGTTACAGACTCTTACAATGTGAAGAAATCAACTTTGACTTCCTTTCCACGAGCCTCTCATTCTTTCCTCAAGTTGTATGTGTTTGTATGTTTTGAGTAGAAAACTTAGGAAAGTTCTATAATCTCTGCTTCTCAGCTAAATAAAGTTAATGGTTTTATTGCACCAATATTATAATTATGATTTATGGAATTAAGTTCAGCCAAAACTGTTGACTTTCTTTAAAACCTAAAACATGTCTCATTAACCTGAGTTTTAATAATACTTGTACAGGCTAAACATATTGAGTAATTAAAAGATAAATCAAACTAACAGCCTTATCTTTTCCATATGGAATTCCAGTTATAAAAAAAAGGCCATTACACTTATTATTCTAATAAGGAAACAGTGGAAAATATATGAACACTGTTAAATGACTATTTAAATTATTGAATTTTAGACATATTTTTCTCACACATTGATTCTAGCTTTTCCTGCTGGCTTTCTTTATGTCTTTGAGCAATTACCTAAGGCAATATCAGCTGTCGCACTCATAGTGAATTGCAGCATCTCAATGTGCTATTGGATAAAATTAATGTTTTCCCAGATGTAGGTATTTTTCAAAATTCAGCAAACATACACTTATGATTTAGGCATTTCAGTGCATGCCAATTGCGTATAAAACTCTAAACAAAAAACTAAAATCTAGTTAATAATATGCATGCAGAATTATTTAGGAAAATGCATATGGATGTCTGCAATTTACTTTGAAATGCATAAAAATGGTTTGATAGGAGAACAGAAGGTTGGATACAGGAATGGGCATGTGGTAAAAAGGTATGGTAAAACCTCAATGAGTGTTCAAAAAATTTCCAAATAAATGCCAGGGGAAGAAAACCAACATGTTGCTAATGCCTGTGCGTGTTAAATACCCTGATTTCCCCTGACATCCAGGGCCTCACCAATCCTGTCCATTCACATTGACCAAATCTTACCACTTCTCACCTGCCCCTCCAATGTTCGCCCTCTAGGTGCCAACACCTCTCATGGGATGACCCCTAACTGGTCTCCCTACTCCTGTCATTGACCTTCTAGATCCTCTTTCTACAGAGCCGCTATAGCAAGTTTCAAAGAACATAAATCAGATTGCATCTGCACAGTTGCAAACAACATCTCCTTTAAGTCAACTGTTGACTTGCAGCTGTCATGTGCAATTTTTACAGAAAGGCATCTGTGAGAGCTGTTGGCTTTTTAACTAGTGATGACCCAAGGACACATCTCTTGGTTGTGGGTTTTAATTTGCTTTTATGCTCTTAATATGGAAACTGAAACAAAAGAGCTGATTTTTCAAACATTATAAATTAATTGCAAAATGTGTCCTAATTGCTGTATAGGAGATTTGTATCCTCTTGAGGTTCTAGTTCTTAGTTAGCTATGTACATGAGAAATCTCCTCTTTAGTCTAAACTGGCCATTTTACATTCTTAATGGTACATCTCAATAATACATTTTCTTAATTTGAATGTTATCATTTATGTCTAATGGTTACTGATTATCATAACCTGTTTAAGGAAACTTTGGCTGCCCCAAATCATGAAGTATTCTTCAATGTTATCTTCTACATGACTCATTGTTTTACCGATTACGTTTAGATATATAATTCAGCTGGAATTGATTTTAATCTATGGTATGGGGTAGAGGCCAAGATTTTTTATAACCTATATGGAAATCTAACTGAGAAGGGCCTATGTACTGAAAAAATTTTCTTCCTCTGTTGCTCTCAAGTACTGCTTTGTCATAAATCATGGATGTGTATGTGTGTGTGTGTGGTGTAACTTGGTTTCTGTTTTCTTTGCTAGATATCTGTAGATTTTTACATCAATGCATTCTACATATATGTGTTGATATATATTCTTTTTTTAAAAATATTTTATTTATTTATTTTTAGAGAGGGAAGGGAGGGAGAAAGAGAGAGAGAGAAACGTCAATGTGTGGTTGCTGGGGGCCATGGCCTGCAACCCAGGCATGGGCCCTGACTGGGAATCGAACCTGCGATGCTTTGGTTCGCAGCCTGCGCTCAATCCACTGAGCTACGCCAGCCAGGGCCAATATATATATTCTTATTTATTGTTTTAATATGAACCTGTGTTAAAATGTGAAAATCATCAAACCTGTTTCTGCATCTGTGGGGTTTTCCCTCTGTCTCTGTTAATGTGATGAGCTGCATTCATAGACTTCTTTATACTGAGCACTCTTGTATTCCTGGAAGTTATTTTCATAATGACTTCAATGTGTTATGTAATATAACTTCGCCTGTGACACATACTGAAGGGGTATATATCCCCCTTTTCACGTGTTTATATAGAGGAGACTGGCTTTCACTAAATCCCCCGAGAACAGCAGTATAAGAATGGGTAAATCTCATTTTCCTTTCTACACCCGATTATTAGTTTCCTCAAATTAAAAAACAGGGAGGGGAGCTGTTATCCACACCATGTTTATTTACCAGTGGTGAGAGAGAATATTGTGTCTCAGAACAAGAAAGAAATTTCTCTCTTTTGCTACCTGTTTCAAGGATAAGAAAAGCTAAAAGTATAAGAAAAACCCTCTCTTTCCCTTTCCAAGTGCACTCCAGGCATAGTGTCCATAAGAGAACTCAGTAAGTAGATGCTACCACAAAAAAGTTGCTGTTACATTAAGGTTCTCTTCACCTATTTTGTGCTCTTCCCTTTCCGAAACCTCAAAGGCAGACTAGCCTAGCTTTCATCTCAGATTTCTCAAAAAGGTCAAAGACATAAAGTGGAAAATTGTATTAATATTGTTGTTAAAGGTGTAATTCTTGGACATAATTAAGGGTGAACATGTTCTGATCTTTTATTTTTCCTTTGAAATAGCACTTCAATAAAGCCTTTTGTAATTGACTTTTCAAAGCCTGGAGAGAAGGGTCATGATAATATTGGAAACTCTTCTCTAATGTCCTGGTGAGAAAAATAGAGAAGGGGAATGCCAAGACCTTGAGCCACAATGACTTCTAAAACCTACCTGGAAAATCCCCAAAAGGCTCTGGAAGAACCTTCCTATGAAGTGTTTTATGGATGAATTTTTAGTGCTGGGTGTAGGACACCGATGTGTCTCCATTCAAAGAAGCTATGTGTGGCTTGCAGCAATCTGAGCTGTTTCATGTGCTAAATCAATGCAAGTGTTTCAGCTCAATTTACTTTCTCAGGGCTATGGACAAAACTCATAATTGCATGACTTGAGGGATATGAGGTCACTGATGAGCAGACGAGCTATGTGTTAATTTTCTTAATATTTCATGTTTTATATGAGATCAGATTCAGATTGTGGAGGAATTGGGAAACAAGGCAGATCTCTTAAATGTTATTCTTGGTATTCATTGAAAACCATCACTCACTCTGCATATACATAGTTATGTTTATTTTTTGTGTTGTCAAGACATTCTGTTGTTTTTAGACTTAATGCACTTCATTTTCTGATACCATTGTCATTCACTTGGTGCTTTCAGCTGTTTAAATACTCTATGTTAGCTTTGCTTTATAAAACATCTTTCTACTATATGTATGTTATACCTTAGAAAATGTGACTTCAATTGAAGTCTATATAGTGAGCATAATTTTCAGTATCCTCTGATAGTTAAACTGGAATCCTAAATTTATTCATACCTTGAGACTCAGTAATGAAGGATGTCTCAGAGTTGGCCTCTGAAGAATTTTATGCAAATTATAATTTAAATTGAATCATATTTTAATGTAGTAGGGAAGTTCACTACTTGAAAGGAGCTGATGTCAAGGACTTTCCTTAAAGTGAAGAATTGGCTGTCTTTTCACTACCTCTGGTATTTTTTGTCCTGTAACAACTAGGTTCAAACTAATTGAATTTTCCTAGAGTTTAATACATCATAGTTAGTTTTGAAATTTATTTTTTAAAACCAACACTTAAATTCAGCTTCAGGCATTAGATGAAGCTAATTAATGTTTCCTTAGTTGTATTGTGCAAATAAAGCTGTGTTCATTTGTAAACTCATTCACTTGCCTCTTGTTAAAGAAAGAACTAGAAGAATTATCTGGTTTCTTGATTGAGGAGTCCTGGCAACATGCATGGTAAGAAACTTTCCATTCTTGATCTTGCTGCCCACATCTCATTCCACACATCGGTTCTCAAAACCATAGTTAGACAAGTTGCTGGCTCCACCTGGAGATGTTTCCTGCATACATCCTTTCCTCCCCATTGTCCTGCCCACTAACCTCACCCAGCCTTCTGATCCTGCTCCCACCAAGGATGATTATTGGGAATCTTCACAGTGCATCTATAATGATTTACCTGTAGAATTACACAAATACTGCTGTATCATGTACATTATGAAACGAGCACAAAGGATACACTTGTTAGAGGATGATTTGAAAATAAATGTATGGATAAGCTAGAAACTTTCCCCATTGGGATAAATTGGCCCATGCACCTCAGTTTGGAAACCACTCTCTAAACTCACCGTTGCAGCACCCCACAAACCAGCAAATTAATTTTAAATTCCTAAGCTCATAATTCAACAACTGACAAAGGAGGTCCCGCATTCCCACCTTATCCCTTCTCTCTCCTGGGCCTCAGCCAGCACAAACCACAGGTGGGAACCACCTCCTACTCACAGCAGCCCCAGCCTGGCCAGGGCGTCCTTTCTCAGGCACTGGGTCCCACACATCCTACTGAAGTTCATGTGTCACTCTCTAGACTGTGCCCACATAAAAAATGACTTTCCAAAATATAGGAAATATATGATGTTTTATGCCCATTTTTGCCCTTATTCCTGCAGTGAATTTTGTTATGTGCTAATTTTACAGTTTTTTAGATATATGAGCAAGCAGACTAAAGAAAACAAGCAGAAAGTAAATCAAATGTGGATATATGCTTTTCTTCCTGTTAATTCACATTCAAAATTGTACTTTCCCTCAGATTTCTAACATGAAATAGGTACATAATTCAAATACATTTTTTTCAACACAAAATTGGGTTTCAACAGTACTATGTTGTTCACATATTGGAATCACCCAGATGCTTCCATTTTATTGCATTTACTAAAAGAGAATGTATATCTAAAGCAATAAGTATAAGCCAAAAAACATATAATATCTAAAGATGATACTTTACAAATTCTATGTATTTTAGTAAAGTTGACATTTTCTATGAATTTTATATTCCCAAAAGGCCTATATTTAGAGAAAGAATATTTTATTGAGACAACTATATATGTGATCTTTTCATTATTTTTCCCATATCTTTCTTTAAACTCCTCTAGGGTAATGTAAAATGTAATAAAGCCACAGTTGGACAGTCTGTTTCAGTATATGACATTTTTCAGATGCATGACAATTTGTTTGCTGTATTAAAAGGCCTATGTAAACTTGGAACGTGTGATAAGGGACTGAATAGACTACCTTTGACTCTATCAGCGTAAGAGTTTCTAGGTTAATGGGTAAAGTCAGTATTAAATAATGTATTCACAACAAATAACATTTAGGGTTAAATGAATTTTCCAAAAAGTCTGTTTTTTCCCACTTTTCTCCAAGTAGTGATGAGAATATCTTCTGGGTTAAATATATACAGGCTAGTGTAACATTTCAACATACATGCTTCCCTGTGAACACCCATAGTAGATTTATTCCTTCCTGAATTTATTTAGCACTTGTCTTGGGAGAGGCAGGATGTAGCAGTCCTACTGGCCAGCAGTCAGAATGAGATAAGAAAGTACAGAAACATGCAATGTTTGCTTTTACAGTTTGGTGTAAAATTTCTCCTCCCAATCCCCCACAGGCCACAGTTAGGGTCCACCTGATTTGCAGTGCTTTGTATTTGAGGGGCTTTTGGTGGCCCATTTGGGGAAGTGTTGAGGCTCATGTGTGAGTCACCACAAGGCAACCTAGAGACTGCGAAGGTGCAAGAGCAAACCCCAAAGAATGGGGCCATGGCAATGGGATTGCTGGGATCAGGAAACCAGGAAGGCATAGGACGTATGGAATTTGTGATTGGAAGAATTCCTTTACCTCCTGGAAGGATGACGAACAGCAGCCTCAAAAGGTACCCCCTTCTGCAGAATTCCCTTGCATGCGATGAGCAGCACTGACCTCACCTTTACCTGAAACAAGTGTAGTGCAACCAAATCTCACAGCGAAGTGTTGTCACCTACTGCAGAGATGACCAATGATGGGCTAGGCCATGAGTAACTTTTGGACAGTTTCTATCTGTGTCCAGATATTAGTACGGTTAAAATTTGAAGAGCCATAGTATAAAAGTTGTATTTACTGAAATCAGATACTCCATTCTTGTCTTTATAGTAAGACACTGAATTGCCTGAAATTGAGGTGAGGAAACTCAGGGGTCTCTCAAAAATGACAGTCTGTGTTTGTTCCATCACTTCACATGCCAAGTTTTTGAGAATGTCACACACCTAGAAAATCTATTTACAATTTCCCAAATTTCCTAACACATAAAGAACGCACCTACCCTAAAATGTTAAAAAACAACTAATCACTATGAAAATGAACAGTAAGAAAGGGTATTAAGTGTGAATTAAACTATGTCATCTCTTTTAAATTTTATTCCTGAGAAGTTGATGAGACCTTGGGACACTTCAGCGATGTGACACTGACCCATGGGGTCACCTGTGACATTCAGCATAATATGAGAGTATGAGACCAGGGGAAAATGGGAGGAGTTTTGCAAAGAATAGAATGCCCCATATGAAATGACATATGACCTCTAGAGAAGAAGTTTGTTTAGAAAAAGAACAAGAGCTGTGTCTAAATGCATGCCTTCTTACCACATTCCATGTGTCTCTAGCATCATTTAATACATTCCAGTCGCATATGTTCAATCATGTGGTTCCCTTTACTGTTATAACTGCACATACTACTCTCTGGCATGGTCTTATTTTCACTTCACATTGGGAAAAAAAATTATGGAGTAAGAAATTAAGATTAGCCCTGGCTGGTGTATCTCAGTGGATTGAGCGCGGGCTGTGCACCAAAGCATTGCAGGTTCAGTTCCCAGTCAGGGCACATGCCTGGGTTGCAGGCCATGGCCCCCAGCAACCGCACATTGATGTTTCTCTCTCCCTCTCTTTCTCCCTCCCTTCCCTCTCTAAAAAATAAATAAATAGAATCTTTAAAAAAAAAGAAATTAAGATTAACCCGCTAATGTTTCCAGGCCTTCTGATTCAGACTTGCTCAGGCTCGGATAAACATCCAGTCACAACTAAAATTCATTTAACTCAGATCTGGGTGGACATTTGCACTCTGAAGGTTCATCTGCTGGGAGAATGTGGCCCTGGCCCTGGCCCTGGTGCGGCTGGGCCTCGCCCAGCACAGCACTCCCTGTGCCAGCCCAGCTGACCTTGCTGGCTCTCCGGCCTGTGCGCTCCAGCCGTCTCCAGAATTACAGCCTGGCCTGGGCACTAGGCACTAACCCAGTTGTTGTAGTACATCTAGGGAACTATAAAATAAGAATGTGTTATAATTAAACAGCATAAATCTGTGGTAACTATACTTTTCATTAGAGACATAGTGTTAACCAATATTCCCTATTTCAAGTGGTTAAAATGAGGTTAAATTTAAATTCTCATGAAAGAACTTAGCACTATAAACTCTAAGCCATAGAAAAAGATAGAAAAGGGCATCACTTAAAAATAGAGATATTTATACTTATAAATATAAATATTGCTATTTTCTTCAAATACAAGGGTTTTTATCTCACAATTTCTTTTCAGTTCAAAAGGACACATAAAAGATATGAAATGGAATATCTGGGGTTTGCTTTAAGACATACTCTCAATTCTTTAAAAATTGATATGAGATTTGTTTGTGAGATTAAATGTAATAGAAAAGAACAGAGATGTAAAATGATTAAAAAACCTGCTGAGAAGAGAAAGAACGGGAGAAGAACAAGGAAGAACACCTAGCGCATTGAACTCTGCGGCTGATTTAAGGGTTAGTGCCCTGGGACACGTATGTAAGCAAGTAGACTCTCCCTGACTGCGCGGCTTGCTGCCGCCACGCTCCCATTTCTCTGTCTCCCTTTACTTCACGGAAGGGTCGTCTGCGTTGGGTGTCTCCACTTCTTCCTCTCTCATTCCCACTCGAGAACCACTGCAATCAGGTCCAGCTGTGGCTTTAACATCATTTAGAAGAGTTTCTCCCCGTGTGGCTGTGCCATCACTCAACACACAGTTAGGTCCCTCATTTTTATTTTCATTTTGCTTTCAATTGCTGATTGCTTTTTGTTTTAGTTTTGTTTCATAATTGTATAAAATATTTATTACCTCTCAACAAAAAGGTATAGTTTTTATTTCTGTCCCATCTACCTTATACCCTTCCTGTTGGTAAATATTCTCTTTAAAATTCTACAATGAATACTTCTTTTCCATTATATATATGTGTGTGTGTGTGTGCGTGCATGTGTGTGTGTACATATATGTATGTGTGTGTATATATATTTGTGTTTGTGTTTATATATCCATTTTTCTATACCAACTGTGGCAGACTATCCATTTTTATCATTCAGCCTGGAAATCATTCCACAGTATTGCCTCATATATTTTTATGGTATCACATTACTTTACTATGTGGGTGAGCCATATTTTATTCTACCAGCACTCTACTGCTGAAGTTTGAGTGGTTTCAAATATTTTGCCATTATTTTGGTATGATTTTTTATTGTTAGTATTTTTTTAATATTTTTTATTTTAATTGTTGTTGCAGCACAATTTTCCATCTTTTACTCCCATCCCAACTCACCCACCTAGACTTCCCCTCTTCCTTTCCATTTCCACCCACCCATAGTTTTTATCCATGTGTTCTTTATACTTCTTCCTGTGGTATGTTTTAATAGAAATCACTAGACTTAAACACGGAGCATATGTACTTTGGGAAGAATTGTTCTCTTAGTCTAACCCAGTGATGAAGTGAGAGATTTTTTTTCTGTCAAGAATGTTGAGTAACAATGGGCTGGTCCAGTGCCCATCTGTGGGCCCACTAACTGTGCCTTTCTGAGTTTGTCGTTTGTAAGAACAGTCAGCCCAGCTGGCCTGTCTGAGGGTGAGCAGCAGTGCACTGCGCTCTCAGGGTAGAAACCAAGGCCTAAGTCTGAGGATTCCACGGTTGGCAACTGACTTGGAAGTTTCCCAGCAAGTAATGGGTGCTGTCCAGGCTTCGGAGTGCAAACCAACTCCACAAATGTAAAGTTCAAGTAAGGATTCAGCAAGATAATATCTATAAATCATGTGTCATACTGTGTAGAGGAGACTAGGAGCCCAGTAAATGCCAAATTATCATTAAGATTTTCATCAACATTATCAAAATACTGTCCCCAGGCTACTCCCATGAACTCTTTGTGTAATTGTATATTTTCAACATTATTTTCAAAGCTTGGATGCCAGCTTTTGAACGCTTTGGCCTGATTTCTTTAGCTGACTTTAGTGACTTGGACAAAATGTGGCCATTACTGTTTACACACTTTCATTCCTACAACGTTTCATGAACATTCAAAAACTTGGACCCCAATGCAGATAATTATCAGACCACTGTCAGTGCACTAGAGTGACATCTTCAAATGGGAGAATCCTGTCCAGAGCTGACCTTGGAATCCTCCATTGGCCAACAGTGTTCATTTCACTCAATGTGCTTATTGGGTTTAGAAGAATTTCTTCAAGTTAGGTCTTTCTTAAAAGGAAATCTACAGCATTTTGAGCATTTATTTATGTAGAACAAACTTCACAAAATTGATCAGAATGATTTATTTTTATCACTCTTGATAGATACATGAAAACTTACTTGAAAAGCTTAGAAAATCATCACACTCTCACCTTTTGGAAGTTGTGGCTTAAAAAAAAATAATAACTGGTGAGGACAAGTCTTTTTGGGAAGGTAGGGTAAGAGTTTATACAGCTTTCCTTTTCTATTTGGGTCAGAATTTTCATTAAATGAGAATTCTATATGAACCCCTCCTAGGCATATAATTTAAATTGAACATTACTGTATTGTTATACTAAAAATATCTCATTTTCTGAGGTTTTCCTTGGCTCAATCCAATATATTTTAGTTATTTTCACTGAAAAATCATGACTTATGTAATTAAACTAAATCTACTGAGTGCCATATTTCAATATGAGTTTTCTGCATGGAAGCAGAGCTGAGGGAAAGCACAGCACCGATCCTGAACTGATATCCAGTTCAGAGGCTTTTGTGGACTCAGCTACTTCTTATCCCTCAAGTCAGGTTTCCATAACTGACTTGAAATTACTTAATATTTCCAAATATTAAGTAAACTATTGACCAATATTTTTCAAGTTATACTTTTAATTAGAACTTTATAAAATGTTTTCCTTAAATTAAATGGGGGCTGTGGACGAAGTGGGGCCCCATACTAATCCTGGCAGGTTCAGGAGAGGCCTGCACGGCAGCCCCTGCAAACATGGAAATGAAAAGAGACCACACAGGATGGTCTGAGCATGAATATCTCTAACTAAAAGCAGGTCATGGGGGAAAGCTCCTCAGCCTGAAGCTTCCTTGGCAAAGATTGATCTTTACCTTAAGTGAGTCTATCATATTTTTGTATTTAAGATAACACACCCTTAGAATGTCGCAGTAACAGAGTAATTTCCTTTCTCCAGACCCCCAGAGTACAGCCTGCCACCAGAGCACCAGAGCACAGAACCCCTCATTGTTATCTTATCCCCAAATGCCTTCTCAACGTGCTGTAGATGCTCATAATTAACTGTCCTGTCCATTTTCCTTGTTATCCAGTCTCAGGGATTTCCCCGCTCTGCCTCCTCCTGCCTTGCAATTTACCACCAATGAATTTCATGTAACCCCCCTTAGGTCTCTACCTTTGATCCTCAGGTATAAAACACACTGTTAAACTTCCATTCCCCCCAGCATTTTTTCAATCCATTGAGATTTTGCTTCCTAGCAATTTTCATCAGTTTGGCTCAGATAAACTCATAAAAATTCTCTATAGATTTGGACATTTCTTGCATTGAGAGGACTTAAAATTAACAAAACGTCAACTTTGTGATGGTAAACTCCTGGATTTAATAATGCTGATCTAGAATCTGAGAGACTTCCATGGTATTACTAAGATCTGAGATTGACCAATATTTATAATTTCCCCTGACAAAATCATTGGAAATAATATATAGACAAATGGAATTAGGGGCTCATTAAGCTAATAATATAAACATGGCCAAATCCAAACCTGTTTGTAAATAAACAAGAAAAACCTTTAGTGTGTTTGAGTACCTTGGATGATCTATAACCCTGGTGGGAAAATGGCAGTGACGTACAAATGTGAGACTTGAAAACTCTCACAATATGTTGAGAAAGTCAGTTTAATAACCATGTCCTTTGATTTATGGGTCTTATTTCCCATCATTACAAACATCATTAGTGTTTATGAAATTAGTCAATATTTTTTAAAGTCACAATGATAAATACTAATTACAGAGACTTTAATGCTGAACTTAAATAACCAGTTGACATTTAGTTCTAACATTAATGTGTTTAAATACAGAATTATTCAACTTTTTATATTTCCTGGCAGATTTCTTAAAACTATTCTGGCTTATGCCTATTTTTCTATCTTATCTCCTGATTAATGACATCACAAATATTAGTTTTATTTCTAATTCTCATGACTCCTTTGTGTTCATTCTGAAAGCAATTTTGAGTGTTTAATATCAATTCTGAGTGTATTTAGTGAAGTAACTATGCTTTTGATATAGTGTCTCTCTATCAGGGATGAAGTTCTTCAACTAACATTTGGTTGACCTTAAAAATATAAGCTTTCCCCTCATGTAAACTAATTTCATATAGAAGATTATTTTATCTTTTCAATGGAACTAAAAGAAATTTAATTCTTTTAAAAAACCCACTAGTGTTTTTTCATTGCATTCAACTTTATATAATAATTTTTCCTTATGCCCATTGTTATTGTTTTTAGTACAATCCATACAATGTATATGTGCTGCTGTTAAAGCCAGCTATATTAGGGCATTGCTGCCCAAGCAAACAAGAATGCGAAATAATGGACAGATGGAAAGAAGAGTGCTTCCCTAATGGCAGAAGACATTTGATGCCCGTTTGGGGTTGTAGAGTCTGCAAAGGCAAAATGCGGCAGGCTACTCCAAGGGTTAATTGCTGTACTTAAAGCTGTTTATCACAGAACAGCCCAGGAACCTGTGCACAATTTAAAGAAAAAAAATCACATTCGCCCACTATCATGATAATGAAAACCCCATGAAAAGTCAGAAAAATATTACTGTGTCACTGCAAGAAACTCAGAAAAATATAAGTGTTCAGAACTATAGCAGAAAAGAGGCAAATATTTCAGAAATATATAAAAGGGAGGAAGAGAGAAAAGAGAGGAAGAGAGGCGGGAGGAAATAAAAATACCGGATTTTTGTTGACAATTAGGTTGGTCTTGAAGTAACAAAACACAAGCTAGTTCTTTTTATATTGTATTTTTCAGATCTGCTTGGTTCTTAATTATACTTTCTAACTTACTGTTGTAGCTCTCTCTAAGTTTCTCTGTTCCCTCTCAAGTTTAGTCAGCATCCTCATGCCTGTTTCTTTGAATTCTTTAACAGGCAAATTAGTTACCTCTGCTTCCTTAGGGTCTTTTTCTGGGGACTTTTATTGTTCTTTTATTTGAGAGATATTCTTTCATCTTTTCATTTTGTTTGACTTTCTATGTTTGTTTATACAAATTGGACAAAACAGCTATCTCTCCCAATCTTGAAATAGTGGCACTGTATAGAAGCCACCTCTGTGTAGGCTTGGTATCCTTGTTCTCTGAAATTGATACATAGCCCCTTGTTGAATTTATGTAAAATATTCATTTGTTTAAAAAATTACTGTTCTAAAAATATTTAGCATTGAACTATTTTTAAGTATACAGGGAAAAAATAAAACTATACAGGATTTACATTATATGTATTTACCTAGTGTTTTGTCACAACTCACTTTATCTTGCACTAGTGCTAATGGCATCATGTCACCACAGATTGTCTTGCAGGGAAACAAATAGGGGCTATGAAGTCAGTTTTTAATGATCAGTTAATTAGGAAATATTTGTGCATATGCATATTTACTCATGTGGTATTTACATAAAGTGTTTGGCAGTAAATCAACACTTAGTGAACTTTAAACATGTATAAATTATTATATAAGATACAAAAATAACAACAACTAGTCCCTTACTTAAACACTATGAAACATGGGATGCAGTAGGGGGAAAAAGATGAAGAGTTAAATGGCAAAGTCATCCAGGTCCAGTTAAAGATCTAAACTTTTTATATCCATGCAAAACTTGATTCAGTAATTCATGTATTCCAGAGTCAAAATGAACTAAAACTCCCAGGAGAGTAAGCTTACTTAGGATGGGAAGGATTTCTGCATGATTCACCAGGAAAATAGGGTCAGAGCCATCCAGGTGGACTCCATGGAATTACACATGAAGATAGGCAGTGCAGAATGGGGAGTTATTCCAGTTAAGGTAAGGATGCTTTCATTTACTGATCTGGTATTTCCTGAGCTGCATCCAGGCTACACAACACGCAGCAGAGAGCATGGCCCCAGACCAAGATACCGAGGTCACTCTCGCTCTTGGGGACATAGGGAAGTGGAGTGAACAAATTCAAGGAGGTGGAAATGGAGGAACATGATCTTGGAATCCATGCATCCAATCTGGCTGAAATTATGAACAAACACTGTTGGCACTAACAGAGAGAGAGAGAGAGAGAGAGAGGTCAGAGTAAGGAGTATCCTGAGTATTGTACATTATTATCACACACTATAACTGATTGGATTAACATAAGCATTAGTATTCATTTAGTTCAGGCAAGTTCTAAGCACTTTCCTTCAGAACTGATGTCCACCTCTGAGTGTGATGGTTCTTGTTACACGTCAACTGGACAAGGGTACCTGGGTAGCTGGTAAGACATTTCCGGGTATGCCTATGAGGGTGTGTCCAGAAAAGATTACCAGCAGTAATTGAAGCAGTAGACTGAGTAAAGATCACCCTCACCAATGTGGGAAATGAGGGACCAGACTGAATAGAATGAAAAGTTCCAGAAGGATAAGTTTGCTTTCTGCTTGAGCAGAGGTATTCATCTTCTGTCTTCATACATCTGAGCTTCTGATTCAGGGGCTTCAGACTCCACTAGAACATACACCATTATTTCCCTTGGGTCTCAAGGGTTCAGGTTTGGACTGGAACTAAGCCACCACCTTCCTTGGGCCTCCAGCTTCCAGATAGCCAATCACAGGATTTCTCACATTCCATAACCATGTGAGAAAACACTTCATAATAAATATTTTTATATATATCCACACATATCCTAGGATATCTAGATATATCCACATATATCTGTTTCTCTGGGCAGTTGTGACTAATCTACTGAGTCTTCAAATATGTGAGGAATTCTCCTTTTCAACTTCCAGAAGCCAACTTTGTGTATCATACTCTTACATAAACCATATGTCTGTAGTATATGTAGATATTAATAAATGAAGTTAATTTTCAAAATTTGGTCCTTCAATGATGTCAGGTATGAATAATCAGCTTACAAGAATTTGACAAACTCCCTGTTGGGGACCACTGTGGGGGCCGCCCTACCTGGTGTTAGGAAGCTGTGACCCCCTGTGACTTAGGCTGAGTGAGAGACCTCCAGATCAGGAGCCACTAAGGAGACAAAAACTTATTCCCCTGGCATGAACGCTACCTGTTCTGTCCCTGACCTTTAATGCTAGATCAATTTCCAATGATGGGTAAGGCTTCTCAGGGAGAAGCGACCTAAGCCAGGAGCTGATCTTGTAAAGGCCTCTATGGAATAAGTCTCACGAGACTGTGGAAATAAATGAAGGGGCTGTGGAAAGGAAGGGGTGATCGGCATCTACCCCTGCCCCCTCTTAGCCTGAGTCTTTGTACTAAGACATGAGAAATCCGAGTCTTCTTGCTCCTCTGTCTCTAATCCAAAGGAAGGGGCAGCTTAGACCAGAGACAGTGGACCCCTGAGGTAATCAGGCCTGGGACAAAGAATATGCAAGATCTTGTGAGATCTGTTTGCTGGAGGATGTTATTAACTTGGAATTTGAAGGCACAGTCAGGAAACCTTTAAAACCTATAGTCTTTTCATATGATAAAACTCCAATCCCTGCCCGAAATCACAACAGAAACTCTGTTAGCATCTTTGTAAGATACGTGTTCCCTTTGATCCCTTCTGGCAGACTGTCAATCCACAAACTGTGTCGACTTTCTCAATAAAAACCTACTGGGACAAAGGAAGGGGCTCTTCCCCCTAGGAGGGTTTAGCTCAGAGTGGCTCAAAGAATTGGAGAGTGAGCGCTCTGTCTTTGACTTCCACTCAGAAAACTGTTTCTGTGCATGATTATTCCTATAGTGTTTTTTTTGCGTGTCCACAGCCGGGAGAGGCCTGGGTTCTGCATGCAACAGCAAGTATGTTTAAGCATGTTCATAGTCGGGAAAGGCCCGGGTTCTGCACGCAACAGCAAATGTGTTTTAAGCGAGGTTTAAAAATCGCTACAGTCAGTCAGACAGCCGGGTGTTTTAAGCGAGGTTTGAAAATCGCTACACCTCCCATTTTTCTTTTAAGTATATCTGAACTGTACAAAGACTTATTTCTTTGAGTTATCATCATACAACTGCCCACCTTTATCTTTTTCCCACATCATTTTGTACAAACAGAAGGATTTACTAGAAGCTGTATTAATATAATCAGTCCTTTTAAGAAAAGTCATGCTGTGTACAGGCCTAATTTTCTCTTTCCCCCCACGACTGTTTTAATGGTCAGTTCCATTTTCCAACCTTGCAAATAGTACCATTCTCCATATTCCTCTCCTTCTACTTGCGAACCAGCCAGTTCTTTTATAAGTTTATCTCTTTCTTACAGTATTTTTATTAAGCATGCTAATAACAACCAACTCACACAAGCAGCATTAATTTTGAAAGCACATCTTACATACTCTACAACTGCCAGACAAAATAGAGGATGTCCAGTTCAATTTGAATTTCAAATAAACAATTTTGTTTTACTATTAGTATGCCCCTGATACAGGGAGCCTACTTAGACTACAGACTTATTCATTGTTTATCTGAAATTCAAATTTATCTAAGTGTCTTGTATTTTTATTGACTAAACCTGGCAATCCTACAAGAGTCGCAGGTTCATTAGATACGTAACAGCTTCCCAGTCATCACAGAAGGTAAGTTTGCCCAGCATTTCATAGGTCAGGACTGTAGATTTATAGCTCTGTCTGTGCGCACTTTTTCTGGCAGCAGAGGACCTGGACAAAAGTCTAGGCCAAACAGGACAACGTATTTAGCTAAGACATGGAATAAATCACAATCACTCATATTCACACCTCTAGTCATAAAACACATTGCATTAATTTTGTTACTCATCATAAATGCTATCACACTGTACTTGCTATTCTATTGTGTAACTTTTAAACATATACTTTAAATGTCTTTTCATGTCAGTACATTAAATAGATTATCACAACTTATTTAATATTTGTTTTTATTTTATATCTGCTATTGTTTATTTTAAATTCATTGATTCTACTTTAATACTTTCTCTTATAATCACCTAACCATATAAAATTATTTGTGGGTTTAATTATTGTTAGAATCATCAGATTACTAATGATTTACATTTGTTTATGACTATCGTATATTAACTTATGTGTTATGTTATAAATGTAGAGTTACACATGTATTATATAATATTTTTCTTGTACACACAGTTTTTATAAAAGTATAAGCATATTATAATAAATATAACATATTTAATAGATGCATATATAATGTGTTTCATATATAAATTATACTTATGATTATAAGTAAAATTTGAATTAGCCAGCAGTGTATTACAAACAAAGGCTTTTCTTATTTAAGTAAAACTTACCCTAGGAGGCATCTGCTATGTGCATAGTGCTGTTATGAATAAATCCTTGTCATTTCAGTGAATATCAGTTCAGTTCCCATAATTCAGCTAAAAAGGATCAGCCTTTAAAGAATAATAATGTGGACCTAATTTCACTCCATATATCTTGCTGAGATTTTTCTTTTGAGCTTAATATATCAAGAGAAGGAAATTATTTTCACATTTAAGTTATTCACATAATTAAATCTGAATTCAGACACATTTAAAGAAGTACCCCAGAGATATTAAAAATGTCAAGATCCAACACCTTCCTCATAGCTTGCTACATTAGAGCTGTTGTACACATAAAAAGACCAGTAATAGGAGCACAGCAATTTTTGAACTGATGTATTACAGCCCATGAATAGGATACTGGCTACTCTAAGCATGGTTTGATGCAAGTCAGTTTCATTGTTACCTGTCTTATGAATACTTAGCTTTTCTGGTGTTAGCTATTAAGTTTATACTTCCCATTTTTGGATTTATTCTATAATATGTTAACAGCACTGCTAAAAAGATCAGAAAAAATCTCTGATCCTCCAAAGTCATAAAAAGGCCAAGAGAGCAATGTATTTTTGATATATCAGATTTCACTTTTACTTCTTTTCCATGAAAAAGGATAAATCCAAAATCCACTCAAACAAAATTAATAGAACATAGAGCTTTAGTCTAAAGTCTCTGAAAGATTCTAAGGAACATAGTTTGGCTTTCTGTCTGTTTTCCCCTTTTCAATTCCACCTAGATGAAATAAAGGCTTGAGACAGCGCAGAAAAAATAAAACTAAAATAAACACATGAGTTTGATCTCTTAGGCCTCTTGAAAATTAATGAGCAGGAAGATTTAATTTGTTCAAAGTGGTTTATGGACTTTATGAATGCAAGATGGCTAAGAATATCCTGAAGAATTTGTTTTAACCTGAGCATGCTGTATAATTTTTACAGACCCTAGAGCAAGTGTCCAGGTGAGGGACACCTGAGTTTATCTTTGCCCCGTGCACCTGCTGTTGTGAGTGAATACCCTGAGAGTGGGAAAGAGAAGCACGGGTGCCAATGGTCAGGGAGATCTTGATTCCTGATCCTATCATCTTCTCTTCACGGGAAGTTGGAGAAGAACCAGTGAGCTGGGGACTCAACAGAAGACAGATCTAGTATGAGGATGCATGCCAACTTGCCAAGCACCAGTCCCCTGGAAAACTGGGATGGACCATGTCCCGAGATGAAGACAGACCCAGGGCAGGCTGAGTAGCTTCCTCTGTCTTTCCTTTTAGACTGGCCCCCATGAGTCTTCTGCACTCATTTAGGGAAGAGACTAATGCCCCTCCCACAAGACTGTATCTCAAGAAGAAGTCAGATCATGGTCATAAACCATGACCCAGTGCAAAGTTCTGGCCTTACAAACTGCCCCAGCCTTGGACGAGGGGGAGAAGGACAGAGGGAAAGTGGAAAACTTGAGTACCCTTCACCAGCAGCTTCTTTATCCACCAGCCTCTTATGTATTCACTCAATTACTATGAACCACCACCCTAAGGGGCAGCTGCCCCACTGGGAACTGAGGCCCAGAATTTTTGACCTTTGATTCTTTCTGAAATTACTTTTCCCAACTCTAGACTCTATAAATGGTGACATTGGATTTTATCTCACTATAGGCTCAGGAAGGTCACATTCCCACTGGGGACAATATGAAGAAGCAAATAAACAAATATGGAGTACAGTAAAAAATGAGAATGAAAACAGCTCTAAATGCTGCCTTTTTTCACAATATAAGATTAAATCTTAATCAGTGTAACAGCAGACAGGAGCATCTCTGTCCACATTAAGTAGAATCGAATTATATGATTTCCATTTAGCTGGATAATTTTGACCTGGGCAACATTTAGATGTAAGAAAGTGAGAGCACCAATTCCTAATGAAACAGAGAATGAGGCCAAATGTGTAGAATTCCCTTTACACTTTTAACTTTGCTAAAAGAGCAATGCTTCAAATGCTCTACTAATTTGGAGTTCTAGCCCAAGATAGAGTCATCAGGGGTAAATAAATAAACTATGTAAACAGAATTAAAGTCAGAAATGCTTCTCAGTGGCAACTTTCTTTCACTGATGGGAATTTTTAATACTAAATCAAGGGAATGTAGAATATTGAGTTAGAACATTCACTTCATCTGGACAATATGAATTCTCTTGAATGCACTGTGAGTACGGGAGCCCACCAGGGCGTAGGCCCTCCACCTGTTTAATGTGTGACTAGCTCAGCATTGCTTCTACAGGCTCAAGCATTCTGTTCACCCGCCCTGCTGCTCCATCTCATGAACACTCTCCTGGATGACACTGATGTGTGCTCCTGAAGATGCCATTAAACATGAAAGCTCATCAAATGGCGATGAGATTTTCCAATCAATCATCCAGTTTTGATTATTCTTCTTTCAATTTCCTGTCCTCTTGTCTCATCAGGGTTGATGAGAACCTTTAGAGTCCTCATGTTAGGCTCTTCCAGCTGTGCCCTCAACATTGTCATCCTCGTTATTGCCACCCATAGCTTTGCCCAACCTTGACAACTGAGGAGGGTATTGATCTGAACCTGGGCTACTTCTTCTTGTGGTTGCTGGGTCTGGCCCAATCACTAGCTGTGTGTCCTTGGGCAAGATAGTTAAACATTTTTTGCCAAGAACGCTTTTTGACAGTTGCTAAATTTAGCCAAAACTAGATTCATTTTTATTTTTTAGATACAGGGTGGAGCAAAGGTAGGTTTACTGTTGTTTATATTGAAAATAATGCAATGACTAATTAATAATAATACAAGAATAAGCTCTGTGTTTTGCATACGCACAAGTACAAACCTACATGTTCCCCACCCTTATTGTAAGATAGCGTATCCAAATATAAGCAGTCTCTGAAGGCCAAATACAGTCATTGTAATTGTCCAAGTTTCTTTGGTAATTCTTCTGCTACTGCACACAGGGCCTTATGTAAGTTACCCAGCTCAGCACTCACAATAGCCTAGCATTTAGGAGTGTTTGCAGCACACCCTGTAGGAGAAGAAGGAACACTTAGCCTGATGCCAGTGGTTGCTGGTGGAGAGGATTTAAGAAGTCACTGAACCCTTTTCAGATCTCTCAAATCTTATCTCGTATGTCTGTGCTTGCTTGTTCCATGTGTATTAAAATCAGTTTTCTGATTTGCCAATGGTTATAAAAACATCTGATAAAAGTTATGTTATATTTTAGAAAATAGGAAAATTTAGTATTACCTTTTATTATACTACAAAAGTTACCATTAAAGATTTTTAAAAGTATACTTTAAATCCTAAACTCCTTATGTAATAAATTTCATTTTTGCATATTTGCCCTCTGCATATGTATGTGCACATTGTAATAAAGTGAACCAAAACTTTTGCCTTCTTTTTTCAGTAGTCTTTTTTCCCTTCTATTCTTATGTTATCTCAATTTTCATGTGTATACTACCTAACGACTCATTAGGATTTTTAACCACTTTCTGTTGGATGAACTAAAATTCTGGTTACAGGTACAGAGCTTTTCCCTAGAATATTCCCACTTTTCCAGTCAGAAGTGACACGATGCTTGGTTATTTTCATATACATGTTAGGAATCTTCATTTCCACCTAATCAACTACAAAAATATATCAAAATATGATTTATTTCTAAAATTCAGCTGGCTGCATTTCTTGCATTGCTTGGAGCCAGTGGTTTTTGCAAACTATTCCCAGCTCCTTTCCTCTACAGTGGCTCTGATTTTTGCAATAGAGAGAAGGGCACTAGAGGTAGGAGATCCACGTGGTACAAAAGCAATTGGTATTCAGGTACCGTCTGTGCCTCATTAAGAAGCTATGGTTTTCTTATAGTCCTGAGCAGATGGAGGGCTCTGTTCCATAATGTTTCTCTCAGATTAATATTCAGTCATTATTAATTCAGGATGTTGGCATTCAGTACAGTGAGAGCACTTTAGTTATTATAGTCTAATGAAGGATGGTATACTGCTACTTTAATAGTTATAGTATACATTACAGAGGTAAAATCCTGGTGGGGCAATATTTTTAATAACTGGTAACGATGGTTCCAAAATTATGCCATTATCCTCAGGAAATGAGGGTCAGAAATTGTTGGATGCTGGCAGCATAAAAAGTCCTTAGTCTCCGACATTCCATTGGTTTGGTCACATGACCTCTCTGGACGAGAAGCTCTTCTAGCTGAGCATAGAGGTGTAGCTTCATTTGGGGACAGTGCACCTGGCTATGGTGTTTTGCTTAGATTTTTTTCTCTGATGGCAAACAGTTGGTTTTTCATGTGTAATCATATTTTGGAAATAAATTGTTTAATTGCAATCATAAACGATGCTTACTCTGACTTTATGGAGCAACCTAGCAACATGCTTTTGCAGATACTATTACGGATGAGCAATGTTCCTTCAACATGGCTGCCAGAGTGAAAAAAGCCTTTGGCTTTACTTGTTACTCACAGGTTAATAGACAATGAGACCTAAACAGGGGGAAGTTTCCAGCAAAATAAGAGTAGAAACCTGAAAACCACTGGATGACTCTTCGAAGCAAAGTAGCCCTGACGTCTTCATCAGCGAACTATGTTGACAAAGATTCGGGTCAGCAGTGGGGAGACTTCCACCACCCACACTCTTAGAAGTGCTCGGTGGACCGGGAATAGAGTTCCACACACACATCCGTGCCCAGGACATGCTGGCCACAGGCAAAGAGCGCTGGTTGTCTTTCCACAGTTTATGTGGTTGTTCTTCGAAATGAACAAGTCCCAACGCTGCTTGGTCCCACCTTGTGTGGAAAATTCCTCACCTGCAAAGATCCTTTAACATTGGTTATTCTTGGGCATACTCAGCTCTTTTCCATTGCTGTTCCCTTTCCCTGAGGACCTGTTGCCTTCCTTTGGTGTTACCTGTATCAACCAAGGCCTCGTCACAGGTTGTGGTCCTGTTGGATCTTTTTTTAACTTAATTTTTATTGTATTTTTTTCCATTACCACTTAACCCCTTTATACCTTCCTCCCCTGAGTAATCACCACACTGTTGTTCATGCCCATGAGTCCTTTCTCCTTTTTGTTTGATTCCTCCACCCCCTAACCTCCACCTCCATAGCTGTCACCCTGCTCTCTATGAGTCTGTCATTATTTTGATTGTTAGTTCAGTTTGTTCACTAGATTCCACATTTAAGTGAGATCATATGGTATTTGTCTTTCTCTGATTGGCTTATTTCACTTAGCATAATGTTCTCCAGGTCCATTCATGCTGTCCCAAAGGGTAAAATTTTCTTCTTTTTTACAACCTAGTAGTATTCTATTGTGTCAATGCCCCATAGTTGTATTATCCACTCACCTACTGATGGACACTTGGTCTGCTCCTTGACACTGAGAAACTGAGATCTGAAAGTATATATTCTTTACTCCAAATTATTTGTTTTTACAAGGCTTTTATCCATTTATTCCAGGGAATGAACAAAGACAGCATCCCCTCCCCTCCCTTGTTAGTCATTCATGTTGCACATACTTCTCTGGTTGTTTTACAAAACGTTTTCTGTTACTACATTGTGTTTGTTGTGTAGATTTTTAATATAGGTGAATCTACCTATCTTCTCATTTAAGTCTGATCAATGATTAGAAAGGGCTTCCCCATTTCAAAGTTATTTTTTGATTATATCATATGTTTGTGGTTTTAATTTTGCATGTGATATTTTTATAGAACTGGAATTTTATTTAGTGTAAATACTGAGATCGGGACACAGTTTTAATTCCCAGATAGCTAGGAAGTTGTTTTCCTAACATTTATTTCATAATCCATATTTTTCCTAACTGATTTGAAAAGACATCTCTATATTGTTTTACTAAATGCCTCTATGTTTTTAGTTTATTTTTAGGTTCTGCATTATGCTCCATTAGTATTCACTCTCTTCATGCACTGATTCATGCATTAGTTGACACACCCTGCCAATTAGTGTTACTTTCTGTTAGATTTTTATTGAGGTGTTATTGACATATGACATTATCTAAGTTTAAGGTATGCAACAGTTCACTTGATACATGCATATATTGCAATATAACTATCACTGTAGCATTAGCTAACACCTCTATCATGTAATTATCTTTCCTTGTGGTAAGAACATTTGACATATAGCATCTTAGCAACTTTGAAGTATAGAATATAGTATTATTGGTTATAATTGCTATTAGATTTTAAATATCTGGTAGAGTTAGCAAAAGTTTATTACTGTTTCTTTATGGGTGCACCCTACATATTGTTGCATACTTGTTTTACCAAAGAACTTTAAATTAGCTGAATATGTGCAAAAACCATATTGTTGATACACTGATGAGCATCTATTCAATACTATGTATAGGAAAATTTATGAAAACTGGCTTCTTGACAATAATGTGTTGTTTTATTTCAGTCCTGCTGTAAGATATGTTTTTCCACATTTTTTCTGTTGTAGCCCTCAGAAGTTTTTTAAAGACTTATTCCTCTAAACGCATATGTTTTGTAAAGTCTACATTGAGTTCTTTTGTCTCCTTGTATTATTCTAATAAATGGGATATTTCATTCCAATACTTTAGGAAATTGGAATTTGCAAAAAATTCACAGACAAACCCATTATCTTCTCCCTTTGCTCTTGCCTTCCTCAAAGGACCATTGTGAGAATTAAACAGATAATTCCTTTCAATTAGTTTGGACTGTTGTAGAGAGTGATTCCACACAAGTACTAAGGATTAGGATAGTACTTTGACTAATTAATATTCAAAAGTGAAAAGAGATTACAAACTTAGCATAGTAAGTAAGCCTGTGTGTTTCAGGAACTGACCCTGTGTCTATCGGATGAAGATGTAGGGTTTTCATAAATGATACAGATTAGTACACTAAGTATAAGAACATGGCTTAGAGAAAAATTCAAATAATATGTATTAACAAAGAGAGAACATAGACAGAAGATATGCCATATACTATGAGCATTTACCAATAAAATTAAAATTTCAACAGCTTGACATATAGAAATTTATTCATGGTTTGCTATATTCAGTCAGGCTAGCAGAAATCACTCTGAGCATTGCAGGTATAAAGGGTTTCACAAAAGTTTAAGTGTTAGAAGTTGCTGAAGATCTAGAAATCTCTGTGAGTCAGGGAAACTGTCCCTGGAGGCTCAGCCCAAGGCTCTGAAATGGGTGGTTGTCTCCCTTTTTCAAAACACAGCCTTCATTTATATTAATACATACTATTTGAATTTTTCTCTAAGCCATGTGCTTAAGCTCGCCACGAGGAAGATGCCTCAGTAAACAGGGTTCCTGAGGGATCTCCTCCACCATCCGCAGTCAGTGCATTGAAGCATGTGGTTCCCAAGAGCCCACCAGGAAGCCTCAGGAAATCCATGTTGGCCCAGGAGTCCAGCTGTGTCTGAATTCTTTTCTCTGGCAAACTCTAAGCTGGAGCAGTACAGGAAAGGGATTCTGGGCACTGTATTTCCCGTCCTTGCCAGCAACATGAAGGGATGCTTAGAAAGAACAGCGGCGTGACTGAGTTAACAAAACACAAGGGTGTGATAAACACAGAGAGCCATGCCACATCAGGCTCCCAGCTGGGGTGTGGCTCCCTGCACAGGGGGCTCGGGGGGCCCTGATTCTCCCATCTTCTGCCTTTGCTGTCACCTGGCTGGAAGAGAAGAGTGCTGCCTTAGACCAGAAGTGATCTGCATCACTCCCCCTCAGTCTCAGAAGGCAGGAACACGTCCACACCCCCACCCAGCCACAAGGGGACTTGGAGGAGTAGGCCCAATGGGAAGTCACTTCCCAGAGACCATTCATCATGATGGAAAAGGGAACAGTGATATTAACAAATAGTGCTTTGGAAATAAAAAGTTAAAATATAAAAGTTTGTAACTTCTTTGATATTCAATAAGAAACAATCAATCCTGGGATCCATAGGCAACATGAACTAACAATCCTCAACATAATTGTGTGGTTGACACTATATTTTCCTTCATCTTTAAGACATTGTATTCTATAACTTTAAATACACCAAAGATTGTTTGGGACAAAAATTCTATCTAAAAATCTCAGATGATTATTGCTTTGTTGTGTTGAACCAATATAACGTCATTTGTCTTCTAGTACTTGCCCTGTCCATTACCTTGCAAGGAATGACTTCATTGTTCTGGAATTTTGGAACTCTGTCCTCATAAAAATTGATGGAAACTGTTTTGGAGTCTTTAATAAAACATACATATTTTGTTAAAATTTGTACAAATATGTATACTTTCTATCATGTTTTGGGCTCTAAAAGGAATCTTGCAAGCAGTCTTTGAAACAGTGCATTGCCAAAGGGAAAATAAATACTTTTTTGAACAAAACTTTTATCTACTTCAGCTAGCCAAGAGATTTTGAGAAGTCATCTTAAACTGGGGAAGTGATATAACCTCTATCACCAAAAGAAGTTTGCCTGAATAATAAATGCCTTAATGTTTACTTCCTTGCCTTTGGCCTAGGATTTCCAAAGCCAGGTATTTTTTTTTTATCCCTTGCACTTAAAAACGTGGGCTGCATTTATTTCACTGAATGAATACAAAAACAGACAGTGTCTTTCCTGTGAGAACTGCTGACATACATCTGATCAAAGGAAACCTAAACATACATTCACACCATCGTAATTCAGGTATACTCCCTTTCCTTTACACTCCCTCAGATTCTTACCAGCTTCACACCATCAACATTATCCAGTCACCTACTAAGCAGGTTCTAATTTATTAAGTTTGAAAGTCATATGTATCTTTACAACATAAAAAAGCTGTTACAGAGATTCACACTGTGGATTTTCCCTAAGTGTGGTTATGGTTACAGGTTAATTAATTTTATTATATGTCTGTGTTTTCATGACCTATTACTTAAATAAACTCAACTCTGGGTAGCTGCCTGAACTATTTGTATTCTAGTGACTAACTTCAGTCTTTGAGGTCTGAGTACTTTTAACCAAAATTACAGCACTGGTGTGAGGCAGTAGTTATACCTGTGTAAAAGATATTTTATAGATCATATATTTTCACACAATTTTTCCATTCTAAAATAAGCTGGCGCAGAGGGTTCATGGTGCAGGCAGCACTACCATAAAGTTTCAGGCAGAGTATTTAAAAGTTCGTAAAACTGGATGATGGTAAGAACAGCACATATAGAGACTTACAGTGGTGTTATAATTTAATTTCCACAAAGCAGCCTTCCATACATGGATTTTTCAAGCATGTAATTGTGAAATGCAATTGCAAATGCCAAATGAAAGTGCTATAAATAGAACTCCTGAACAGTCATGTCGGGCACACTCTGCGCTTGTAAGAAATTGGGAAAATTGGGAAGCACCACACACCTGGCACTTTGTGTTTCTATGAACGGAGCTGGGAATGACAAGAAAAGAATTGAAATGAATTCTTCAAAATACATACATGAGGCAAGTTTGAGATTTTGTATGTGTGTGTGTGCGTGCGCAGTTAGGAACCGTGTGATGTCATGAGTGTGGCCTTTCCCTCAGGCATGCTGCCAATTGCTATTGACTGTCCCAGAGGCAGTTTCTCAGGTTATGCTGCATTACTAATAGCTGTTATGGGTTAAATTGTGTCTCTCTACAGTCTACATAGAAGCCCTTCTCCCCAGTACATTTGGAAATAGGGTGTTTGCACATATAATTAGCTAAGTTATAATGAAATCACACTGATCGGCCCCTAATCCAATATGACTGATGTTCTTATAGAAAGGGGAAATTGGGAGGCACACAAACACAGGAAGAGCCCCATGTGGACATGAATTCAGAGATGGGTGATGTTTCTACAAGCCAAGGAATGCCAAAGATTGCCAGTCAACCACAGATGCTAGGAAAGGCGTGGGACAGCTTCTCCCTCACAGATCTCAGAAGAAACCAGCCCTCCAACATTTCCATTTCACACCGGTGACCTCCAAAACTGTGAGCCAATACATTTCTCTCCTTTAAGCTATTCAGTTGGTGGTCTAGAAAACTAATACAATAGCATTACTGCAACTAAAGCTATTTACATTTAAGTAAAAGATTACACTATAAAATGAGTGTGACTTACTAAGTAAACAAAAATGTACTCAGTAGAATGCAATGTTGTATGTTTGTTTGTGGTCTAAAATCTACCTGATAAAACATTATATAGCAGCTCATGTATTTTAATTAGATCCTAAGCTTTCATGAATAAAGAGTAAATAAAATTTTATAAGTATCTGAGGTGTCTCTGCCTTTGCTTGATAACCTATGGACAAATAAATGATTATGGAAATAAATAATAATATATAAGCCCTGCCTCTTAATCCCTAGAAGGCAAAGCTCTTAGAAGACTAAATTATATAACATGAAAGAAAACATAAATGTGGTTAAGAGTATTTTATAAGATCTTTGTACCCATTAATAAACAATTAAACTTTTGATTTTATCCACCAAAGGATCTCTCTGACATATAGACTATTCCATGTGAAATGGAGTATCTAGATAAACTGTGAAGAAACACTATGTATGTTAAGAGTTGAACTTTAGAATGGAATCAAACTTAAGCTGTTATTGACTTAAAATAGACTCTTATATAAATTGTTAAAAGTAAGTCTCACGGTAACCACAAAGCAAAACCTATAGCAAATAAACAAAAGGTAAAGAAGAAAGAATCTAAACACACCACTGAAGAAAGTCGTTAAACTACAACGAAAGAGACCAAGAGAAGAAGAAATGAACAGAAGAACTACAAAGGAGCCAGAAACCAATGAACAAAATGGCAATAAGCACACACCTATTGATAATTACTTTAAATGTGCATGGATTATATTCTCCAATCAAAAGACAGAGTGGTTGAAGGAATGCAAAAACAAGTCACATCTGCGTGCTGCCTACAGGAGACATACTTCAGCTCCAAGAGCACACGCCGACTGAAAGTGAAGGGGTGGGAAAAGATACCCCGTGCAAATGGGAACCAAAAGAAACCTGAAGTAGCTATACTGACATCAGACAAATTATTTTGATGGTGCAAAAACTATAATAGATATAAAGAAGGGTGTTAGATAATAATAGAAGGTTCGATTCAAATAGAGGATATAACATCTGTAAATGGTTATGTACCCAACATAGGAGCAAATAAATATAAAAAGCAAATATTATACAGGGTTAAATATTATTTAAGGAGAAATACACAGCAAAACAATAGTAGAGGACTTCAATAACACACTTATACCAATGGATAGATCATTTAGACAGATTAACAGATAATTCAAACATTCCATACAAAAACAGCAGAATACACAATCTTTTCAAGTGCACATGGAACATTTCATGCTAGATCACATGTTGGGGCACAAAATAAGTCTTAATAAATTTAAGAGGAATGAAATCATATCAAGCATCTTTTCTAATAATTATGTTATGAACCCAGAAATTAACTGCACAAAGAAAACTAGAAAATTCACAAATAAATAACCAATGGATCAAAGACAAAAATCAAAAGATAAATTAAACAATACCTTGACACAAATAAAAATGGAAATGTAAGATACCAAAATTTATGGGATGCAGCAAAAGCAATTGTAAGAGGGGAGTTCATACCTCAAGAAACAAGAAAAGCCTTAAATAAACAATCTAACTATACACTTCAAGAAAATAGAAGAACAAGGCCCAAAGTTAGTAGAAAAAAGGAAATAACAAAGATTAGAGAAGAAATCAAGGAACTGAAGACTAAATAAGCAATAGAAAGATGAATGAAAATAAGAACTGATTCTTTGAAAAGATGAAATTAACAAACTTTTACCTAGGGGAAAAAAAGAGGACTCAAATAAATAAAATCAGAAAAGAAAAAGGAGATGTTACAACTGATCACACAGGTACAAAAAGGATCATACAATACTAACATGAACAGTTATATGCCAACAAATTGGACAACTGAAAAGAAATGAATAAATTCTCAAAGCATTCAACCTACTAGGACTGAAACATAATGGCATATAAAATCTAAATAGACCAATTACTAGCAAGAAAATTGAGTCAGTGATCAAAAATTCCCAACAAACAAAAGTCCAGAACCACACAGCTTCATTGGTGAGTTCTACTAAACATTCAAAGAAGAATTAATACAATTCTTTCTCAAAAGCTTCCAAAAAATAAAAGATGGGAACCTCTTTCCAATACCTTTTATGAGGCCAGATTATCCTAACCAAAACCGGGGAAGAATACCACAGAAAAAATATTTCAGGCCAATTTCCCTGATGGACACAGATGCAGAAAACCTCAAGAAAATATCAACAAACTTATTTCAACTACTAGTTTCTCTGAAATTCTCCTAAGAGGAGACATGGCATGAGGTCATCAGCAGGCTGAGGACAGAAAGGAGTTGAAGGAGGAAGGCAGTGAAGAGTTTCATTCTCACCTCCTCAAGTTCACATGTCCCTTTTGATATCATCCACACAGTGGCTGCACATATTTTTCCAGGAGAGTCAATATGTGGATCGGGGACAGCAGGAGGTGACACAGGAAGATGTTATGGGTTCAGCCAGAGTTTTGCTCCTTCACATTAAATTGAGTCAGAAGTCACTCTCTTGTACTGACTGGTATGGCTGAGTGGGTTGAGTGTCTTCCCAATATCTGAAAGGTCGCCAGTTCAATTCCTGGTCAGGGCACATGCCTGGGTTGCAGGTGAGGGCTCCAGTTGGGAGCATCTGATTCATGTTTCTCTTGCACTTTGATGTTCCTCTCCTTTTCTTTCTCCCTTCCTTCCCTTCTCTCTAAACATAAATAAATATATAAACAATTTTTAAAAAATAAAATGAAAAGGGCACTCTCCTTGTGTGTCCATCATGTTAAGCTGTCTTGAAGAGATTTAAGTAAATCTTGACTGAAAGAGATTGTTGTAAAGAGTTTGGGAATTTCATGTTTATTTGTTTTTTTGGCCTGTAGGCAAAAACAAAGTTTTATAAGGGAATCATTGCGGGGTTTTAATTTTCTGTGAATCCTCCAGATGGAATGATGGAAAATGAAATGACAGACTGGGAATTTAGTCTGTGTTGCTATTAAGTCATCTCATGCTATTGCTTTAGGGAGGTCCCAAAATCCCTTTTCCTGTGTTTTTGATAGATCCCTTTCCCACAATCATACTGTGTGTTTCTTTAAAATTATTGTCTATTTTGCTAGTGCTTGGGAAATATTAAATACAAGTAAATGCTGTCCTAATCCCCATGGCTAACTTTTCTTTTGTTGCAATGGTCTGGTTTGGTAATGAACAAAAAGGAGGTGTGCCCTCTTGAGAACAAAAAATAGTCATCCAAACTGTTCTGTTTGTCAGTGTCAAGGTTTAAGTGGAGGGAAGCAGCCACAGTGGCCATAAGATGTTTCCCTACTTCCACAAAGCTACATTTGCATGTCTGTGGCCCTTGCTCAGAAATTGGAGGATGGTTGCTACTTCAGAAAGTGTGTTGCATTTGTTTGTATGGCAGTTTGCCTTTTGCTTAATTTGGAAATGCTGCATGTCCCAGTGGTTCCTATGGAACACTACATGCAGAGGGCTGCGAAGCAGGAGTCACCCCCTGATTTATCACTGATGGTCACTCCTACCATTTTCTGATACTGAGCGTCTGCTCAGGAGCTTGTGGGTCCCTATAGCCCCCTGAGCTTCCCCAGTGGTAGCGCAGTGGGCCCACATCTTCACCAGCCACATGAGGTCCTGGGCGTTTTCTTCCTTAGCAGGTGCTGCCTACGCTACTGTCAGCCCGACAACTCAGAGAGAGAGAGAAAAAGACCGTGAGAGTGCCAAGAAACATAATTGCTTGCTGAGTCCCCTAAGACTTGTAACTTCACAACTTCTGTTGACAACATTAGTGGGGAGTTCATTAGCTCTTGTTGTATCTGATACTCAAGTCCATAATTTTCAGGCTAATTTGCAGAAGGCTTAACAATGAGAGGTTTTGCACCAGCTTGAAATAATAATTCACACACGATGAAAAATATTAAAAGCATCTAAATAATCAGTCTGTAAACTGGTACTCATGATGATTAAAAATTGTGAAAAACAACAACAAAAACTTCAATAGTTCAGTTTAAGCTCCACTTTCTATCATTAAAATTAATTAATTCACAGCCTGGCTTTGTATCCCTTAAAGTGAGTAAAGTATTGTATGTGTTTATTTTTAATTTAAGTAACTGACTTCACTTTCATACTCCATACTTATTCACCACTACATTTTATATATGTTTTTATATCTTTTGCATGGTTTATGTGTGTAAATCTATTATGTTTTCTTCTAAATGCTGCATACTGTGTCATCTGATGCATATGTCACAGTTTCTTCTTTATTCCTTTAAAGATAGATACATAGGTTAATTTAACTCCTTGTTTTACAGGCATAAGTAATGCTTCAAAGATTATCTGAATGCACCTCCTCATGGCCATGAATATTATAAAAATATTGGCCTTTGTGTATACACATATGTAATTTTACTAAATACTGCAGACCTGATTTTTATAATACGTGAAATAGTGGCATCGCAGTTCTAGCAACTGTGTTTAAGGTTTGAGGTCCCACACTCTCTCCATCACTTGAGAAGTGTTAATTCTTGCCAGTCTTTAGGTATAGAGTAGATTCTCATGGTTGTTTTAAATCATACTTCCCAATTGCTGGCATGGTTGAGAATCTCTGCCTAAACTTATTAGTAATTTCTACAGAAATTCTTTTTTGTGAATTTTCTACTAACAGATTTTGCCCTATTTTTTCTTCCAGAATTTGTGTATCTTCCATATTAACCCATTACCAGCTTAGCTATTATTAAATACCCTGGATAATGATATAATATCAGTGACACATCTGTTACCTTTGTTTATACTATTCTTTATTTAAAAAGAAATTTTAATTTTACTGTAGACAAATCTATCAACTCTTTCCTACATTAACTAACCCTAAAGTATATATATGAAAAAGCAAAACCAGGAATAGCCAACATAACACTAAAAACAAGTACAATATTGAAGAATAGGTGGAGAACTGACTTTAAGACTTGCTGTAAGGACATAATAATCAAGACAGACAAATGAAGCAAAAAAAATTCAAAAGAATATTGGCAAGACAATAGACAAATAGATTGATGGAACAGAATAGAGAGCTGAGAAATAGACCCACACAAATAAGGTTAGCTGATCTTTGAAAAATGGGCAATGGTAATGCCCATTTTGGTAATGGTAATGGAGAAAGGATAGACTTTTCAACAAATTGTGAAATTGTGCTGGGATAAGTGGACAGTTAAGCAAAAAAAAAACTTAGACACAGATATTACACCTTTCACAACAATTACCTCAAAATAAACCATAGACCAGCCCTGGCTGGCATAGCTCAGTGGATTGAGTGCGGGCTTCGAACCAAAGCATCACAGGTTCAATTCCCAGTCAGGGCACATGCCTGGGTTGCAGGCCACAGTCCCCAGCAACCACACATTAATGTTTCTCTCTCTCTCTTTCTCCCTCCCTTCCTTCTCTAAAAAATAAATGAATAAATAAATAAAATCTTTAAAAAAAAAGAGCTGAAACTTGAATCATAAAAAAAAACTAACTTAAAAAAATAAACCATAGACCTAAATATAAAGCATCAAACTCCCTTTTAAATTTTTTTCACTGTTGTCCAAGTACAGTTGTCTCCATTTTCCCACCTCTACTACCTCCCACCCCAGCCATCCCCACTGACCCCTTGGTTTTTTCTGTGTGTCCTTTATAGTTGTTCCTGAAAACCCTCCCCCTTTTCCCTCCATCATTCCCTCCCACCTCCCCTCTAGTCACTGTCAGTGTGTTCTTTATTTCAATGTCTCTGGTTGTATTTTGCTTGCTTGTTTGTTTTGTTGATTAAGTTCCACTTACAGGTGAGACCATATGGTATAACACAGAAGAAAATCTAAGTGGCCTTGGGTTTGGTAATAAATTTTAGATATGACAAGAAAAGTACGATCCATGAAAGAAGTAATTGCTGAATGAATACTTATTAAAATGTTAAAATTTTGCTATGTGGAAAACAGTGTCAAGATATTAAAAAACAAGACACAGACAGGATAAAATATTTGCAAAGGGTAAACTTGCAAGATATTAATAACAGGGGAATGTGTGGGAAGAGGAGGGGAAGCATCAGGAAAATGTCTGGTAGCTCTCTGCACTTCATCCTAAACCAAAATTCTCTGTAAACCCAAGACTTCTTTAAAAACTGAAGTTTGTTAATTTTAAAACAAGATTTTCTACTACAATTTTACAAAATTTAATGAGTATAAAATATGATAAAGAGATGGTAAAATAAAACTTATCTCAAGAGTTGTTGGAAATAATTAATTCATAATTTATTATGAGTGGGACAATTCCCACACTGGATTTTTAAAAAGATCCAGAAATATATTTCTGTAAAAAGAAGCTTTGCCTTGGGCTCTACATTAGAGCAGGGCAGAGAAAAGAGTGGTCCCAGAGTGAGAAAAGGCCTCTGGTCTGTTTTTGTATAACCAGCAAACCGATTCTTTTCCACATTTTAATGGTTTTTAAAACTCTAAAGGCAAAAATATTTTAAGATACATGAAATTTTTATGAATTTCAAAGCTCATCAATACAGTTATATTGGAACACAATTAAGTGCCTACATAACATCCCCAGTTTTTCCTTTTGGTCCACAAAATCTACAATATTCGTTACCTGGCCCTTCACAGAAAAGGTCTGCTGGCCCTATCTTAGGGAGTCTACTACATTATAAAACCAAAAACTTCTTAAGGAAGACTTGGATATCACTTTCACTCAAGGTCCCATATTCATTGCTGATTCAGCAAGACCAAAACTCTAACCATCTGCTTTTATAGCTGATATCAGTCAGGCCCCAGGGAAGCACTTCTCCCCATATCTCGTTTATGTCATTTGAACACGAGGACCTTTGTGTGAGACTTGAGGGCTGCGCTGTTGGCAGGGCTAGAGGCGGAGTACAGTGCAGGCCCGAAGAGTAGCAGCACATGCGCAGAAACAAGGTCACCAACATGCTGAATTCTTCCTCATGTGGGCCCCAGACACAAGATACACTTGTAATACAGAGTACCACCCAAATAGCGTGTATTATATCCTTGTTTTCTTTCCTTTGGATCCAAATGTGAGGCTCCAAAATACTCATAAGTAACAAAAAATTATAGTTTACACATGGCACCTGAGGATTATTTTGCAATACTTAGGAAAAAAACAAGGACACTTACACATATATAGTCGAAAATATCCTTAATTTGTATGGTCTACATACTATTTGTTTAGTCTAAGTAATATGCTTGGAGTATGATGGGATGCTTTACCAGCATACATGGGCAACCACAACTAGAAAAACCTTTATCAGGACTGCAGGTGTAGTTAAATATTAATCCAACCTAAAAATGTGCTTACCTGAATAGAAATGTACCCAAAGAAATACAATTATTTCACTGTTACTCATCATAGCAAAAACTGGAAACATTTTAAACGGTCTTATGTAAGAGACTGATTAAGAAACGTTTTGTACATCTAAACACGAAACCTAGCACCAAGCCACCGGTGGATCCCTATGTTGGAGCAGTTATGACCACACCTGCTTCTGCTGCGCGGTGGTGGTGAGTCTCTGCAGTGCTGGTTGCAGAGACTGCAACCTTTTCTGCATTATTTAGAATTTCTTACCATGAACACATATTTTTTAAAGTATATTTCAGTTCTGGGAAGAAGGAGGTTTATGTGAGCTTGGATATATCAGTAAATAAATCTGAAATATTGGGTTAGAATGAGAAAGCCATCTTGTACTAAAAATGGCCCATTTTCTCCCTTGAGCTGTGCTCTAGCCTAATTTTCTGTCTGCATTTTATTTCTGAATTGTACCAAAGATTTGTGGAATACCATTAGCTATGGTGGAGAAATTACTTTCATGCTAAACTCTTGTTCTTACCCACTTCTAACTTCTTGAAAAAACAACTTTGGTCTAAAACTTCTCTAGCTGTTTTCAAGCCAAAGATAACTTTTATTTGAAAAACTTAAAGGAAAAAAATTACATTAGCTCCTGTTAGTTGTTTACGCATAAATCAAAGGAGTTTTCAGGTTGAATTAAAAGAAAATAAATAGCACTGATGTTTTTTAATGGATAACCTGGAAGGATTTGTACTGAATACCTATTAATTTGGCATGGTTGCAAGCAGGCAAGATAGAATGGCAGTAACTGAAGCATTACTGTCCTTGCGGATGCTCTGTACATATGTAACCATGGTGGAAGTCTTCTTTTATGCAAATACCACTCTCTAGTGTTTGTTTGTTTTAAATTGCAGCAGCTGTGCAATATGACACTTCTCTTATTTTTACATCATGTTCCCGTCACTCTGGAGAAAAGGGAAGCTGTGGATGCAGAGACCTGCATGGACGTTGCCCTCACATTTTCACACTTAGTAAAATCTAGACAAGCTGCGCTCTCTGCTTGTGCCCCATGGTCACACTGACATCTCCACTTACCTTCAGTCTGGTCATCTGCTTTCTGGACTCCTACATAAGTCACCTGTGCACTCCCCCAGAGAGACAGAAGTGCGCCCCAGCATGCAATACATCCACGTGAAGCACACACCCACAGGTGTGGATGGGATTAAAGCAGGGGAGACCTGTGACCAGGTGTCCCTGTTAGGTCGCTGGGAGCAGTGTGGGGCTGGATGGAGACCAGTTAGGAGGAGATGCAGTGTGTCAAGACAAACGCTGAAGGGGCGCCAATACAGGTGAAGAGAGGGAACTAGTGGAGAAAATATTCAGGAGGCAGCAGAAACACCTCTTGACACTAACTACATGTGGAGACAGAGGGAGGGAGGTTGGCAGGAAGGTTCTGGATTTTGAGCGAAGCAGATGGAGAGATGGTGAATCCGTACAACACTGTGCATTCATGGAAGTTTCACTATGTTACCATGTCTTGTACTCACCAAACACCTGGGCGGACCTGTTCCCTGGGTGGTTGGATATAGAGGGCAGAGCCCAGGGGAGATGTCCGGGCTGGGACCCTCAGGGTGTGAGTGGACTGAGCTGTAGCAGGGGATGTGGTGGGCCAGGGGAACAATAGGGGTACCAAGATGGGAAACTGTGAGCACCTGTTGAGGCTGGGAGAGCTGTTTTTTCTGCATCTCCTTGGGCCTTGTTATTTTATAGTCAGAGGTTACAGCCAGAATGTTTCTGAGACATAGGTAAAGATTTCCAAGCAGTAGACTTTCCTCAGAAGCTAAGTCATCGTTCTCATTGTTTTCAGATGGGGAGAAAATAAGGGTAAGTGGGCACATTAGTTTTAATAAATACTTTTTAACAAAAAAAAAAAACATTTAACTTCTGAAGTGAAAAGGAGGTTATGCTACTGTTATATTGATTAATTACAAAACAATATTTGGGTAAGTGACTTTCTAAAATAACTTGTTTTAAACCTTTGAGCAAGTGCTGAAAAAAATCACAACTTATGAAAGGCAAGACTGAAAAATAAAACAAAACAACAACAAAAGTGCCAGAGCCTCATGTAAAACCAGCGGCGGCACCATCCCCAGGCTTGCCCAGCCTGAGTACAAGAGGGGTATGTGCACAGGGCCCTTCCCTGCAAACACGGGTCCTGCACTTCCCGTCTCTGGTCACCTGCCCCTCTCCATCCCAGTCACAGGAGGAAGCTGAGAAAAGGGAACAGAACTCTGCACTCTTCCAGGTGGACCTTCAGACGGGCAAGGTGCTTCCGGGGAAACCACGAGCTCTCTCGGGGTGCTGCTGCCCTGGGTTCAGCTCCTGTGCTGGCGCATCCACCGGGAGGGCTCCCAGGCGGCCTGAGGTCAGACTGCCTGAGGTCAGACTGCCCGCCCTGACCAAGCCTCCAGGCCATCTCTGTGCTCCTGGCTCCTGCCTGCACTGCCTGGTGACCCCTGCCTTCCTCACCCCAATTCAATTTTATCCTCCCTTTAATTGCCTTATGGTTAATGTCAGCTTAAGCTGTTACTTAGTATGTGTTCCAGTGGTATACTGCTTTCTGCTTTGGAAGTTAGAGGGCTTTGTGTGAATCTGCAGAGTGATAGCTCTTTTGAGAGTTACCCAGGCCTGGTCATCTAACCCTGGCCCCCCATCTGGCCCCGCCTCTGGCCCCGCCTCTGGCCCCGCCTCTGGCCCCATCTGCCAGCCCCCAGAGACCCCTGCTCCTCTTCCTACTTCACCAAGGCAGCCCCACAGCAAGTCCCTGCCCAGGCGGCCTGGACCTCCTTCCTGCGCTTGAATAAGTATCGCTGCATATGATGAAATAAGACCACAGAAATAAGTTGGGAGGATAAAATAAAAACAGACGCCTCTGGGCAAATAATTATGGAAAATATAATGAGCGTCAGTACAAGGAAAAGGTAAAAGAAAAACCAAGAAATACAGGCACCTGGAGGGAAACAAATTAACTTCAGGCCTCCCAGCCCTGGAGCCAAAGGGGACAGCCTTCCACGTGCGCACAAGTTGCAGAACCGGAGCCCGGGCTACGGAGGCCACGAACCCGGCGGCGCAGGACATCCTGGCCTGCGGAGCCTACAGAAGGGACCAGAACAAAGGTGGAGACCTGCGTTAGGTTCTGGGGCGGTGGAGACAATTCTAAGAGGGAGCACCTTGACCCCGATTTTCAAGGCGTCGCACAGACGGGGTTCCTGGAACCGCAGGATCAGCAGCAGTGTCTGTGCTCAGGGCAGAAGGAGCGGGTGGACATTTCCATAGGGCTTCCCTGAGCTATGCTCTGTTAAGGTCCTGGAGTGTGAGACCACCGGGGGGAGGTGCTAAGGCTGCGCATTTTGTCTCCAGGCAGGGCCTGGGGGCAGGTGGGCCCCACAGTGCGTGGGTATGGACAGTCCTCACCCAGGGTAAGGAATGACAAATGACGCTCATCACCTCTGCACAGGGTTGGCAGAGCAGCAGTGCTGTTCACCCGGTGCCTGGACGAAGATGCTGTGAGCTACTCTTTGAAGCTGAGGATGTTGGCACCACCCCAGGTGCCTGGGTTGGTGATCTGAGCAAACCACAGTGGGAGATGCTCTGTGAGAGCCTGTCAAGGGACCCTGCTCTGAGGTGAGGGAAGCACCTCAGAGAGTGTCCTACTATATAAGGAAGACTGCTACCAACTGTTGTTTATAACAAGATTGTGTAAATTCATTAAGTAGACCCAGGGCCAATCACCTGATGAAGAGCTGCTTTATTTTCCAGGGAAAATTCAATCTCAGCACCTGGACAACAAAACAGGATAAAGGCTGCCTCCACCACTCCCCTGTTGGAGCCTTTATCTTGTTACCATGGCAACACACTTTACAAATGGGTTGCCAAACACACAATAACAAAAAAATAGAGGACTGCCTTTATCTAGCAAAATTGAAAATGTATCCTCAAAAGTTCAAAGTAAATAATAATCCACTATCCAAAAGAATGAAAACTGTCTTTGGAATACTGAGCTCAGTGATGAAACAGATTTGAGAATTCCTTCCATTGTTAAAGCCTTCACAAATTAATATTGAAAATTTATTTTCTTGCAAATTGCAAAATCACATGCTAACATAAAACAAGTTCAACCTGTTCAAGAAATATTTTAGGGGCTTTGTGGTATGTTTATGTTTATTTTGCCTACCCAAGTAATATGTAAAGTAACACTATTTCTGAAACAGAATCAACTAAGCTACACTGGAGACAGAATCCCTCCTTCGCCATCCCCATCATCTTTTCCCCAAAGGAGCCACTCCCAGCAGTTGGTATGTATCTCTCCACACTTATATACACTGTGTATATAGAGGAAGATAAATTTCTTATATGCACCTTCTTGTAAATCCCTTTATGCACACCTAACTTAACAAAATGACTTTGCAGGCTTTTCATAGCCATGCATTCATCTGTATCTCGTTCCCTTTAATGTCTGCATACAACAACATAACATGAATGTACTCAAAATTTTAGCCATTCCCCAACTGATGGACAGTCGTGTTGTTTCCAATTTGTCGTTGGTACAAACGAGGTTGCAGAGGACTTCTTGTACCTTTGCCGTAACGCACATTGTCTTCTTGCTCTGGGTGACGGATGCTGAGATGGCAAGTGCCGATTCGCAGAGCATGCCCACTGCATCACTGTAGGCACTGACCATGTGTTCATTAAATGGCCTAAGTAAAGCTGTTCAAATGTGAGAGGGCTCACTTCTGCACTGTTTTATTTTTACACCATCCATCTGTTTATTTTCATCAATGTGATGGGCAAATGTAATATGGTATATAAATCCCATACATAATTGATTTTATAATTTGCTTTCTTCATTACTAGAATCAAGGATTATATAGAATAGTAATCCTTGATTACTATAATCAAGGATCATAGTAATCTGTGATTACTATGAGATAAGGTGCTGTTTCAAAGGTGTATACACATTCCAATTTCTTTTGTCGATAAGCTTATGTATATTTTGTGCAGTTTTCTCTGTGGTTATTTGTCTATTTGTACTGAATCTAAAGGGTTCCTCACACATGACTGACAGCCCTTTGTGGCGGCACATGCTATGTGTGCGTCCAGCAGATCAGTCCCGATCATTGTATTGACATCTTTGGGGGTTCTTTTTTTCAAATTATTCCTTTGAATTCTGAATGTTGAGTATTATTATATTCCAGTTGAATTATAGACCTCTCCTTGTACATCACACGCTTTTTTGTTTTTATATTTAGAAACTTTATTAATAGGGATAGAATACAGTAACTGTGTTGTTCGTGGACAATAATTTTCATCTCTATCTGTCCCACTTAATGCTTTTCCACTGCAGTTCTGATTTCATGCCTGCCAGACTTTCTTTTTATTAACCCTTTCCTGGTTGATCTTTTACCATGCATTTAATTTTTACTTTTAAATAGTATAACTATTAACAGTATAGTGTCTGGAGGTAACTCTTCTGTCAGTAATCGTGCTGTACTCACATGACATTTTGAGGACTAAATGAGGTAACACGTGCAAAAAGATTGGTCTACTGCTTCTAACACACTCAGCATTTAGTATGGCATTGTTTTATTTGTGCCACGTATCCTTGTAAATGGCTTTTAGCTAAATTTTTATTTTGTCCAAAACTGTAATAAATGTATCCCATTCAAATTTATTATGAAAACTAATGTATAGCCTTTTCTATTCTTCTATTTGACTCACTTAAATGTTTAGCAAAAAAAAATCTAAACATGCCTTTTATTTAACATCAGTAATGAAATCCTGTGTGAGCTCCTCAGACTTAAACAGGATAAATGTCTCCTGCTCATCTTCCTCTATTTCTTCTCACTTCTCATGTTTATAAAATCATCTGGAATTTTAATTCTGTTACTATTTTTTTTTACATTGTGCCCTGACATTCTTAGGAATTGTTTCTTATCAATTGAGAAATTCAGTTTCTTTATTATCTGATGAGTTCAGGGCCTGTTGAGCGAACAGCCTGTCTTGTTACTTGTTTATAGACTTGTCACAGCATGGTGTGCTTCAGAGATCACAACGTTGATAATAATGACCTTAGAGAGTCCCTTTTTATTGAAGCTGAGGTCCAGAAAACATTTATAGGCAATTCAACATCTTTTCAAAAAGTGGCATAGTTCATAATGACTATTTCTGCCTCCCTTGCAAGGTAAGTAGAAATCTAGAAGTTTTTTTAAAAATCAGTTACAGGAGAGAAAAGTAAACAAGTCAACCCAGGCAGAAAACATATCTAGCTGATCCTGCTGACTTTTCCTGGTCAATTTTGAAATCACATCTCCATTTGGACTCTGGAGGAGGTTTCTGCAGAGTTGGGTCCACGGTGCAGCAGAAAGCAGGCAGCCGGCTTGCAGACGTGAGTGATTCCCACCGGACGCCGGCCGGCTGCTCCTGCTCACCGTGAGGCTTCAACATTGTTTCTCTCCCTCTTCCCCACTCTGTGATGTGAAGAAGTTCATCTATCTTAGTGTGGTCCCATAGAAACCTAATGTGAGTCACATTTAAAATTTTCTAGTTGCCAGCACTAAGGTCATTAAAAGCAAAAGGGTGAAATTAAGTTTAATAATATATTTTATTCTACTCAATATAGTCAAGATATTATAATTTCATCATGTAATCAATATAAAAGTAATAATCAAACAGATATTTTATATTCTTTTGTTTATTCAAAGTATTCAAAATCTGGTGAACCTCACTCACACCTGTGTCTTTAACTACTGTCTATGCCCAGATAACTAATACTTGTGAGTCAAGCCTGGCTCTTTCCAGGGAACACCAAATCGTAAACCTCACTATCTTCTGAGTGTCTGCACTGATAGGTCTAATGATTGACCTCATAATTGACATGTTTCAAACAAAGCCCAATCCCCTCAACACACACACACACACACACACACACACACACACACACAGAAATGGTTTCTACCAATTCTTCCCTATGTCAATAAAACGCAGTTCCCTGCTTCCCAACCAAAAACCCTGGAATAATCTTTGATTATCCTCTTTCACACTCATATGCAATCATCACTAAATCCTTCTGGTTTTATCTTATGAACACACCTGAGATGCTCACCACCACAGCCTGTCCCAGACCCCTCTCTCTCCTCTGGAAAAGGATAGTAGCTTCCAAACTCCTCTCCTACTGTGCCTGCCACTCCACACTGTTCTCAGCCAGCAGGGGAGTGACCCTCTGAAGGAGCAAGCCCAACCATGACACCTCTTCCCAGTACCCTCTACGGCGCCACATCACGCAAAGTGAAAACCGAAGTCATCACAACGACCTCCTCCACCGCCCTGCACAATCTAGCTTCCTGCTTCCTCTGATCTTATCTAGGTGTGCTCTTCCCCTAGGTGTGCTCTGCCCCAGGCAACCTGGCCTCCTTGCTGCTGTCGAAAATGACAAGCACGCTGCATCCTCAGGGCCTTTGTGCTCTCTATGTCCACTGCCAGGACATAGCTACATAGACATCTCTATGATTTGATGCCTCATTTTCTTCAAGGTTCAATGGCCACTCTCTGAGTGAGTTTTCTCCATACCATATTAAGCAGCAACTCCTGCATCCCCATTCTTCCTGTCACCCTATACTACTTTATTTCTTTCCATTACATGTATCTGAAATATTAATATTAGTGACATAATACTATTATTTAATGTTAACTATCATCAAATATAATGTTTATGTATTAGTCTCTCCCAAAAAGAATTTGTTTTTCTCCACTAGAATTCAGCCTCCAAGATGAATTTTAGTCTGTTTTGTTTGTTGTTGAATTCCCAGTGCAGAATACAGTGGCTGGCATGCAGAAAACACTTGGCTAACTTGTTTAATTAATTAATCTGTCAATTCATAATACATTGTAATCCATCTATGCTTGATCGCTCTGTGACCAGATATTCACTACCTTCTTAAATAATTTGTCCCATCCTTGGATAATTCTGTTGTAAAATCATTGCATTAAATCCATCATATTTGCTTCTGACCAGTTATTTACTGGTCCATCCAGTTCATCCACACCCAATAGCTCTCGTTCCTCTTCCTTACGATCACCAGTGACAGCTCCGATACTCTCTTCACTAAGGTAGCAATAAGAAATTCCGAAGAGAGGACACACAAGAAGAAGCAACTTGAGCAACATAGTACAAGGGATGTGGCATTGTTTCTCTTACTTGGCATCTTCTCCACTTCCTGATCAGTAATAATTGTCTGTTGTTGATCAGGAGGGCACATCAATGTTCTCAAAATACATTTTTAGTTCATAGTCCTTGATCAGGAGGGCACCTAGTTCCAAATACTCTTTCAGTTCTTGGCTCACTGCAGGTTTCTTTGGGGTATCATCTAAAGCAATCCTACTATCCAGTTAATATGCAATGGAGGTAAATCTGAAGGCACTGTCTGAAAATGAAGCTTCCATTATATATGCCAGTAGCAGTGAAAGAAAAAAAAATATTAACAAATAATGACAGAAGATTTTGAAGCTTCAGGTCTTTATAAAAATTTACAAAGCCATGTAGAGTCTTAAGAGGTAGCATGAGATTAGTAATGAGAGCATGGATTCTAGAACTATTTCTCAGGATTTAAATTCTGGCCATGTTTCCCAATGATCCTATTAGATTTCTGAATTATTTTAAACCAGTGAATTGTGTGTTTATCTACCATTTTACCCCTTTTTTAAAGGTAGAATCTGTAGCAGCTCTCCAGTACTTGTCCTACCTTTGCATGTTGTCTGCATGGTGGGATGGAGGGAGAAATAAGATAACTCCTCTCTAGTTCACAGATCTGTAGACAAACAGTTACTGTATTCCAGCTCTGTACTCCAGGTGTGATACCTGAAGAGTGTCATCCACGCCTGAACTAGATTTAGATGATAAGGTCTCAGATTTTCAGCTAATGCTATATATGGTTGAGAACTAAGAGGCCTTGGAAGGGGTGAATGCATTTTGCATATGAAGAAGCATGGATCATTGGGGTGCAAAGGGTATAAAATAGCATCCAGCTCCAAAGTGGCCTCCAGTGATCATCACTTTCTGGGTCTTATGTCTTGTATCGTCCCTTTACACATGGAATCAAGCAGCCCTGTGGCAAGTCCCAAGTGGAGAAGAACTGAAGCTTCCTGTCAATACCAGCTCACCAGCCATGTGAGTGAATATCCAAGAAAGCAAGTTCTCCAGCTCAGCCAGCCCTAACATGACTGTAACCTGGTTAGATGTCACTCAGCGATAACACAAAAGAATTGGACTATACGAAAATATGTACACACTAATAATGGAGCCACAGTTATTACAATAAAAATAGTTTAGCAAACATTTTTTGAGTGCCTATTTGTGATAGGTGATTCTATAAGATGGGGAATGTCATTTACCTACAAGAATCCTCTGATCCCTTCAGAGAGATAGACGTAATCAGAGGAAGTCATTAAAACGGCCAAACAGAGGTTTCCAAAGAACACTGTGAAACAGGAAGTCTATGTCTGGGGAATAGAAGGACTCCCTGGGTAGGTTATGACCAGCTTGGGCCTTGAGAAGTAACTCAGCCCAACAACTAGATGGCCTCCTACATGTAGATTAGGCTAGGTTTTTGTTCAAGTTGCTATAGAAACAGCCTGGGAAGAGGAGACTAAAAAGTAGGGCTTTAAGGCTTTGTGAGAAGGTAGTGTTTGAACTTAATTTAAAATAACAAGACACAGGAGCAGAAGAAAAGAGGAAAAGGAGTATTCATCAGTAGGATTTATAGAGAGAAGGCTCAGAGTTTGGAAAGTGCACAGTGATTGAGAGAGACAACTCTTCCGTGCACAGAGCATGGGGTATGTAAAGGTGAAGAGGGGAATTGAGGGAGCCTGGGTGAAGGTCAGAGCAAGTCCTGCATCAGTGGGTCCTGGACTCACATTATGGAACTGGTATGTTTCAGGTAGATCTAAGGAGACAGCTGAAAATTTTTAAGTAAATGTTTCATGGTCAGATTTGAGTTTAGAAAAGATCTGTTTGGTCCTTGAGTAGAAAATGGATTCAAGGAGAAAGGGAGGAAAACCAAGGAAATGAGATTAAATTCTGCTGCAATGACCCCTAACACTAAATCATTGAGATATGAGTGGGGCCAGGTACCATAACAGCAGAGATGGAGAAAAGAGAACAAAGAGGTACATGAGATAGCAGTAACTTCATAGTTACTGTGAGAAAGGCTCTGGTCTTTCACAATAGTTAACAAGTATTTTCATTATGTAACTACCTACAGCACATTGCCCTCCAGTTATCAGTATGTGGCAGTTGTCTAGAAATCATACAAGTATTGGTTTTGGGGTCATTTCAGTTTAATAAATACTTTTCAATGGACTGAAAGTTTTATCCATATTTAGGGCTGCTTAAAGACATAATACATAAATCACTTTTTCTTCACTTCTTTGCCCTGATCTTACAATTGTACATTGTAAAAAGAAAAATCTTGGGCAAGGTGGAGTTTAGTATTCAGTGTTTCTCTTCCCTCCCCCTTTTCAATGTGAATATTCAGAATATTTTCCTCCAAGTGTGCATGTCTGTCACTGAATGCCACTGGGGGGGAGGCAGAAGTATACTCAGAAAGGACAGCTGACATCCAGCCTGGCCCAGGGCACTAGAGCAATCTCGAGGCTCTATCCAGCCCTAGCTGCTCCTATATCTACCCTGTTTCCATCCAGGACTGTCCATTTCCATATAGCAGAAAGGACTGTATCTGCTTCAGTTATCTTGGGTGAAAGCCATTGAAATGAAAAACAAAGCACAAATATATATATTTTTAAGTTGGAGGAAGATGCAAAACTCTAAATGCTTCTACTAGAAATCTCAGTACATTTACACACCAGTAAAGGAGTTTCCAGACCAAACAATGACATAATATGTAACAACTAAGTGCCAAGGCCTTCCTCAGCATTCTAGAAACAGGCTACCCCAAAATAATATGGGAGCACAAAAGGATGAGCTGTCCCTCCCATGAGGGAGTTGCTTCTATAAACTGACAAGGAAAGAAAACAGCATTTCACTTGCTGAGGAAACTTGATAGCTTTAACTATACACTGGATTTCTACAGAATCAAAGATAATCACATAAGTTGAAAAATCCAAAATTTTATTAAATAATTGTCTTTGTTTATTTCCAGTGGCCACAAACTCAAATATACAGAAAGGAAAATGTTCAATAGTACTATGTTTCTGTAATTAAATTGTCTCAAGTCAGAAAATTTCATATGAGATCTTCCAATAAATCAAGGTGTTCCCTTTACAACACCCTTGCTCAACATCTGCCCCTCTCCTTTTCCTCAGGGTGGTAAGCACATTCTGGGGTCACAAGGAACCTGGGGGTAGGGCTGGGTTGGTACTTAGGTCTCAGAAGTCACACGGGGTCACTCTCACTGCTTCCTGTTGGTGACAGGCAACCCCTTCACGTGACAGTGGGAGGGGGCTACCCCAGGTGTGAATATCAGGGAATATGGTTCATCAGGGCCATCTGGGAGATATCTCTGAGGAGGTATCTCATCCTAAAGGGCAGTACAAGCCAAAAGAAAAAAAAAAGAAGTAGCCCTCACAATTGAGGGTGTACCAAGACTGAGTTCTGGTCCCTGTGCATAGGACAGAGGTTGGCTGCACAGCAGATTGCAGGAGTGATATCAAAGTAAAAAGCTAACCCTCACTGAACAGGTGCCACCATAGGATGCCAGTTTAATTTAAAGAGAACATTCACCTATTTTTGCAGCATTTGTCAATATTATACTGGAGAAGAAGGGAGGGAGGTGGTCGTAAAGCATTACTATTTCTTTCAAAGAAAACATTATTATGAACTTCACCCCAGTGAAGAATGAAATAACTAAAATATTTCTAGCTCTGCAGAGTGAAGATGACAGTAGTGGAAACATTACGATGTCACGATGAAATGAGAGACCAGACCAGGGCTCAGAGTCCAAGAGACCCTTGAAAAGTCTCAGCAATCAAGAAAGCTAATAACTGACTTATTTGGAAACCAGAAATGTCAGTTGGCCCCTGACACAGATATGGAAGATGTCCTTAATAGAAACTATAAAGTGTGCTGCCTGGTTTAAATCATCCACAAGGAATGGATCTGTTCCTTGCTTTTGACCTTATCCTTTGGTGTTAACTGGACACAGAAATCACTCCAATATCTACAAATATCCCATCGTCTTATTTATTAAACTCCCTAGATATCTAAATTCCCACCGTTACCTGCTGAATGTCAACAGAAAAATAACAATTCCCCAAATGGTCCAAAAACTTGTTTAACTTGGCCATCAGACAAACAGGTGAATCCTGCAGAACCAAAGCTCCTTTTCAGGGCAGTGTGGCAGCTGCTGACTCTCACAGAGTGACCCCATGGGGAGGTTAACCATGGAAGAAAATGCCTATCTGTCCGGAACCACAGAAGGACACTCCATGGGCTGCAAGGGGCCATTTCTAACCTTCTGATACGCACTAGGATAAGAAGGTTACAAATGCACACAGAAGGTCAAATATCTTCTGAATGGGTGCTAATTTATAGATGCATTTTCAGGAGTTAAAACTCAATGTGGATTTAAATACAGAATGAGAAAATAAAATCACTAGATTACCCACATGCAGCATACTTAAGAGATTTCTTTTTTTTTGTTAGTTCTGCAAGTCTGAAGGGACTCGTGTTTACAAGTAGGGAGTTGCTAGCTCACTCTTAACTACACGTAGTTTAATCCACAGGAATAAGAACTTGAGGCAGGTCACCCCATCATCTTCTGACAGACGGCAGAGTGGCCATATCAGGGCAAGCAGTGGGGCTCATTTCTCTTTTCACAAAAGTTCTCTTTGTGTTGGGTGACAAAGGGGTCCTGACATACCTTCAAGGGCCTAATCTCCCTCATTCATCAACCAGGTGCATCAAGCATGTTAGTGAAACGATACCTTTAGGCAAAGCCTGACCTCTTGGTAAACTGCAGCCTCAGGGCACACACCTAAATTTGCCTCTGAATTCATACTGTAAACGCAAGCAGTGTTCACAGCACCCAAGCGAGGCTATTCATGAACACAGACATCACTGTTTTTGGCTTAGAATCTAGGGCCTATGTCTCATTATTTCACTGCAAGTAAGTTCCCAAGACTCCCAGGATGAACAGAGAGTGCAGGGCAGGGAGGGGCACAGAACATGGCACTGGGGCCTCCCAGTGTGGTGCCCAGACACTCGATAATGTCACAGCCTTGTTGTTCACCCCATCCGTCTGGATTTCAGTTTTCCTAAAACAACACACTGGGCTTAGACTAGTGGATCTCTGACCTTCAGCAGCATTTAGATGAGACCATGAGTGGTCATAAAGTGTAATCAGAGTATTGTTGATATTATTCATTCTTCATTTTCTTATTCTGTGCACATGTTTAAAGCCTGATAAATGCCAGACATCTGGGATGACAGAGATGATATGACGCCACCCTGGCCCTCAAGCAGCCCTCGCCATCAAGAAAAAACAACTGCACAATTACCTTAAATTACGTTAATGGACACATTAGAGGCAATTAGGGTTTAAAGTTTACTAGAAAAACAATGATCTCTGACTGACACCACCATCTGACGTCATTTGGTTCTACAGGGGTCAGAGTCCGCACCCATGAAGCACTTGTGATAATGAGAGGAGTATGGCCGGACACCTCTCAGGACAGCTCCTGGGAGACTCAGTGAAATATTCATCATATGAGCAGGATAAACCACAGTCTTACTGCCTTCTCTGTCACACTTTTACAGTTACTAAACCCTGAGACAACTAGAGCATTCAAATCAGAAACTGAAATGTCTAAATTATTCCCCCAAACCTGAGACGTTGATGAAAGCATGACAAGCCCTCCATGTGGCACGTAGAGTGCCACTGTCCTGTGCAGTCGTGCGCTGGAAGTAGTGCACAAAAGAGAAGAACTGAGGTTCTCGGAGTTCAGTCTCAACTCTTCCCAGCTGGGAAATGGTGTCTATTAATTTCCTCTATCATAAATGCTGTCCTGTTTGCTGAAACAAAGAACTCCAACCCCCAAATGGCTTTTATTTAGTTACTGGTTTTAGACAGGGACACACTCTTTCAGGGTGTGTGCCATAAATCCCACCAATAGTGAGTCACCGGGGAAAAGCTTCTTGTGATAAACTTGACCCAACTCATGGCAGCAACCAGCATTTACATCCACAGCTTCCTGACCATCGTAGCTTTTCCTTGTGCTGCCCTTGCTTCACCTCCGGGTTTTCAACTCTTCCACGCTGGAATTTTCTGCCACTTGTTCTGCTACAGGAGCTGCCAGCTCTCTGCAGAGTGAGAGCCATGTGACTGTCATTCTGTCCACGGGCAAAGGTCTAGAGTGAGATCCCACCTCACAGAGAAGAGCAGTGCACTCAGCTGTTATTAGATTATCAGGGAGATCATCTAATGTGTGAATGTGTGTGTGAATGAAAGTGTGAGTATAATTAGATGGGAAGTGTGGGTGTAAGGGTGTACAATAGTGTGTGAGCATATTTGTGTGTCTGTGGGTGTGAGTATGTAGATGTGAGGGAGTGTGTGTAAAAGGGGTGTGTATGTGTGTATTCTTGGGTTGGGAAGATGTGGTAAGAGATATGGGCAGTCTGTTAGTCACTTTCCTGGGAAAATAGGACCCGCGCATGCAAGTCTTGCTGAAACTTCACAGCCACAAAAAAAAAAAAAAAAACCAGGAAAAATGATGTGGCAACCCACATCATTTATTCAAAATAAAATACAAGATCCCCGGTAATGACAGCGTTCTACTATTTACTCTTAAACTTGCCCTTCAGTGCCCATATCTCGGTGGCCCTTCTCAATCCCCTGCACGGGGTTGCCTTACAGATGCAGAAACTGGTGGAGAGACAGCAGCTAGAAAGCACTGGCTTTCTCCTGGCAACCTGGCTCTCTCCTCACTCCTTGAAGCTTACTCCTGAGCCCCTTCTGACTTCAGAACTGTATGATGCTTATCACTTCAGGGTAACGATTTCCAAAAAGATTATTTGGAAAAAGTGTGTTTGTTCATTTTATTTTTATTGTTGTTCAAGTACAATTTTCTATCTTTTACTCCCATCCCAGCCCACCCACCTCCCTCCCATTTTCACCCAACCCTAGTTTTTGTCCATGTGTCCTTTATACTTGTTCCTGTAAACCCTTCCCCTTTTGCCCTGAAATTCCCTTCCCTCCCCCATCTGGACACTGTCAGCCTGTTCTCTATTTCAGTGTCTTTAGTTATATTTTGCTTGTTTCTTTGTTTTGTTGTTTAGATTCCCGTTAAAGGTGAGTTTTCTCAGAAAACTGAAAATGAATCTGCCTTTTGACTCACCAATTCCACTGCTAGGATTATATCCTAAAAACTGTGAAACACCAATCCAAAAGAACCCCAATGTTCATAGCAGCACAATTTACAATAGCCAAGTGCTGGAAGCAACCTAGATGCCCACCAGTAAATGAATGGATGAAAAAACTATGGTACATTTACACAATGGAATTCTACGCAGCAGAAAGAAAGAAGGAGCTCCTACCCTTTGCGACAGCATGGATGGAACTGGAAAGCATTATGTTAAGTGAAATAAGCCAGGAGGTAAAAGACAAATACCATATGATCTCACCTTTAACAGGAAGCTAATTTTAGATTCTGCTTTCAAACACCTGTTAAAGCAACCTATGTAGCAAAATGAGCTGAAAAGCACAGAAGGAGTTCTGAAGTTGCTGCTTTTGTTTTGCCCTGAAGGAAGCCCCATAACTGGGCTGTGAGCTTGTTTGAAAGTGCTATCCACGGGGCGTGGCTCCCCTGTTTTCCTCACAGGAAGAGCATTCTTTCTCCCCTGGGACAATCCTCCTGTGGGAGGCTAGAAAGGGCTCCTTGGGGTCAGCAAGGGGGTGGGGCACGATGGCCATCACAGTCACCTCTGCCCCCAAATCTCTGGAAAACTGAGCGGTGTCAGCCCACATCCCCCAAACAGCCTTTCTCATTCCAGGGTTCCTCACAGAAGAGGAAAAAGTATTCAGCTGGGGAGAAGGCAGAGATGCAGGGATGAGGAATGGCACAGCCGGTGGAATACATCCCATGGGTGAGACGTTCGGACAGGGAGTCAAGATCCAAGGAAGGTTTCACCCATCAGCGGGCTTTCATTTCAAAAAGTGACTCCAGTGGCAGTCCATTTGGATGTATTAATTTTGGGAAGTATTTGAAAGTATTAATTTTGTTACACTTTCTTTTTTAAATGTTTTTTCAATTACAGTTTACATTCCATATTATTTTGTATTGCTTGAGAAAACATCCTTTACGCCCTGAACACTGAGGACATAACTTGTATTAAAAAGTTTGTTTGCCACAGGTTTTGCATACCCAAACTAAAGGCTGTCATTGGTGGCACCTCAACGAGAATGAGTTTCAGTGACAATGTTGAGCTGCAGCCCCAGTCAGACAAGAATGGAGACCAGCGTACCTTCCACCCCTGGCCCCAGACTTCTGTCCACCCTGCAGCTCCCTGCAGTGGTGGCTGCTGCCACTCTATAGGGAAGGACCTCCCTGGAGAAGGGGCCATCAGAGAGACATCAGGGGATCTTGTCACTCCTACCCCATGACTCTGCCGTGATATTATATGGTAATAACTGCTTTTTTGCTTCTGAAAAAAAAAGGCAAATAATACCTGTCCATCATGTATCAATGCCAGTATGTGTGTGAGAAGACACTGAAATGACTGAGCAAACTGGAAAAACATGGTTCATATTTGTTTTTTATGTGAATTTACATTTTTGTGAACATCCAGTTTTAAGAGTAAACCTGGAACCAAAGAGAAAATCCCTGGTAAGGTGGTAAAAAACATTCTACTGTCATTTCTAACATTTCAGGAAGCCAAGATGTTTTCTGTTTCTGAGGAGAATGGCACCTGCAGCAGGGAACCCTGCCCTGAGCTTCTCTTACTGGCTGAAAACAGGGAGTTGGAAGCATTTTGAAAACCTTTTAATTAAAGAATTTGCGGGGGGTACTGCCTTTCCACATGGGACTAACAGCTCTGGAACATTTCTGAGTTGCCTGTAGAGGGTCTTTGTCTTTCTGCAGGACCCCCATGCACAGGTGCTGGCTCTCTTCCAGCCTCAGAAAGGCACCCAGCGTGCTGGAGAGCTAGGCACGTGCTGCACAGAACTGAGAGGGAAGAAGACAGAAATAAAATTGCACATTGATTGTATAGTGCTTTTCAATATTAGACGGTGCGTCTTCAGATGATCAAATTCCTGCATTGTTTCAGATGACCACACTTTGTATGCTGTGAAAAAATGCATCTTCTTATAGCTGAGAATAAGTATCTCAGTTTAAGCTTTCTGTGACTCATTATTAGAAAAGAAACCATGTTGTTGCTTCTTCATAAGTGTGAAGATCAATAAATGCTATCTATAGAGACAAAAACAAGTCAGACTTCCAAAATGACCCATTCTAGACTCATAGAACATAGATGGAATGAGCTTTTAGAGAAGCATGTGACGAGGTCATGGGAGTTCCTGTCTGGGATATATGAAGATTTTTAGCAGAAGGGCTAGGAAAAGAAAAGCCAAATTCCGATATATCCACTTGAACTTTAAGCAAGGAAACACAAAGATGGACAGCAGGCAACCTAATTGTCCATCAATGTAGAATGAATTAGACCTCCGTCAAACAGATGCATTAATTTCTGTAAAACAGAGATAAGTATTTCTTATATTGTCCTTAATGTACACAATCATTTTAATTTCATAGTCACTGAATCCATACTATTTTTGACAACTTGATGTTGGCTTTCTATAGTCTGAAATAAGCAACTGCATTTGAAAGTTTGGTATGAATGTTGCACCTTTGCCTACACTGCCAAAACCAATTGACACCGTGGAAAATGTGTTCTCCTGGAAAATGCCACCTTGCTGCCACAGTTCATGGCCAAGAAGGTCAGACTGCTTAGTGGGAGATGAACGGGACCCCACCACACAGATCAGCGAGCTGCTCTATGAGAAATATGGAATGAAATCATTGGAGGTAGTAATTTTAAATAACACCAAAGATTTAACCATTTTCCAGTGAAAATGACTTCCATTTGGAAATAAAATTTTACAATTTTTAGTTTAGATTTTTGGGAGTTAGGTAATGATGAATTATTTTTTTAATTTTGTTGAGAAGGATCCATGTCTCATTTTGAGTCCATTTATTTAAATTTGCTCTGTTCCTTAACCCATGCATAGGCATGTTTATATATGTGTATGCATTATATAAATATTAAATTACTTGTATGTGTATTTATAAATAAGATAGGCACATCCAGTGTGTATATAAATCTCTGCAAGAATGGTCACTAAATTTTTCTGTTTACTGAACATTGAATTTCTGATGATTTTTCTTCTTTATGTTGTTTATGTCTCTGTACATTGAGTATGCATTACCTTTGTTACTAGAAAAAATATTAGACTTTTTGTCAGGGAAAAATTTGATTGCTCAGTATGTGAAAGAGATCTGGCTGTTTCCTGCTACATATTTTCTTCTATAATACAATGGACTGTATTAGAGCTTTTACAAAATAGATGTCTTATCTCTCCCCCTCAAAGGCCACTGCCTTTTTAAATTAATAGGGGAAACACTAAAATGATTATAAATTATATCTTATTTATTTTTACGGTGAGCCTCTTTAAGGGCACATACATTCATACTTGGCTGGAGTGCAGTATTTATCACGCACTGTGGGTGGTTCTTGCAAGCCAACTTGGTTCTGAAGAAACAGATTCGATATGGTCCCACACAAGATAGATGGTTCAGCACTGAGGCCAGGTGCTAATTCAGAAATCTGCATTCCAAACCGTTGACTAAGGAATGAGAACACATCCAACGCTTGCACAGAAAGGCTTCAACTTTTCTCAGACCACACACGCACACACAAGTCAAAACCGACAGGCAAAAGCCTTAAAAGCCTGAGCAATTTTAGTTTGGTCACATTATTTTTGTTGCAGCTAACACCACAGAAGGGAAAGCACTCTTCACGTCAGTCCCAGTTTCTACCAAAGCAGTGAAATTCAGGTCACAACATTTCCAATAACAGTTATGTTGCTTTTATCATTTTTTTCTTAGGAAATAATTTCTTTTTGACAACTGTTATTTTGTTCAGAATAAAATGCTGAGTTTTACTCATTTGCCGCAAAAGAATTCTGATGCTAGATAAGTTTAGAGTAAAATAAATTGAATTCTATTTCTTCTAGTGCATTGCTTAAGGAAGGCAAAAACTTCTACAAAAAAGAAAATTAGAGCTCTGAAGTTTACAAGAGAAGAGACCATGAAAAGAAAATGACAGAGAGGAAATATTAAATGTGAGAAAACCTGCCCTGAATAAACATTGTACATTGATGTCTTGACTTCATACCACTTTTAGCATCATTTGTAAAAAATGTCCTACAAATTGCTCTTAATATTTTGTGAGGAGTTTAGTGGGTTCAGGCAAAGTAAGGGGAACATCCATCAATAGAAGCTGGGGTATGGGGTTTTGGCACCAGAGTTGGTATCATGCATGGCCTTGGACCCCAAATATCTACCAGGTGTGGACTTCCTCTGTAGTCCCCCAGCACACAGCTTCAGGCTCAGGCAGCCCCAGTCTTGCCTCTGGGCCCAGAACTCACTCAAAGGAAATTATAACACAAGCTACAGCATGGATGAATCTTGAGGACATAATGCTACATGAAACAAGCCCATCACAAAAGGGCAAATACTGTGATTCCGCTTATCAAATATAAAGTTCAATTTCTTGATTGCTCAGAACTATATTTTTTTACATTTTCAAGTTCTAATAAAGGATGTAGAGTCTGGAGAGAGATTATGTCCAAGTGATTACTCCTTCCTGCTCACTGCTGCCTTTCACGTGGCACAGGACAGACCCAGAGAAGACAGGCGGCCCTGCAGAAGCCCTTTTTCACTAGAGAGGGGCCCCTTCCCCAGGGGAGGACTGAGATGAAGTCCACATTGTTTACCACCTTAAAAGAGGTGAGCCCCATGGTCCTGGCCAGGTCAGGGCCACCTGGATCCAGGTGCAGACTGTGCAGGCAAGGTGAGCCTTATGGACCCAAATGGGAGGTGACGGAGTCAGGTAAGAGGTGGTTAGTCTTGGTCCACATAAGTCAGAGCTTATGTAACAAGGATGCAGCTCCCAGACCAATCAGCTGTGAGGCTGGGGTACACTGGGGACAGGGTGGCTCAGGGGTGCAGGAAAGGAGACTGCCTGTGGGCAACTAAATAATAAAATATGCAGAGACATTTCATGTAGTCACCTGTGGAATTCTCAGGCTGGGGAGGACTAGACTTTAAGGAGCATTGACCAGCCCAAAGGAAATTGATAAAATTGTTAAAATTCTGACCCAGGAATATAGGTGGGGCTGAGACCCAGCATTTCTCAGATGCTGCCCAGCCTGCCACACCTGAGCTGAGAGTGTAAGGTCCTCAGGAACCTTAAGGCCAGTGAAGAATCTGTGCCTGGGATGTAGGGCAAAGGACAGGTTTTCCAGGCCAAGGCGAGGGGTTCAGATTAATGAGCCAGGGCCCTGAGGAAATAGAAGGTGGCACAGAGCACATGATAAAAAAAAAATGGTCAGAGAAACTAAACAGACATTTTTCAAAGAAGACAGATGCATAAAAAGGTGATCAACATAACTAACTATCAAGAAAATGCAAATCAAAACCTCAACAAGATTTCACCCCCCACCTGCTTAGAATGCCTGTTACCAAAAAGACAAATGGTCGGTATCAGCGAGGATGAGAGGAAAAAGGGATGTTTGTGCATTCTCGGCGGGACTGTAGCTTGATGCAGTCACAGTGTGAATGTGCCTCAAAAAATAAAAATAAAAAAAAAACCCACAACAACTACCATATGACCCAGTAATTCCACTCCTGGGTATCTATTTGAAGAAAACAAAATCAGGACTTTGGAGAGATGTCTGCACTTCCTTGATTATTACATTATTCACAATAGCCAAGATATGGCCACAACCCGATTGTCCACAAATGAATGAATAATAAGGATGTCATATATATGTCATATATATGTATTCATAAGTATGATGTATACACACACACACACACTCACAAATGGGATATTATTTGGTCATGAGAAAAAAGGAAACCCTGCCATTTGCAATAAATTTTGAGGGCATTACCCTCAGTGAGGCAAGACAGACAAAGAAAAGACAAACACTGAATGTAGGTATGAGAAGTCAAAATGCTAAAAAAAGCTGAGCTAGTAGAAACAGAGTAGAATGGTTATTACAAGGGCCGGGAGAGGGCAGAAATGGGAGATGCTCTTCAAGGGCACAAACTAGTAGATGAAGAAGTTCTGGAGACCTGATGTACAGCATGGGGACTACAGTCAACGATACTGTGCTGGCTGTGACTGGTGGGGCTCGGTTGGTGGCTCATCCCACAAACGATACGGTGCTACAGCTTCAAAACTGCTGAAAGACTGTATCCTAAGGGTTCTCATAATAAAAAGAAATGATAATTGTGTGAGGTGACAAAGGAGTTAGCTAATACTATGCTGGTAACCACATTGCAACATACAAATGTATCAAATCAACACACTGTATACTTTTAACTTATACAATGTTTCATGTCAATTACATATTTTTAAAAGATTGCACTAAGATGCTTAAACTTCATTTGTAAAGAATGAGAATAATTATTATCTTTAAGATTTGGAAAATAAATTGATATTTTTTTCATGGAATAACTGCCAGATCTGAACTAGATATCTAAATCAAGTCTTCTTATTCTTTAGTGGGTGTAGAGAGTAAAAGCACCGAACTCAAGGTTTAGGAAGACACCAGATGACTTGCAAAATGGCTGGGAGCAGGGACACCGGAAGGATCAGGGTCATTTTCCAGACAAGGGGTGGAAAGAGGTGGGGTGAGGGGCAGCCCAAAAAACCACACAGCCCACATCTGACAAGAGTGAAAACAATCTTATTTAGTCCAGATTTCTGCACATTGAGTTTTTAGCACTTAGATAACATAATTTAGAGAAAGAATAATTGTTTGATTCTCCTGGATGCTGAGGACTGATGTGATAGCTGTGCTGTTTATTTCTGCCCCACTTCCACTATCCAATATTGTCACCAACCCAGCACAGGAGGAAGGACACCCATCAAAGTGACAAGTCCACCCATGTTGATGACATTGGAAGCAGCCTACAGTTCCCTATAAAGTGAGACCACGATCTCTTTGCCTTGAAGCCTGACTAAAATCAGTAACTCTGAGCTTCATTGAGAAGCAAGACAGTATTTGTCCTAGAATAAACTAGTAAAACACTCAGGGTTTTTCTTCAGCCTGAGTAAGGCCATAATTGGCCCTAAAAGTCTCTACTCAGTGACCAAAACTAGGTCTGCAATGACACTGTTATTTCATTAACAATGATATTTTATTTTTTTTGTGCTATCAGTTATTTTATTTGATTACTTTTTATTTGATTACTTTATTTGATTTTTATTTTATTTTGGAAGTATAACTCAAAAGCAAGAGATAGACTAAGAATAATGCATAATCTGGGTGTATTCCATTGGCTAAGAAAACCCTCCTGACAGGTGTGTGTCAAGTTTACAGAGTGTACAGGGTGCCTCACCATGGCACCCTGTGGAATGTGTGGAGTTCCACCTCCGGAGTGGATCCACTAGTCATGGAGACTCATGGATTGCAAGGGGCTAGATCTTGTGCACTCTTTTTGGCCTCTTGATGTAAGTAAATGCTTTATCCCTTGGAAAAAATAAGAGTTTACAAACCAAAAAGAAGATGGCAAAATAATAGAAAAATGGACAAAGGGTACAATGTGAATTCAAAAAAGTCCAAAAAGACAAGGCATGTGCGAACACAGGTCCGGCATCATTGGAATTCAGAAATGCAAAGTTCCATTTCTCACTCACCACACTGATTAAGACAAAAGAGAATGATAACGTCCTGATGATGTTGAAGTGTGTGGGAACTAGCTCCCTTCGAGTAGAAATACGAACTAACATATTTTGGGGGTGGAGGTTAGTCAGCAATATGTTTGAAAAGCTCTAAAGTTTTGCGTGGCATAAATCCACATCATCTGTCTCACTTACATAGTAGAATTCATTAAGAAGTGGGTGATGAATCAGAAGCCTACATTCTTAGGGACTCACAGTCCATCCCAACCTCAGTTTCTAGCGTAAATGACTGGATAGAACACCGTGTTATGTATTTATTGACATTGTGAATAAATAAAGAGAATCAGCTTTGGGGGTCGAGATGTAAAACAGTCACTGATTATAGATAGCTACAGGGGATCATGGATGCCTGACATACAGAATTTCAACTGTGTGTTTGGGAAATAGGGAGACATAAGTGAGTTGATCAGTGAGCTGGGGGAAGCGAAGAGAAAATAAAGGCAACGAAAGTAGAAGAACTTTAAGGAAGTTTATGGAAAGGACAAAGAGTCATATGAGTAAAAAGAGGGACTGGTTAATGAGAGGGATACATAGTGTCAAGGCTTTGTTTTTCAAATGAAAGGTTCTTGAGCAATTTTCAATGCTGATGAGTAGATAGAGAAGGTGAAGCTGGATACACACCAGAAAGAAGACTATTGATTGATCAGGGGCCTGGGGGTTGAAAGCGGGTGTGGATGCCTCCCAGAGCATCCAGGGAAGAGTTAGAGGAAACCAGACAGGGGCCCTACTCAGGTTCACACAGGGGAGGGGGAAAATGATGACTGAAATGCAGGCAAGTCTGTAGAATTGGGGATACGAATCTGAGATACATCAATGGTTCTCCTCATAGAGAGGTTAGAAACAAGGGCTTCTGTTGAAAAACTCGTGGAGATTTTAGGAGAAGGAAATACTTAAAAGAATCATCACAGAGAATGGGCAATGAGTTGCTTATAGCTTAGAGACTTTAATGGATTGTAAGGGAATGTGGGTCTCCTTTGATTCTGGTTTGATTTAATATAGAAAGATTTCCTCCTGAACATTTCTATATTTACTGTAAAAACATACTACTTTTTTCTTCACAAAGCTTCTAATGATTATGAATGAAATTATAAGAAACTTCCTTCTGAATGTGATATGGCTTGTCTGTCTACTAGTTATTACTTATCCCATTTACCGTGTCTATGAGAAGCTGGTAGATTTTGGTGTAAAGCCCAAAGTTTCCATAAACAAATATATTATAGCCAAATATTGAATAAAGAATGTGCTAATAATAATATTTTTACCTAGAAATAAAAATGGCTGAAAAAGCCTCTGTTGGCTCGCATAATTTACTGTAAAAAATAGTGAGTGTGAAGACAGTTCAAAATATTATAAATAAGCCACATGACTGAATAACTTTACATAAATATGCCTCCTTATATACCAGTCAGAAATGTAATTTTCAGGTATTCTCAATTTTTTTATTTTACTAGAAATAATCATAATTGATTTATGATTAGTTGGTTCAGGTGCCCAAGAGATTTAAGTAAATTTATGGAATCAAGTCATAGCATGGGGCACTTGTCTGTCACTTATTAATTTTTAAGACTTTAAAATAATTATGGAAACAAAATTTTTATTGAGTATGTTATTGTAGTCTGGCTTACATTTTTACTTTTTAATGTTCAGCAGAATTTCATAATTTTAATGGAATCCAATTTATAAGTATCTCCTTTTATAGTTAATGTTTATTGTTCTCTTTAAGAAAGTTTAGTCTATACCCAAGGTCAAAAAATATTCTCAAATAATACTCTCTAGAATCTTTATTATTCTTTTATTATTTATATTTAGAATCCACTTAGAACTAATTTTTTATGACATGAAGTTGAAACCAATATGTTATCTCCATGTAAATATTCACTTGATCCATCATAATTTATTCAAAAGATGGTCCCTTTCTGCACCACACTGTAGTACTGACTCCTGAATAAGTTATACATCCATCTAGGGATGAGTCTCTTTTCAGAGTTTATGCTCTATTTAATAGTCCGTGCTTTATATACCTCTGTCAGTTGCCAGCTCTATAAAAATTCTTCAACTATGTTATTTTTATTCAAGCTTATCTTGGCTATTCTTGGCTATATGCATTTCTGCATGGATTTTAGCTTTGACATTTAAATTTCTACCAAAAGATCTGTTGGAATTGTAGTTGAGATTACATCTCTCAATTTGGGTAAAAGAGTCACTTTTACAGTATTAAGTGTTCTAATCCATTTATTTGGTATATCTCTGCATTCATTTGCCCTATTAAATTCCTCTCAATAATGTCAAATAATTTTCTGTACAGAAATCTTGCAAAACCCTTTTTATAGTTGTTTCTAGAAATTCCTATTATTTGTATTATTTAAAATGATATTTGAAATCTTGTTACATTCTAGTAGTTTGTTGTAAGTGTATAGAGATATGATAGACTTTTGTTTATGATACTAGTTGTGGACTAGACTGTATTTCCCCCAAAATTCATGTGTTGAAGTCCCACCTCCCAGGACTGCAGCATGTGATTATATTTGGGGACAGGGCCTTCAAACAGAAAATCAAGGTTAAATGAGATCATGTGGGTGGGTTCTAATCCAATGTGACTAGTGTTCTTTTTGGAAGAGAAAATCTGGACACTCAGAGAGATACCCAGGTGCATGTGCACGGAGGGATGGAAGATCACGTGTGGAGGCAACAGGAGTGCGGCCATTGGCAAGCCAAGGAGAGAGGCCTCAGGGGAAAACAACCCTACCAGCACCTTCACCTTGGACTGCTACACTGCAAAATTTTGAGAAAATAAATTTTTGCTGTTTAAGCCACCCAGTGCGTGGTATTTTATTATGGCAGCCTGAGCAATCTAATACTACATAAGCCTTATTAATAAGTAAGTGATAATTCTTTTTTATTTTTCCCAGCATTTCTAGTTGTTCGTAGTGAAAGAGTTGATCTGCACCAAGCTAATACACAACCACCAAAAATTAAAAATATACATTTTTTAAAAATTCAGCCAGATCAATATGAAGTCAAATAATAGACAGAGGTGCCAAGATCATACACACATTGTTTTCACGCAGCCTTTGCCCTCAGTGCACAGAACCTCCACTCGCTCCTGACAAGGATGGGTGGAGGGTCCATGGTCCATGAAAAGCGGTCAGGGCATTCAGGCTCTGGCAGGAGGAGACCAGGCCTGGCAGTTGGACACCTTGACTTGCATTTGTCACATGTGAGCTTTGGAACCATAGAGGGATCACCATTTTTTCCTTAGTTTTCTCACTTGGGCAATAAAGCCAATAACTGCTCTTTTTCCACCATGGTCCTGAGGCACAGATGCAAACTAAAACAAAAGACTGATGTACACCTTGAGGGGTTATAGAAAGGAGATCTATAACTATGACTTTTCTCTTTGCAATTGTATTGTTCAGCATAGAGGTCACAGATATTTATATGAGAAATCAAATTTATTCCTTGGAAAATTTTTGCTCATCTGTAGAATCGAGGCTACTTAAAGTACCCATTTTCCAGTCCTAAAAGTTACCTGAGTTTTAGGGGCCCAGAGAGAAGATCAGCATTTCTAACACTGTGGACACTAAGCACGGTGGCTTAAGGTGGCTTAACGTGGCTCTGACCAGTCTGAAATGTGAGAGAAGGCACGACTGTCTGTGCTGCCTTCTATTATTTATATTGTTGAAAATGATCTTTTGAATTTTAATGTCCGAGTTGTTTCTTATAAGTGTATAGAGATATGACAGCCCTTAAAGAAGGCTTGGGGACCTGGCAAAATCATTGCTGAAGCTCCTGGGAAGTGGGAAGATCCCTAGAACCCTTCAGGGATTCACTAGACTACCGGATGGCAGAAAATCACTCATCTGCCTGGAACAAGTCGATTCTTAACTACTTTTTACTTTAGCTGCATTTAAAGTTCAAGAGCAGGGATATTATTTCTATTGTCACTATCAGCCTATCTCACATGGATTTTGTAAAAATAGGATTGTTAATACTAGCAAAAAAAGAGCAGTACTGGTATACTGATGTAACGGTGTAAACCATCATTTATTTTTTACACACACGTGGGTGAATGAAAGATGCGTAACAAAATGAATACATTACTTCATAAGCTGAAAATAAAGAACTTTATAGAAACATTTGCGGTGAGAACACCACTTAGAAGGTGAGGGATTACAGAAGGTCTCTGTGCTCCCGGTAAGACAGCAGGAGTCCCCCCTTCCTGCCAGCTCTCGAGAACAGAGGATTAGGAGAGCAGATAAAGCAGGAGAAATATTTTAGAGGGCATTAATAATGAAGAGGAGATGACAAGTTGAAATGTGGTGATGATCGAAACCTGAAAGTATTGTAACTCCAAATTCTGTTGGTTGCTATTTTATTGTAAAACTTTATCTGGTTTTATTGATGCAGCTACAGTGTAAAGTTTCTTTTATAACTGCTGTCCTTGGGAAAATGGTCAAAATTCTACTTTTATTGTGCTGAAGTTAAAGTTATGAAAACTGCCATTTCTTGTAAAATAATGACATACTTCCCATGAAGGCAAATAAAAAAAATAGAATAGAAAATAGAAATAAAAATATATTTTAAATAATTATGGTAAGTTAAATTGAAGGCAGAAAATATAAATATTTCTATGCAAGGCAAATGTAAGAAAAGTATAAAAAATTCCAGGTGTAAACAACAACTTATGTAGTGATATTGAAATTATAATCACAAAATTGTATTAGACTCCCTATGAGAGAAATACACTGTATAGATAAATTGACTGCTTAACAGTGAGTGAAATAATAAGCATTTTTTCCTCCTAGCCCCAAACAATTCCTTGCCCTTATTTATTTATTTTTGCTTTGAAATCTGTAGAATTATATTACTCTTCCTGTGAGAAAAAGAAGTATCAAAACATCTCAAATCACACTTGTCAATAATCTTCAAAAGCTATCAGTCTAGTAAAGGTTTTTATTCAACAAAGTTCATTATTTCTTCCTACTTATACCATTTTCTTTATCACATAGGGAAGTGGAGATGCTTCCTAGCAATTATTATTCTAGCAAAACCATCTGGCCATTCTACCTGCAAAATATGTCATGACTCCATCTACCTCCTTCACTCCCTTTGGGTTCAGTCTTCCATCCTCACCTCACAGAACTGGATGCTGGGTGCTGTCCTTCTCCATCCCTCCAACTGGTAAGATGCTGTCCTCCACTCACACCTGGTGGCCAGATGCCCTCCTTACTGACCCACCTGCTCCCCTCCTGGAGGTTCAGTGCAGAACAGCCTGAGTGACCTGACACTTGGCTGGACCCTGTCATTTCCCCACCGAGAGCCCCTCATGGATTTTCATTGCTCTTGGGTTAAAAGGCATAATCCCTTGTGTGCCCTTCAAGGCCCTGGGTAACTGGACCCTGCTTTCTCTCCCCATCCCCGACTGCTGAAGTTCAGCCACCTTAGTCCCTTGTTTTTCCAAGGATGTTGGCTCATTCTGCCCCCTCCCAAGATAATCTCCCACCTTGTCATCACCTGTCTCACTTGCACCCATCCTGCCCATCTCATCACCCTGGCAGAGGGCTGTCCTTGGCCTTCAGTCTAAATTAGTTCTCCACTTTACCAACCACAGATCATCTTTTTCATGACTGCCTAGTCTTTTTGTTTAAGGGACTTTTCACAGTTTAAAATAACACATTTATTAGTATTCTTGTGTGTTCAACATCTGTCTCTCCTGTTGGATGGAGAGTTCTTTGCAGACAGGAACCAAATCCCTTCTGTTCTTCCAGGTAGACTTATGCCCAGAACAGGGCCAAGCATCATTTCTCCCGACAATGGTTGAGTGAACATGTGACCCACAGTTCTCGGTCACTGTAGTTTGAATTCCACAAGTGAATTCAATGATTTCTTTTATATTAAAAACTCATTTCTGTTTAGACAAATTGCAAAATGCTTTTGGGCATTGATGTTTTGAATCTCATCAATACCTGTGAGTGTTGGTATGGTTATTCCCATTAACAAATGTGGAACTTGAGGTCAGAGATAAATAACTTGCCTTAAGTTATATAGAAAGTGGCAGACTCTGGTCTTGAGCCCAGTTCTTTTTTGTTCAAGTCCAGTAACATCCTTTGCAACCATGAGCTGTTATTAAGTACTGACCAAAGTTTAACTTCTCTTTTGACCCTACACCAAAACAATATTCTGAGCACCTTAATAAATAGACCAGTGAGAATCCCCATGGCCATTTACTTCCTGGGCAGCTTCCACAAATCCTGGTGTCCTGGAAACCTATGAAATGCCAAAGAAAACAAAAAAATAGTATTCATTCTCTACCAGAAACTTTGAACATAAGACCACACTTTTCTCAGCAGTGAAAAGAGATAGAATTCTCTCCTTGTTGAAATGATAAAAACTGACACTCAGAGAAATTACAGAAATTGTGTCTAGTGCCCCAACTAATACATATCAGGGTTGGGATTTGAAGTCAGATAGGCAGAGCTTACTCCAAAGCCACACTTTTCCTACCGAGCAGCATAATAGTAGATCTCAGAGAGTAACCCTTTCTGCCCCCAATCCTCTCATAAGACAGAACACATTGACAGTCTAAGAAGGAATTGTTATGTTGCATAAATACCCCTCTGCACAGGGCCCCTAGATTTCTCAGCAATGCTTACTGACTGTTATGCATTTGAGTGTTGATAATTCATATTTTTTCTAGCAAGATGGTTATCAATTATGATGAGATTGGAAACAAGCTTAAATTTAGGCAAACAAAGTTTATCAGTCAGTGTGACCTGCCATTAACAAAATACCACAGACTGAGTGGATTAATCAATAAACATTTATTTTCTCAAACTTCTGGAGGATAGAAGTCCAAGATCAAGATGCCTGCAGGTTTTTTCCTTAGCTTATTAATGGTACCTTTTCTCTGTGTCCTCATATGGCCTTTCCTCTGTGTACTGGCAGGGAGAGAGAGACAGAGAGAATATCTAGTGTATTTCCTTTTATTATAAGGCCACCACCAAACAGGTAGGATTAGGCTCCGCCCTTAGGACCTCATTTAACCTCAGCTAGCCCCTTAAAGGCCTTATCTACCAGAGGGGAATTTGGGGGGAACACAATTTAGCTCATAACAAAAGTTCTTTCATTTGCTTGTGGTTTTCTTATTTTGGACTTTCTATGGGTATAACAATTGCCTTTTGAAAGGTGCTTACTTGCATTACTAGGTCCTGTCTGTTTTTAATATAACAAAAGTTAAAGAGGCACTTTCTGAAAGTTTACATAAATATAACTGAGTTTTGGGAAAATAAGACCATGCTTATTTCCTGATTTTTAAACTCTGAAAATTATTTCTATGCTATTATTTTGAGGAGGTGTTAGTATTGTTTACCTCAATACTATGATACTACTTTAGTATTGTTTACCTCAATACTAAAATACTACTTTACCTCAATGGAGGTGTTTACCTCAGCATTGGGGTGACTCAATAATTTTTCATCACATTCTTATTTGTAAATTTGATTAAATGACATCCTCAAAAATTGATTTTATTTTAGATACATTCTAGGGCTCTCAGGAAAATTTTTCTGTCTTTTACTATGATAACCAATAATTTAAATTTATTTAAAATTATTAAATTAGGGCCCTGGCTGGCATAGCTCAGTGGATTGAGCGCGGGCTGCGAACCAAAGCATCGCAGGTTCGATTCCCAGTCAGGGCACATTCCTGGGTTGCGGGCCATGGCCCCCAGCAACCACACACTGATGTCTCTCTCTTTCTCCCTCCCTTCCCTCTCCAAAAATAAATAAATAAATCTTTAAAAAAAAAATTATTAAATTAGGCTCTTAAGCTTTAAGCATTGTCCTTTTAGGAACAATTAGTTACCTCAAACTAATTTGTTACTGATGCCTTCTGGTATTATTTTGAACTTGCACTCAAAGAATGAGATGATTCTTCAAATACTTTCCCCCATACTATTTAAAAAAAACACATGGTTTGTGGTAATAACTAAATAATTTTTGCATGGTACTCCTAAGTACAGAGGACACCAGCATTAAGAAGATCACTCACATTTCTATACTATCAGAAACTGTAGCACTGCATTGGGGAAATTGTCTCAGTACAAGAAATAGTTCTAGAATGTGCTGGTACTACCGTGGATATATGGCTTTGCTCTTAAGTAGCCCACACGTGTGATGGGAAGGCATAGTCACATATAACGATGCAACACGTTATAACACATAATGCTGTAACAATGAGACCATGGAGGGCAATAATGGACCTTCGGATGGGATGCGATGCCTGTGAAGGATGAACATGACCGCTTCTTTTGGACTTCTTTCAATTGACCTTAAAATAGGGAGATAATCCTGCTTTAATTGTGTAGGTTAGGGTGTCATCACATACATGTCTTTAAATGAAGAGAAGACAGAAAATGAAGTTGGAGATACTCCAAGCACTAGGACAATTTGTCAGCTGCTACGAGATTTGAATATGGATGGTGCCACATGCCAAGGAAAGCAGATGTTCCTTAGAAGCTGAATACCACTGCTCAGCCAGTAGCAGCAAGGAAATGGGGACCCCAGTCCTACAACAGCACAGAACAAAATGTGACCAATAACCCAAATGGGTGTGGAAGTGGGTTATCTCCCAGAGCCTTCAAGTGAGAGCCCAGGCTGGCTAACACCTAGGCCAGAAAGGGACTCTGCTGCATCACCTAGATTTCTGACTTTCAGAAATGTGAGATAATGAATATGCATGGTTGAAACCATTAATTTTAAACTACAAATTGCTGTGCAACCTTAGAAAACCAATACATCTCATTGAGTTAAAAACGTTTTATTTGTGGCTAAACCAACCAATGAAGTTGAGAGAGAACTCCAGGGAAGAAAGAAAAATTGCAGCTTCTCTATTGTGGAGAACAGATATTTTCTTCTCTGCTCTTCTACTGGAATGAAGCCCACCATGTATAAGAGCTTTCTAGGTAAGGACCCTGGGATCTGTTGGATCAAGCCAATTTCTGCCCCACGACTGATGTATGTATCCACAAACTATTTGTGGAGCAACTGAAGACACCATACAAATCTCTTTCATAGATTTCTAGGGTAAGATGACCTTTCAACAATGGGGCACTAGAAGGAGAAGAGATGGTCATCCTGGATGTTGCCCTAAGTTAGGAAATCAGTGGATGGGGTGAAGAAACATCAGCCCAGAGAATGGGACTCTCACCTCTGGATTAGAAAGGAAATTGTTCTTGAGATGAAGCAGAGTAGAATAAATAGAAGAGAGTAAAGAAAGAAGAAATGAAGAGAAGCTAAGCGAGAAGAATTTTTCTTTTTTCTTGTGATTATAATTTTGCTGGAAATACAAGATGATAAAATTAATGACTGTCCTTTTTTTCTAACAGAGCTACTTAGAGATGGAATGTATTTGACATCCCTGATGTGTGAAATCTCTGCCTTTTCTCTGCAGAATTCCAGTTTTATGTGGACATAAAACAGAGTTAAATGTGCAGAATTTCCAGGTAAGGAAAGTTAACATTCCCTGGGGAACCTTTTACAAGGATTAGGGCTTCTGATTAGTTCTGGTTTCACTCTGTATCCAATGTTCTTTCCCTAATGTCTCCCACTGGGGTTGTGGGAAATCTGATTCTAAATGCTCCTAAGATTCAGGTTTTGCAGGGGTTTTAGGGGTGGCCTAGCATGCATCTAGCTATTGATTTTTACTGAAAATTATTTCATTATCTTTAGATTTCCCTTTTCGTCCCTAGAAGAATATTCAGCTGGCTTCTCATGAATCTGACTTAATTTAATCGGCCATCAGTTTTTTGTCCATGTTTTTGACATTTAAAATTATTTTATTTTGAAATAATGTTTACAAGTAATGTACAGAAAAGTTGCAAAGATATTGCAAAGAGTTCCCATATACTATCACACAGCTTTCCCTGTGGTTAATATCCTATATAACCTTGGCAAAACTAAGAAACCAACACTGGTATATCAATACTCATTAAACTCCAGGATTTATTTTGGTTTCACCAGTTTTCCCACTAATACCCTCTATCTGTTCCAGAATCAAATCCAGGGGTCCATGCAGAGGTGGAGCCTCTTCCAGTGCGTCAGTCAGGGTTCCACCAGAGAAAGAGAGTCACAGCAGGAGGTGAAGAGTGACGCATCTGCAGTGTTCCTTCACTTGCAGGTTGACTGTCTTCTCCCTGAGTCTATACATCATCTTCTATGCATGTCTTTCTCTGTGTCCAAATGCCCCCCTCTCTAAGGACATAGTCTTATTGAATTAGGGCCCATCACGATGCCCTTATCTTAATTTTATTATCTGTAAAGTTCCTATTTCCAAAAATGGTCACATTAATAGGTTCTGGGAGTGAGGACTCCAAAATCTTTGAGGGGACTCAATGCAACTCTTAGCTAGACATGTCTGGAATCCTTGGGCAGGACCCCGGAGGGCAGGCTGGACACTCTCCGGCAGGGCCCAAGCTGCTGCTCTTCAGGAAAGCCTCAGCTCTGCTGTAAAGTCTTTAGACTTATTAGACCAGGCCCACCTGGGTTATCTAGGATAAACTTTGTTTTTACTTTTATATTTTCTAATTGAATTTATTGGGGTGACATTGGTTAATAAAATTATATAGGTTTCAGGTGTACAATTCTATAATACATCATCTGTATACTGTATTGTGTGTTCACCTGCCCAAGCTGAGTCTCCTTCCACCACCATTTATCCCCCCTTTACCCTCTTCTACCTCCCCCTCCCTTTTCCCCTGGCAATCACCATGCCGTTGTCTGTGTCTATGAGTCTTTCTTTCTTGTTCCTTTGTTCTTATGTTTAATGTTTATTACCATTGTATTTATCACATATTTTCTCTTCCTTGGGTTAAGATATGACCAAATCTGTATCTATGGATCTGATGCAAAGTGCACAACTCTATTTAAGGTTGCTGTTACCAGTGTCATTATTTTCCTACAGGCTAAGCTGGCAGTGAGTATTTAAAGCACTTCCCTTGTCTGGGCTCCTCACTTACATTGTTGTATGTGTGCCATTAATCTGTCCATCATCTTGTCAGATAGAAAATACTTTATGTACTAAAGCCTCATTCAGAGTCCTTTCACTATGAGTTCACAATAATTAGAACTTTAAATTGACACATTTCATGAAAAAGGCAGGTTGTGAAAAATAACACTAATGCAAATAAAGAACATGTTCTTCCCAGGAAGTAATGACAGCCAGTAACTTTTCACATTGCTGTTTTAAAAATATCTCAGATATCAACCCCTCCATGAATCCTTACCCTACACTCCTTAGAACTGCTAGCATTTGGGTTTATAACCCTCTTGGGCACTTACATTCTCTTTTGTGTGACAGCTTCCTGTGATTTGCTGCTATCACCCTGGCCCACGGTTTTCTCTCTGCTAAGACAGAAGCATTTACTCTTATAACCTCTCTATCAAATCGAGGAGAGGCTAGAACATAATAAGACCTTAGACAACTTTTTTGGCTTAGATGTCCCAACACCTATTCCTTTATGTATACACAAAGAATTGATCAAATTCCAGGCATAAGCTAGGTTTGGGAAAACATTGGCAGTGAGTTTGGAGTCTCAATTCATTCTTGACTGAATCTGGCATTCTGGGCTCATGCATGAAAAGGCTGATTTCTACAGACCCACGGGCAAGAGCGAACTCTATCCAGCCCAACCCTGCTCATTATTTAATGGGATTTTTTATGATGCTCAAGTGTCCTCTAGATCCTCTCTTGTTTGCTGTGCAGACCTTTGTGGGCTACTTTGCTTTTCTCACACAGGTAGATACATACCATTCATCAGTGGCTGAGATGTAGGCCACCCCCTCAGCGCTAGACTTTCTCCGACCTAACGCAGCCGGCACACTGTTACAAGACAGGGTGGCCTCAGTGCCTAATGGCGCGGTGTCTGAGCCATGACATCTGGTTTTCTCAACAGCTCCAACATACAGTTCCCCAAACGTACAAGTGCTTAACCACATGAGAAGATTCTCTTGCTCTTATGGAACAGCTTTGCATTACGTTATTATGAGATGGGTCAAAGTTCGTTTCTCCGTATAGATGTCTCACGGCTTCAGCACTGTCTGTGCAGAAGCCCGTCCTCTCCCCGGTCAAGTACCCTGCTACTTTTGTTGAAAAACCTCTTCTACATGCACATACTCTAGTATTTCTGGACTCTTTAGCTTGTTCATTGATCTATATAACTGTCTTTATACCAATATTGACTGGTTTAGCCTTACATATAAGTCTTATAATTTAATGTAATTTGGCTCTTCCTATTTGCTGTCTTTTTTGGAAGTTGCTTTAGCCAATCTAAGACTTTCTCATGTAAATTTTGATTCAGGTTGTTTGTTGCCCTGTAAAGTGCTTTTCCATGTAAATTTTAGATCTATGTCATTTAGTGTAACAGGCTGCTGGGATTTAGATTCAAATGGTATTGAATGTGTAGGAAAGTCCAAGGAGAATCGACACCCTCACAATGTGCCAGCCTCCGACCCGTTCATGTAAGATGCCTGTTTATTTTCACAGGCTTTCCTTAACTTCTCTCCGTACTTCTTAGTTTTGAGTGTACCGTGCTTGACTCTTTGGGCTAATTTCGTTATTAAGTCTTTTAAATTTTTTGCCATTGTAAATGGTATTGCTCTAATTTCATTTTCTACTTATCAGGTGCTTTCATATAGAATTTTTTTTAAAAAAACCTTCAGCATTTTAACTAAAGTTGTTTTAAATTCATGGTTGATAATTCCAATATCCTTACCATCTCCTGGCCTGGTTTGGATGCTTACTCTGTCTGTTAAACTCCATGTTATGCTTTTAGTGTGCCTGGTTAAATTTTTTGTGTGAGGGCAAACATCGGGAACTGGCAAAAGGAACTGTGACAAATAAGTCTTTAGTGATGTGCTTTTAAGGTTGTCGGGAGGGGGTTACATTCTGTGCTCCCACAATTGGGTCTGTCTTTTAGTGAGCCTGGCTCCCTGAACTCTAGACTTCGCACATGCTTCTCGGCTTTTTTTCATTCCTATTGGTGGCACAGGTGGGTTGAGAGGCTGCAGGTGTGTGTTTTCTTCTCTCACTTGGAAGTGAGATGAGGCTGGAGTTGGGTGTTTCCTTTACCTCTGGTTGATTAGGCTCTGAAAAAACTCCAATAGGTGAAGCTCTGACAAAACAATTTCTCTTGAGAGTAGGCCCCATTAAGTTGAACGTTCTGGTGTATTTAAAAGTTCTTCCTTTTCTCCTCCCCCTGCTAGAAGAACAGGGGATTTTTCTCTGATCTTCACTATGAAGACCTGGTCCAGCTTCTGGAGGAAAACTCTTGAACATGTGCCCCTCACCGCCCTGCCCAGAACTATGCCCCTGGAATTTTGTCTCCCAGGCTTGTCCACTCTGAGCCCTTAGCAATTCATTAGTTACGCTTCAGGTTTCTCTAACCTACTGTTCCCCTTGGAAGTTTCTGCTCACAGACTTCAGCTTTGGCAGGCTGTGCTTCTCTGTATTTGCCTGTGTGCGTCTCCAGTTTTCGTGGGAATGCTTCCCTGTGACCTCTCTTCTCTAATGGAGCTAAGAAGAGTTGTTGGTTTTTCAGTTTGCTCAGTTTCAATTTGTTAACATGGAGCGATAACTTCTAAACTCGTTACATGCTAGACCAGGTTTCATTGACTTTCCTATTTGTCTTCTATTTTTGGTATTTCTGCTGTCATATTTATTGTTTCTTTCCTTTAATTTAACTTTGCATGTAAACTGTTCTTTTTCTAGATTCCTAAGGTAAAATCTTAGGCCACTGACTTAAACCCTTTATCTTTCTTTATACTACAAGCAGGAAAGCTATACTTTAAGAGCTGCTTTTGTTGTGTCTCATACATTCAAGATGTATTTTTAAATTTATCATTTAATAAACTATTTTCAATTTTTATTGTGATTTCTTCTTTGACCTATGTGTTCTTTGGAATTGGGTCATGTATTACCAAATATTCAGGGGAAATTACTAAATAGCTTTGGTGACTTCTAATTTAACTCTGTTGTGTTCATATACCATACACTATAAAATATCAATCTCTTAAATTTCTTGGAAGGTGTGTTATGGGTACATATATGTATTATTATCTTGGTGAATGCTTATTGTTCACTTGAAAAGAATGTGTGCTCTGCTCTTGTGAGGTGAATTGTTTTATAAATCTCAATTCAGTTGAGATGGTTGATGAATTATTTTATTATTCAAGTGTTTTCTATTCTTATTTTTTCTTTATCTTATGTGCCTTGAAAGTTGAGATATGGCTGTTAAAATTGCCCCCTATGATTGCAGATTTGTCTTTTTATCCCTTTATTGGTGTCAGTACTTCCTTTACATATGTTGAAGCTCTATAAAAGGTACACGTTTATACAGAATTTTAGTGTTCTTGATTCATTCACACATTATTTAATGCTCTTCTTTTTTCTGTCTTAAAAACTATTTTATCCACCCTGGCTGGTGTGGCTCAGTGGACTGAGCATGGCTGTGAACCAAAGGGTCACCAGTTCAATTCCCAGTCAGGGCACTTGCCTGGGTTGCAGGCCAGGTTCCAGTAGGGGGCACATTAGAGGAAATCACACATTGATGTTTTCCTCCCTCCCCTTCTCCCTCCCCTTCCTCTCTCTCTAAAAATAGATAAATAAAATCTTTTAAAAAACTACTTTATCCATTTGTACTGTATCTTTTGAAATTTGTTCTGATTAGTATTATGCAATGGTATATCTTTTTCCATACTCATTGTGATTTTTATATTGAATGGATGTCCCTTATATTCAGAATATAGTCTTAGTGTCTTGTTTTTTAGATTTTACATTTTTTAAAATAATTTATTTACTTTTAGAGAGAGGGGAGGGGAGGGAGAAAGAGAGAGAGATAAACATCAATGTGTGGTTGCCTTTCATGTGCTCCCTACCAGGGACCTGGCCTGCAGCCCAGGCATGTGCCCTGAATGGGAATTGAATCAGCAACCTTTGGGTTCACAGCCTGCTCTCAATCCACTGAGCTATACCAGCCAGGGCTCATGTCTTGCTTTTTAAAAAGAAATCCTAATTTACCATATCTGTTTTGAATTAGATTAGTTAGATAATTTCAATTTAATGTAATTTCTGCTATTTGGAAGTCTAATTTCCCTGCTTGTCATTTATTTACTATTTACTCCATGGGTTTATTATTACTTTCCCCTCTCTCCCTCTTTCTGGGCTCCACTCTTGGTTTATTAACTTTAACTCTAATCTCTCTCTCTCGCTCACTCTCTCTCTCTAATGCTCTCTCTCCCCTCCTTCCCTCTCTCTGTTATGGGGTTTTAATACACATTTTTGACTCATTATTTACTTTTAATTGTATTATAATGCTTTGGTAGAACTTAAGAACCTTACAAATGTATTTTCCTTCTTTTCCATCTTTTCCTTCCCATACTATGTGCCATTTTATCCTTTTACATGTTATAAACTCCAAACAGACTGGTTTTGTTTTGTTTTGTTGTTGTTTTGTTTGGATTTTAAGCGAAATCAGTTATTTGAGGGCCAAGAAGCTTTTGAATCTGTAGAACTCTCCTGGGTTATTCTTGATATTGATAATATTTTCAGAACAATTCTAAAACCTTATTTACCTTTTAATTTTCATTCCTTCCTGTGGGTATATTTGCATTTTCTGAGATGTCATATATACAACTTTTCACTTTCTAATACATTAAATATATCACTAGATATAATTCATACGGACAAAAGCTCTTTGGTATCTTCAGTGTTTTGGGGCCATTGTTGGTATGTTTGTTTTTGTTTTTGTTTATTTAATGTGAATGGGTCCTGAGGCCCAAATGCTTGGGAACTGACTCTTTAAACCTTAAAATAGGTTTTGGAAAGTCTGTCATACTGCCCTGACCTATGCAGCCCAGTTCGTTGGGCATCATCCTGCAAACCAAAAGGTCATGGGTCCAGTTTTCGGTCAGCTCACGTGTCTGATTGTGGGTATGGTCCCCAGTTGGGGTGCGCGCAGGAGGCAGCTGATCGAAGTTTCTCTCCCACACCAATGTTTCTCTCCCTCTTTTCCCCCCTGCCTTCCCTCTCTCCGGAATCAATAAAAGAAATGTCTTTTTTAAAAAAGAAAAAGAAAGACTCTTATATTTATTTACGTAACTGCCACTTCTACTGCTTTACCTTCCTTCACATACATACAACTTTCCGTAAAGTGTCATTTTCTTCAACCTGAAGACATTTTTTAAATATTTTGTATGGATTGCTGCAGTGGATCACCTTTGCATTTGTTCCTGCAAAAATGTCTTTATTTCACCTTCATATTTAGGAAAAGTTGTACATAGAACTCGAGGTAAACAACTGTTTCTTTGCAGAACTCTGTGGTGATCACTGTACTGCTCGGCCCTGGTCTGTATTCAGAGATACTGGCTGCCCCGGCTTCTGGGAACAGAGAAGGTCAAAGTCAGCTGCATATTAACAAAATACAATACCTGGAATGAGGAGTGAAAAAGAGCATTACATCCGTCTTTAATGTAATGTGATAAACCTGCCCTTTTTACCAATTCATGCTCCATCTGCAGAAATTGAAACATGCCTAGTTGAGTTCTCCTGTGAAGTTTATATTTTGCCCTGACCTCGAGTCTTGAAAGCTTTTGTTCTCCAGAACCAAACCCGTCAATACCCAACTAATGAAATTTTTAGTTAAGTTTAAAATCCTAACTTATGTTAATGGCACTGCACTCTTTCGAGAACAGATAAAAAGAAGCAGTTGGGTGAGCTTTTACAATCTTTTTCTGGTATTTATGTTGCTAACAGTGACACCAATAAACCTTACAAGAAAATGACAATTCTTTACAGGATGTCATATAGCAATGATAAATTTTACTTGGTGTTTGAACACAGGTGTTTTATGAGAAATTTTAAGAGGACCAGTCTTTTATCCTTTGAAATTTATAACCTTTAGACCTATTTTAACAACAAATGCAAAGACCAAAACTTGGAGAAGAAAAACCACAAATCCAATGGTTGGAAGATAACAAGAGGGAATTATCCAATACCATCAAACACCAAACAAAACTATGACAACAGTTTAGCAAAATGTATCTTTTTAAATAAATGAGTAATAATTTATAGGTATGTTGTATATCACAGCTCAAGACTCTCCCCTTTAGAGAAAGCTGTACCTTGAATAGAAGTAAAAATCATTATGAAGAGAAAGAAATTTTTGATGAGTCTGTTCCATTTTGACTCCATGTTCTGGGATGTCCTAGTGACAACTGTCGTACTGATATGTCTATTCCTAGGCGGGCTGTGGCCCACACTCTTCAGGTTTACCCCCATGTGACCTTTGCTGTCTGGAAAGATGCGATCTGCTGAGAGCACAGACATCCAAGCCCTGTGGGGCTGCTCACCACCCAAGCACCCTCACCTTCCCATCCCCTGCTTCACCCAGATGTGTTCACTTCACTGGTGTATCCGAACTCTACTCACCTTCAGGGCCCAGCTTAATGACCAAGTTCTCCAAGAAGTCCTGCCACAGACTTCATGTGGAATTTGAGCTCTTTTTTTTTTTTTTTTTTTTTTTGCAACACAACAGATCATTGCTTGTCCGTAGATTTAATGCTTCCTGGCATGGTCATATCCTTGTCTGTGCCCTTCCTGAGCTGTGCACAGAGGTTACTTTCAGGCAGAACTAGCATGTGGTGCAGGTAGAACATGATAAAAGATCTCAGAACTGAGAAGTAGAAGAAACATACCGCTGTCTTAGTCTTCTTGGGGCTGCTGTAAACAAAGTACCATAGAGTGTATGGTTTTTCAACAACCAAATTTTATTTTCACAGTTCTGGAGTCTGGAAGACCAAGACGAAGGCACTGGCAGATTTAGTGTCTGATGAGAGCCCCTGTCTAGTTAGACAGATATCTCTGGGTGATCCTCACAGGGCAAGAAAGTGGGAGAAAGCTCTCTGGAGTCTTTGATCAGGACACTAATACCATTCATGAAGATTTCACCCTTGTGACATAGTCACCTTTCAGAGGTCCCACCTTCAAACACCATCACATCGGAGGTTAGGACTTCTACATTTAAATTTGGGAAGACACAAACACTCAGTCTGTAGCAACACCTGAACCCTCACTATATACAAATGAGTCTCCACACCCTTTGTTCCACCTGCCAGTGTCCACCCTCCTTGTCCTCTGATGCTCTACATATTTATAGGATCAGGGAGCAGGGGACACCTGTGTCACTATTACTCATGTGCACTTTTTTTAAAAGATTTTATTTATTTATTTTTAGAGGGGGAAGGGGGGAGAAAGAAAGAGAGAAACATCAATGTGCGGTTGCTGGGGCCGTGGCCTGCAACCCAGGAATGTGCCCTGACTGGGAATCAAACCTGTGATGCTTTGGTTCACAGCCCACGCTCAATCCACTGAGCTACACCAGCCAGGATCCCATGTACACTTTCTAGACTGAGAATTTCCTTGTTAGGAAGAGTGAACAGGGCTGGCATCAGCCTGTTCTGGCAAATACTGACATGGTGAGCCACCTCTGTGCCAAGCTATCCAAAAAGTGGAAGACATTGCTTTTAGGGCCAAACAGTTTTGTCTTTTAGTAGGGAACTGAAAGGAAGGCCATATCTCATTGATTTTTCTAACCTAAGTCTAGCACATAAATGGCCATGTTCATGAAGATCCAAAATGTTATTAACATATGTTGGGTGTGAACAGAAGAACTACATACCCAAATCAAGACATGTCTGGAAGCCTGTCACAAATGTGTGACAGGTAGCCCTCATCAGAATATTCCACAGACATTCATTTTGGGTTTCTACCAAGGCATTAGTGACCTAACACCCAACAAGTGAGCCCACCACCACCAGCTGTCCTTAGGACAAGAAATACTCTTTTTATGTAAGCCTCCAGGGTCCTGCTAATCTTCCTGAACTGTGCTCACTTGACTTCTCTATGTGTCTTCTTTGGCTTCAAACTTTATTGTCCTTAGCAACTGTTCTTTTTGTTGTTCTTGAATGCTTTCCCAAGGATATAAAAGAAAGGTGTTTTTTTTTTCCATCTGTTCTACCATGTAATTCTCCAATGCAAGTGCACATTGCTAAGATTCATACAAAAGAGACACTGTTCTAAATGTCAGACAAGTTACAGTCCCTGCTTGGACTCTGGCAGGTAACCATATTTTAGTGTGTTTAGCATGCTAAAGAGAACACAGAATGAGTTTGCTGCTGTCACTGATATTGCTCAGCTGTTCAGCTGAGGACTGACTGGTGTTTCATTGTTCTCCTCTATAATGCATGAAGCAGAGCAAACATATAAGAAGTTGTATTAGAGAAGACAGTTTTACTAGGTAGAGCTTTGTTTAAAAAACTTGTATAGAGAGACGACAGTATGATTTTAAATTCAAATCAATCCAGGACAGCAGCAACCAGAAGTTCCTCTTGGGAGAGCTTTGATTCTCCATTCACAAAGAGTGAACATTTTTGCCCAATTCATAGTGTTGAGTAACTCAGATTTCTGTGGCTTCAGGAACTATTTGATTGGGAATGAGTGCTCATCTTTCTATCTTTGTTTATTCATTCTTTTGATAGCTATATTATACCTTTGGACTTTGGTGGGTTGCTGTTATAATAATTTTATTAGAAAAGTATCTTCATTAGCAAGAAGCTGTGCTTAAACAAACTTCTAGGATAATTTTTCATGTCATCTTATGCATATGATCTCAATTCAATGCCATTTATCTAGTTCATTGTCATAAGAATTAGATCATAACAAATGACAAGTCCAGAATACTAAACTTAATAAAATATAACCCCATAGGGAAAATTAACTCTATTATATTCCTATGGATTTTCTCTATAAATTCTCTCCTTGAAGTCTTACTGACCACTATATTGCCAAAGGAGCTCTCACTGAACTATTGCCTGTTTTCAATAAAGCCGTTTTCCCAAAGAACCCAATATTGTGAATTCTCAGCTTCAGAATTGCCGAGTGAAATAATAAATGTTTTATAGTTGCCACACATTTAAAAAATACATCTTTTTTCACAAGCAAAACATATTTGCTCTGTCAGAATTATCCTCACCATCACACATTGTCCTAAATCACTCTCAGCCAGGCACAAAACATTTGAAGTTTTCAGAAGTTGGTTTATAGGAAATCCGTCAGAATAAACTATGTTGCGGCAGTAACAGATAATCTCAAAATCTTGGTGGCTAAAGATAACAGCTTCATTTCTCATTCGCACCTCTTGTCCGATGTGCTCTGCCCTTCACAGTTATTCAAGGCATAGGCGACAGAAGCTCCATCTGTGTGCGTGTCTGTGCAGCTGTCACAGGAGGTAAAAGGGAATGTGGCAAATCATGCGTTGCCCCTAAAGCTCCTAACCTGCGGTCATCTCCTTCACCTCCGCCCCTACATCAATGGAGGAAGCAAGTTATGTCCCTCCCACACCCGTGTGCTGGGGAGGACGCACGATGCACGTTTGCATGTCTCCTGCCGGTGGAAGTGGAACTCTCCTGCCATATTTTTCAAATCAGATTTGGGGCTGATTTAAAAGGAAAAGAAGATTTTTGGAACAACTGTTTGCTGTTCAATACCTACCTTACATCACATCAGAGATTCATAGTCCTGGCTGAACTTTATTGTAAGCTGAGAGGTTTGAAAATATATTCCAGTGCCCAGGTCTGATTGCAAAACAAGAAAAGTAAAATCTCTGGAGTGAGGCCTAGGCATGGGGATAACTTATCCCAGTATAGATTTTCTGTATAAAGTCAAGAGCACATGCTGTCTGCGGTGTCTACACAGGGACCAACGTACAAAACCAACAGTTTATCTTCATTGTCACAGGGACATCAGGTGAGAGGGAGGGTAATCTCCATGGTAACCAAGCCACAAGCTGTGGACTTGAAGTTCAAATTAGTGCTTCCTGCTCATATGCCTGTCTGTCTACAATAAAATGCTAATGATCTTCCTCAGCTGGCTAATAAGAAAGCTTTGCTTCTGAAAAAAGCTTTGTCTTTGAATGTTATTTAGACTCTTGCTAACAAAGAGCTAAAACTGATCAGACAAATGAGGCTCCTTTTGCAGAAGGGCCCTGAATATATTTCTGCTCCCTCAATCACCACATTTAACTCAGGCAGAGAGAAGCGAAATCAGAGAATTTAATTTTTTTAAACTGATTAAATGCTATGATGGCTTCCCCTTATTCAAGAGAACATGTGTGTATTAACATTAATGAAGAAAAAATAATGTCAGGCAGAGTCGCTGTCCAAGTGTGACAGAGGAAGGGAGGCTCACTGACCCGTTACTACCCGGCCATGCCATCTCATGTAACAGGTGCGTGGGCGCCCAGGCCCAGACAAGTCAGAACCGGGCACATTAACATTTGTTTCACATCTTTTGAGAGATAGGTCTATCAAGAGAAACAGCTGTCTCCAGAAATTTCAGTAAAAGATGGGGTCACTAGAAGGGGGATCTGTGTCAGGAGCAGAAGATGGGGGAGGGGCCCAAGGCTGCAGGAGTGGCTGCAGGTGTGACCTCGGATCCCAGCCAAAGTCTGTTTACGAACAGATCTCTGCACATGGGTGTTTCACTGTGTGCTTGGTAATGGCCAAATCACTTTGCTAATAAGAATTCAGAGCAGGTGGAGTAGGCAGTGATTATTTGAGTAAAGACAGCAGGAATAATCTAAAATGATGCATTTAATGGAGTTGCATTAACTAAATGAATGAACAGCAAAAACACATCTTAACTATAAAGAGTTAGTTTAGTTTAGTCTCAGTATGTTAACACACAATTCTGTTGCCAAGATTCTATAACCCCAATTTTTTTGTACTAGTAAGAGGCCATGAAATAAATTATGTGAAATGTTTTTGTAGCTGAAATGTATTATAATTGGCTTCAAAAATATGAAAAATGGCCAATTAAAAATTTAGAACAACCTGGATATAAAAGAGGCAAAAAGAAATATCCTTTGTATAAAAAGATTTAGTGACTGTCATGCTATGGGCATTATATAATGAACTTCACGTTATAATGTGTATTACCTAGAGAGTTTGAATGTGTGACCTCAGGTTCACCTTGACATTGGGTTTTCAGCCTTAACATACAACTATATGATAATTATCAATTTTCAGACATAAAATATGTTTATCTGAGGTTTAGCCTGGTTTCTAGATTTTCCAGCATTGGTGGTGAGTTTAAATAATGTACACTTCTAAGTTACCAGAGAAGAACAGTTGGAAACTTGGGTATGAAAATCTAAAGAAATGCTTCTCCTCAAACATGAGTCACAGAATGCTCAGAGAGACAGGACATTAAAAATGGAAAACTTCCATCCAAATGAACAGGAGAACTTTCTGTTCATTCGAGGAGAAAACCCTTTATTTCAGAATATTTTTCCTCTCATGACACAAGGTAATGAGTCTTCCATTCTGACAACATCTTTTTCTGAGGAACAGGAAGCTGGAGAACATGTTCTCATTAGTCCTTAAAACTTCCTGTGAGAGACTTTCCAGAAACTTCATTATCCTTTGTTGACAGAAGGAGAAATGAGGACCAAAGGTCACATAACACATTCTGCAACAAACACTGAGACTGTGGGAAAGCAGAAGGCAGAAGTAACAACATGAGCCTGTTGCATTGCCACACACTGTCCATCAAAAACTCACTTGAAATTTTTTAAATTTCCATAAACACTTCTACTTATATCTGAACAGATTAAGGCCCATTCTTACCTAAATTTACCTACTTTTTCTTGCCTTATATGTTATATATTTTTAATTTTAAAACTTTACATTAACAGCAAGCTTCCAAAATACAAGTTTAATACACAGTAAACAAGTGAAAGAGAGAAGACTACTGCTCTCAGCTTGTGAAGCAAAACCTCCCATCAACCCCATTTCCTCCATGGATACTTCCCAGTGCAACAAGTTACAAGGCAACAATGCTAGTAGCCAGCTTATTGGTTCAGGTCCATAGTCTTATGAGTTCATTCAGTATGAAAATACAGTAACTAATATGAAAATTTTAAATATATTTTATATTATATATTTGGAAGAAATATACATCTATTTTTTGTTATCATGAATCCTACTTCACCCAGGTAAATTCCTTAGAGAATTTAGATATTCTCCAAATTTAAAATGGAGCAGGAATTGTAGCTGAACTGTAACAGAAACACAGTGGGGAAGATATAAGACATTTCTTTTGCACAGCACCCTGATGTGTATACTTAAAAAATATTTTATCCATCAGCTATTTATGATAGAAACTCTCAGCCAGGTGGGAATAAAGGGACATACTGCAATGTAATAAAGACCATCCATGGCAAACCCACAGCCAACTTCATAGTCAATGAGCTAAAATTAAAAATGTTTCTCTTAAGATCAGGAATAAGAGAAAGGTGTTAGATTTCATTGCTGTTATTCAACATAGTACTGAAAGTCTTAGCCACAGCAATCAGACAAGAAGAAGGAAAAGGCATCCAAATTGGAAAGAGAGAAGTACACTGTCATTATTGGCTGATGACGTAATACTGTATATAGAAATCCCTAAAGACTCCAACAAAAAACTACTAGAGCTGATCAAAGAATTCACTAAAGTAACAAGATACAAAATTAATATTCAGAAATCAGTTACATTTTTATACATCAATAATAATAAACTATCAGAAAGGGAAACTAAGAAAACAATCCCATTTACAACTGCATCAAAAAATCAGGTACCTAAGAGCATATTTAACCAAGAAGGTAAAAGACCTGTACTCAGAAAATAATACAATAACTGAAGAAATAAATTGGAGAAGATGCAAATAAATGAAAGCATATACTGTATTCATGGATAGAATTAACATCAATGTAATTTCTATCAAAATACCAATGGCACATTTCACAGAACTAAACAAATAATTCAAAAAGTTATATGAAACCACAAAAGACCCTGAATAGCCTCAGCAATTTTGGGAAACAAGAACAAAGTTGGAGGTATCATAGTGCAAGACTAGAGCAATCAAAACAGCATGGTACTAGCATAAAAAGCGATCTAGAGATCAATGGAACAGAATAGAGAGCCCAGAAATAAACCCACACCTTTATGGTCAATTGATATTTGACAAAGGAGACAAAAGCATACAATATGGTAAAGACAGTCTATTCAATAAATGATGTTGGGGAAATTGGACAGGTACATGCAGAAAATGAAACTAGACCACTTTCTTATACAATGCACAAGAATAAACTCAAAAATTGATTAAAGACTTAAATTTAAGACTCAAAACCATAAAAACCCTAGAAGAAAACATAGGCAGTAAAATGTATCTCCTTGGTCAAGAGAAACAAAAGAAAAAATAAACAAATGGAACTACATCAAACTAAAAAGGTTTTGCACAGCAAACAAAACCATCTACAAAATGAAAAGATAACCTAATAAATGGGAGAACATATTCACCAATCATACATTCAATGAGGGGTTAATATCCAAAATTTATAAAGAACCCAGACAACACCAGAAAAGCAACCCAAATAAAAAGTGGCAGGAGAACTGAATAGACACTTCTTCAAGAAAGACATGCAGATGGCCAATGGACATAGGAAAATTGCCCAGCATCACTAACATCAGGGAAATGTAAATCAAAGCCGCAATGAGATACCACCTCACACCTGTCAGAAAGGCTACTATCAATAAATCAACAAACATCAAGTGTTGGTGAAGACGTGGAGAAAAGAGAACCTTCATACACTGTCAATGGAAATGCACATTGGTGCAACCTCTATGGAAACAATGTGGAATTTCCTCAGAAAGTTAAAAATGGAATTGTCTTATGATCTAGTGATTCCAATTCTGGGAATATATCTGAAGAAACCCAAAACATAATTCAAAAGCATATATGTATCCTTATGTCCATTGCAGCATTATTTACGATAGCCAAGATTTGGAAGCACTTATCAGTAGATAAGTGGATAAAAGAGCTGTGGTACATTTACACAGTGGAGTACAACTTGGCCATAAAACAGAAGGAAATCTTACCTTTTGTGACAGCATGGGTAGAGCTAGAGGGTATTACGCTGAGTGAAGTAAGCCAGTCAGAGAAAGACAAATGTCACATGGTTTCACTCATGTGTGGAATCTAATGACTAAATTAAACAAACAAAATAGAAACAGATTCCAAGATACAGAAAAGAGACTGACAACAGCCAGTGTGGGGGCCAGTTGGGGGTGCTGGTGAAAAGATGAAGGGATTAAGCAGTACTCTTTAGTAGTTGCAGAGTAGCCGTAGAAACATGAATTATAGCATGGGGAATATAGTCAATAATGTTGACATAATGGGGAAGAGTCTGAGAAGAGAGAAAGCACTCTCTGAGGGAGACTAGAAGCAGGATGTGTTGATGGTTAAACAGGTGAGACAGAAGATGCCACTGGGTGATGCTGCAGGCACTCCACTTGGGCACCTGTCAATGGTGCAGTCAGGAGAGCATGGAAATGCCCGAGTCTGCTGCCCAGAAACAACAGTGCTGAGACAGCACCAAGGAGGAGAGCTTTCATTTCCTCAAAGATGAGCAGGGCTGCTGTCCAAAGTACCGTGTTGTCTCCTCATGGCTGATGCACTTTAACAACAATCCTGCTGCAGAGAAATAGGCATTTAAAGGAGAGTCTTCGATAAATGAGAGCAGCTTGGAAATATTGTGGTATCACGCAATGAGCATCTATCGTCTCTTTGTCCAAATGGAGAATAGGTAAGTCAGACAACATAAAACAGCTAGAAGCTGATTTTTTAAGAGGACACTTGGTGGTTTAACTCTGGAGTGTATGACCAGTGGGCAGGTGAACAATAAACATGTCAACAGAAGGCTTTGCTTGCACTCATCAGCTCCTCCTCATGTGTTGACTGGGGACAGGACCAGCCTCATCACCGTGTGACACAGGTAGTTCAGAGCCCTGCATTTGGTTTTATGCTCTGCTGTCACTGCCCCAAATTTTTAAATAATTTTTGGAAAAGGGACCCCGCATTCCATTTTGTACTTGACTTTGCAAATTATGCAGCTGATGCTGACAGTGGGAAAGATACTGATAGAAAACCAGAAGTTCTGAAAGGTGAGGGCGGACCAATCCTCTCACAGCTGCTTTTTACAGTGTCGGGACTTGAAGTGCATTGCTTGGTTTTGTCGCCCCTAACTCTTGCCCTCTAAGCATCTGTGCTCAACCTCAGCTGGCTAAAGGGCTTCCTATTCCTTAGGATGCAAGTTCCTGAAAGGTGATGGTTTAGCGCAACGTTCTCTAAATGCATTCAGCCTTTGAATGTTTTTTAAACCTACTCAACATTATGCCTCATGCTCTGATCTAAGCATAAAGAAGCAGGCTGTCATGAAGACACAGTTCCTTAGGGTTAGGGTCCACCTTAATCCCGGATGGCTTCATCTTAACGTGATCACGCCTGCAAAGATCCTATTTCCAAATAAGATCACATTCACAGGTACCAGGGTTTAAGACTTCAGCACATCTTTTTTGGAAGGACACAGTTCAGCTCACAATAGTGCCTCATTCTCTAGCCTTAAGTGCCAGACAGAATATTATGATTTTTAAGATAACTATATTTTCCTTAAAATTTTCCCTGAACAGCCAATATTGCAGTGAAAACATGACATCATTCCCCTCATGAGTATTCTGAAAGGATGATTTTCCTGGCAAATGGAAGTGCTGATGTAAAGAGGATTGTGTTTGATGAGTGATAACAGGGCCAAGAGCAGAATTACGGGTCTGCAAATCTGTGCATTAGCTAGGGCTGGCTCCTTCCGACCTATGAACAATTTACGTGGCTCTGTTCCTGCTCACTTAGATGTGAATCATAATGTACACAGACAATGCTGAGTGAATCTCATCACTAAAGGGGACCCATATTGATTCCCTATTGCACATTTTGCTCAGGGCCCAGTTGCTGGCAGCTACCCACGTGCAGCTGAGAAATATCGAGCCATGTTCTTACCGAGCTCCCAGTCCACAGTGCCCTGCAGTTTGCACTTGGTTGGGATTTTATAACAACCAAGAACAGCCAGCATGTGCAATAGGAAATCATTGAATTTCAGGAATATGAGCCCTCACTCTGTAATTGCAGTGCATTGAAAATTCTTCTTTTCCAGTGCGTCAAAGGCATTCTTGATTTCGAGAGGTCTTTGAAACTATCTGAAAATGTATATGTATTTTTCTGATGGACTAATCATAATCATATGATGGAAAGGTTCTTGGTGCCTTAGGAAGCTGCCTTGCATTGTCTAGCCCATGTGCCAGGAGAAGCGTAGAAATGAGTTGCCTTGAGCAAAAAGAAAAGCCCTGTCTTGCTGATAATAATCCATAGAGATAAATCAAAACATTTTTGCTCTAGGGAGGGTATATGGGTTGAATGTGTCCCCACCAAGAAAAGGATATATTGGAGTCCCAACCCACAGTACATCAGAATGAAACCTTCCTTAAGGACAGGGTCTTTATAGAGAAAATCAAATTAAAATGCAGTCATTAGAGTGGGCCCCAATCCCCTCTAATGTCCTTATGAAAAAGGGGAAATGTGGGCACAGACGCAGATGCACACACAGTGGTCTGCAAACCAAGGAGAGGCCTGGAGTAGCACCTTCCTCAGGGCCCTCAGAGGGAATCGAGCCTGACAGCAGGTTGGGCTCTGACTTCCAACCTGCAGAACTGAGAGATCGTACATTCCTGTCGTTTGTATCACTCAGCCCTGAATTGGGGTGCTTTGTTACAGCAGCCCTAAAAGACTGATACGGAAGGGAAAAGTTGACCCAGCACGGGGAGCATTTGGGCCTAAGAGACACCCAGTTTGGCAATGAGAGGCAGTTTTAACATTAGTTTCTTCATTAGCAAGAATATATACAGCATAAAAACTGTCCTTTCATTGTTCTCCAAGGCTATATCACTACTTTGCCCACAACATTATTTTTTTTTAAAAGAAGGCTAGGCCCTAGAATATATAGATATCCCCAAACAGAAAGGCAAGGTGTCTGTATTTAGGATTATCTCTTTATGATTTAACTTTTTGGTACCAAAATATCTCAGATGATGGACGCCTAATGAAACTACAGTTTAGAGAACCAAAGATCACTTGAGCTGTTTATATCATCGATTTTGGTCAGCTGTTTTCTTTCTTGTGTTTTGTGCTTTAATCAGGTGATGGGTAACCAGCTGCTCACTGCAGCATCCTGGGGAGAAGAGCCCGGTCTGTGGTCTGGTGGGGTCTGCAGACATGCACTTCGTGTGGTCTTCACCCTAGGTAATTGAAGGTTGTAGGTGGTTGTTTATTAAAGAGCATTCCTTTATTTAAAAGTTTTAATTATGATTGTTCAGCTAGCACAAAGCCACAGAGCTTCCATTCTCCACTTTATTTAGAAAGGAAATCCATAATGTTAAAATATGTCAAGTCATGATTTTAAATCTAGAGGAAAAAATATCGATAGGAGAAGGCAAGTGCAGAACCATCCAGTTCATTTAACCAACAAGCGCTAATTTGGACTTTACTCAACACCCTGAGTTTAAGGGAAATCCAAAGGCAGCCAAATGCATCCTTATAAGGCTGCAAATTTTATATTGCTCTTTCTTATATTTTTTCTTTTAAATTTTTATTTATTGATTTTTAGAGAGAAAGGAAGGGAGAGAGAAAGAACCATTGATTTGTTATTCCACTTGTTTGTGCATTCATTGGTGATAGTTTATTCTTCCTTACATTGAGAGAAGTTTTAACTTCCTGAATTTCACATTGGTGTTGTGTTTTGCACCTTGGCACCATGCACACATAATAGAGAGTCCAGTTTTAGGCGACAAGTGGCCAGAAACTTGGATTCTGTGGAAGGTATCCTCGATGTCTTCTGACCTTTCCTCATGGGGTGGTGTCTGTCAGTGGCTGTCAAGGTTGGTCTACTGCCCATAGTCCCTAATACCGCTGTATCCACATGCAGCAAGGACCAGGAACAGAATACTTGGTTCTGACCATGTTCTCCATGGTATGAAGCACAGTGGAAACTGACTGTGAGCCATGCGAGGCGGACCCTGAGTTTCACTGAGAACACATCCACATGAGAGGCAGATTAGTGTCCCCAAACCTATAGACTTTGGATCTACTGATAGTCACATGCAGTTTGAATATAGCCTTATATTGCAGAAGACCATTGACAAATGATAGCCTGAAGAACCCAGCTTGCTGTCTGGTTTTGTAAATAAAGTTTTATTGGAGCACAGCCACACTCAATTACTTAGATATTATTGTCTGTGGCTGCTGTTACCCTATAACAGCAGAGTTAAAAAATTACAGCAGAGACTGTATAACCAACAAATCTTACAATATCTAGCCATTTACTAAAAGAAGCTTACCAAGTTCTTATTATAAAATGTCAAATTTATATTTTCCTCCCAAAATATCTGGCTGTTTGATTAATTCCCCCCAAAATCATAGTTCCATAGAATCATAAGATTTTAGAAACCTGGGGGGGGTCCTAAAAATAATCTAGGCTAGTACCCATGCAAAAACATAACTCCAGAATATTTTTTAAATATGCATTTATTTACCTGAATACCTACTCCATCAATGTTAAGTTCATTTCATACTTTGAAGCCAGCCAGAATAAATCACCTCCTCCTTCCCATGAAGCCCTTCAACTCTGTGATGTAAGGGTGAGGCTTCCTTTGAGTGTCTTCCCTGGCGCACCCTGCCCCGTTGTAAACAGATTGTCTGCGATCCCGCTGCCTCTCTCACGCGTCATCCTGCTCAGCAGCTCTCATCCGTGTGGCGGAGCTGTTTTCTGAGCGTGTCCACATTTCAGCTCCTTCGCCTTTGTCTCGTTGGCACAGACCTCAGGAGGGTTCTCATTCTGCAGTTCATTTTGTCGTCCTTTTCAAGCCTATCAGAAGCACTGGGTTTAGAGTTAAAACACTACGACAAGGAGTTTCATTTTCACAAACTCTCTTGAAAGTGTTGTGTTGAAGCTCTAATCATTAATCTGGTTTTATAAACCTGAGTGCGTCCTCCCTCTCAATATTTTATTTCTTATAATTAAGTAGTGTCCTGTGAATGCTTCATCTAATAGACTAAAAGCATGAAATGAGAAAGCAGATAAATAAAAATGACTTAAAGTGTTTATGTATGTGTTAATGAATATTGGTTTCTATATCCAGAGCTTCTGATGTAGATTCTGGAGGTTTGTCTGGCTCTCTAAGGTAAGCCCAGAGGCTGATATGATCCCCACGACATCAGTCTCAAGGTGTGATTCTTCAAGATCTGCTTTATGTTGTAGCATTTCATGAAAGATGTGCAGTACGTATTACACTGCAGTCAATGTTAAAGTAAATGAAGTAGGGTGATTTGGTGGTGTACAGATAATTCTAAGAAATATCACATTTAATTTATTTCTGCTCTGGGATATATTCAGTAAATTGGAACAAAAAACCATGGTGCAATGAATTTTAAAATACTTGTTGCTATACGGATGTTCTGATAATTCAGGCACTATACACATTTCTCTCCTGAATAATTGCAAATTAATACAAACACACAGACCCACAGGCCTTGGCAGCAGTGAGAACACTGGACTGGCAGGATCAGCTGCTTGATTTTCCAACTGGTTCTAGAAAGTCAAACAGAAGATGCATAAAAATGCATCACAGTCAGAATAAGCACTGGAAGATAATAAATATTTTTGAAGTCACTATTATTTAATGAAGGGAGCGTTTGAGGGCATTGACCTGGTTTAATGGCTGCCTTTGCCCACAGGCTGGCACTACTCAGGGGAGGGAACCCTGCGTAGAAAGTGCAGTAATTATATGTTTACCCTTTGAGTCCACAGTAGACTGTTGACTTCTCAGCGGCACAGACCAGGTCGTTCTGGTCCTGTGATCTCTGCAGCCACAACATCCGCCCATCCCTCCTATGGAGACACAAAGGAGAGTTACTGACCCAGGGTAGGTGCTGATAAACGATGGTTAAACGAACGGGGAATGAATGGATGACGGATGGTTTTATTGACTTTCTTTAATGTCGTCCAGTTTATCTGTTTTCACTTTCGTGGCCTGTGTTTTTGGTATCAGAGTCAAGAAATTGCTGCCAAACTAATGTCATGAAGATTTTCCCATTTTTTTCCTAAGAGTTTGGTAAGGTTAGGCCTGCATTTAATTCTTCTTGAGGTAATTTTTGTATATGAAGTAAGGTAAGGGTTCAATCTAACTGTTTTACACATGGATATTTAGTTTTCCCAACACTATTTGTTGAAAAGTCTGTCTTTTACCCATGGAATGGTTTTGGAAACATTTTCAAAAATCTTTTGACCATGTATATGAGGGTTTATTTCTGGGCTCTCTATTGCATTCCATTAGTCTAGAGATCTGTCTTTCTGTCAGAAGCACACTATTTTGGATTAATGTGGCTTTGCAATTAGTTTTAAAATTAGTAAGTACAAGACCTCCTACTCTGGTTTTGTTTTGTTTTTTTAAATATTGTTTTGGCTATTCAGAGTCCCTTGAGATTCCACATAAATTTTAAAGTGATTCCTTTATTTCTACAAAATAAATTGGGTTTTTCATAGGGATTGCATAAAGTTGTACTTCACTTTGAGTAGTATTGACATTTTAATGATATTAAGTCTTCCAATCTATGTACGCAGGATGCCTTTGCATTTATTTGTGTCTTTTTAAATTTTTTTCAGCAATTTTTTTTAGTTTCCAGTGTCTGAATGTTACTATAGATGGTTAGCTAATTATTAATAAAAAAAAAAAAGGGAAGTGGACATTGTTGAGCATAACCAATCAGGGAGTGTACGCCTGTTTGCTCCACCAGGAAGCTACAGCTTCATGTACTCCATGGGATCCCAGCATTGCCCCACCAAGGATTAAAACCCTTTCCTTCCCACCTCTGATGCCAAAATGTTGCGGGGAGCAGAGGGATGTGCTTGACCACAGAGACCTGTCTGTCTAACTAGAAGGTAGACCCATCAGAAGCCCACAAAAGCTTGGGAAGTTGGTTGGTTATTTTGAAAAAGTTCTTGATCCTTCCCAAAATAATAATCCTCAGGGAAACAAAGATCTCTCTCTCTCTCTCTCTCTCTCTCTCTCTCCCCCCCCGCCCCTGCCCAGTGCACTTGTGTGTTCTCTCTCCATAACCATGTGAACTCCAAATGCCAGCTCCAAGTGGCAACCTGGATACCACAGCACAGCAATGGACTGCAGCCAGAAACACAAGCTCAGCTATCAGGATGAGGACTGAGACCACTTAGCAGCCACCTGTGAGCTCCAAAGGACTAAACTTTAACATGATAGAGACATTCTGGACACCGGCCTTGTCTTGGCCTTGTTGAAGATGTGATTAGATTTTTCCATGGTAGAATGGAGTTTAACTCAGGGCAGCCCTTTGCATGCAGTTCCACTTCAATAACCTGACCACAAGACCACACCTCCCATGTGGGTCCCTGGAAGGCTGTCCTTGCAATCCCATGAAAGAGCCCCACTTCCACTGGCTACACAAGTTTTTGTCTTCTTGGTTAAGTTTGTTCCTAAGTATTTTACTCTTTTTGTGCTGTAATTGTGATTTATAATAAGAAACATATATTTTGTCTCCTTACCATTTCTGCCAGGAAGCTTCTAAAACCCTTGGACTTTTACAAGCAATAAATGTGTCTTCTATGCTAATGAGGTGGCTTTGGACCCCATCTAAGGATGGGGGCTTGGTGCCAGAGAACCACCCATGTGATTAGGGGATTTGAATTTTCAGTCTTCCTCCCCTGATTAGGGAGGGGAGTGAGGCTGGAGGCAGAATCAGTCCCCAGTGGCCAAGAATTTAATCGATCATGCCTACATGATGAAGCCTCCCTAAAAAGTCAAAAGGACTGGTTTAGAGGGCTTTCAGGGGGTGAACACACCAAGATTCGGGGAGAGTGTTGTCCAGAGGGAGCATGGACACTCCACACCCTTTCCCCACACTTGGTCCTATGCATCTCTTCCCTCTGGCTGTTTCTGAGTTATATCCTTTTTTAATAAATTGGTGATCAAATATGTAAAATGTTTCTCTGAGTTCTGTGAGCTACTGTAGTAAGTTAACTGAACCTGAGGAGAGGATTGTTGGAGCCCCCATCTATGGCCCATGGGTCAAAAGCACAAGCAACACCTGGACTGGAGACTGGCATCTGAAAGTAGGGAAGGGGGCAGTCTTACACGACTGAGCCCATAACTTGTGGAATCTGATGTTACCTCCAGGCACATAGTGGCAGAATTAAGTTGAATTGCAGGACACCCAGGTGGTATTGAAGAACTGCTTATATGTAGTGAGGGAAAATGGACCCCCCTCATCCTGGAATGCAATTGTTGGGTACAGAAATCTTAAATGCTATTACAAATGAAATTGTTTTCTTAACTTCTTAATGGTCACTTATTGTTAATGCATAGAAATGTAACTGATTTTTGTGTGTTGACTTTGCATCCTGCAACCTTGCTAAATTTGTTTATTAATTCTAACATTGTGTTGTGTGTGTGTATAAGTGCGATCATTAAGGCACAATTGCTTTTAAATGGTTGCTTACTATAAAGCCCGGGGAACTCACACATTTGAAAATTTTGACATTGCATGTTTCACTTCAATAGACCCGCAGACAGGCCACCCAAATCCCCATTCAAGGAAACACACACTGTCCAGGGGCAAAGAGCATTCGACAGACCTCTGCTGCAGCTCTGGTCCTCTGAGGGCTTGCAGGGAGCCGCCTCACCCACAGCCACGTCCTCCTCTGGACACCTCCGTCCAGAGACTGAGAAGATGGTGTGTGAACTCCCAGTCTGTTCAGCCTGTTGTAGGGTGACTCTGCTGGTCGTTCCACACCCGAGCTCCCTACCAGGGTGGGAGGGTTGGTCCAGTGGCCTCACACTTGAACTCCTCCTATGTCCAATTCTGCCTCCTCCCCTTTTCTTTTATAGGTAACACCTCAAATGAACATCTTCACTGGAATGTCATCTTAGTGTCTGCTGCCAGGAAACCCAGTCTGAAGCAGTCACTATTTTTTTATGTTTGTTCAAGTTACTATTTTAAAGGTGATTACTGGTATATCATTTGTAATTTTTAATTTTTCAGATTGACAAAAGTTCATTTAGGCAATGACACTAAGCTAGAAACCTACAACCCAGTTTTTAGAAATTATGTACAAGAGACAGTTCCAAGGTAAAAGCTGTATTTTTATCTAATTATTTCATTCTTATTTCCAGAGGAATGAATAAAGATGGTCTTGGAGCCTCTTGTAATTTTTCTTTTGAGTTGATGTCAGCCAAATACATTGTTCAAATCCCAATTTACTGAAAGACAAACTTTCTGGGGGGTTATTTCATACCTTGAACTGCAGTTTTAAATAATCTATTATAAAATTTAAATCAAAGTCATTACTTAAACAGGTTCCTTGCAGCTCTTTCCTGGGCTTTAGGGAAAAGGCTTTATTTATTAACATGCTGTCTACCTTCAAACCTTTAGCTTTTCTATTTTGCGTTTTCTCCTGTTTCACAGACAGCAGCCGGGCCTGGGAAAAGGGGAACCACGAGTCTCCTCACGTGGGCGTTGTGTGTTCTGCTGCACGACCCACACACCACGCTCACCGGAGAGGCAGCGAGCGAACACAGAGGGAAGGCAAAGCCTCCTCCGTGTGTGCCCCACGCTGTTTCCCACAAGATCAAAATCAGCCCAGTATGAGTGATTCTTATGTGATTGTGGCGTAATCAGCCATGATAAGTATATTTCATTGATGACTTAAAATAACAAGGTTAATAGGTATGAAGTCGTATATTCATATAGACGAAGTCATTTATTTCTCATGAACTCTGATGGCCTGGTTCTGCTGGTTATGCAATTATTGTCTTCAATGGCAATTGTCCAAATTTATAATTCAGGTAAAATTGGCCTCCACTGCATGCTTCAATTATCAATGTTCATTGATCCTTGCAATTTTACAATCACTGGGTAGAATAGAAAGTCATTTGGTCTAGCCATTAGACAATAAAGAAAATCACCTGGGGGCTAGTTTATTCTAATTATAGCATTTATACAAAATTTTCTGAGAAAATTTTAATATCATCCTCCCTTCATTTCTACCAAAATATTGAATAAGGAGAAAAGTGTACTATTCTGACATTTTAAGAACATTTTTCATAATAAAATCCTAATTCCCAAGAGAAAACAAGAAAAGTGTGTGTGTGTATGTGTGTGTGTGTGTGTGTGTGTGTGTGTGTGTGAGTTGAGGGTGGGTATTGTTCTTATGGCTCCATTTTTTCTGGAATCTTTTGTAGTGTTTAGTAAGATTCCTGGCATTCCATTTTCTCTTGGAATATTTTAGACTCCATGTCAGTTAGGGTTTTCTTCAGCTGCAAGGAACGTGAACTTGAAAGAGTTAATGATTTAGATTCTTTCCCCTCAGATAAATGAAGCCTTGAGATATGCAATTCTGATGGGAAGAGTATCTCCAAACTGTCCCCAGGATACCACATTGGCCCTACCTTCCTGCTCTGGCATCATTAATGGGTGACTGCCATCCTCATGCTTACAGCATGGCTGCTGGACCTCTAGACATCATACCTTTATTCCAGGCAGCAAAATTGAGCTATAGAAAAGGTCAGTGTGTCAGCTGAGTCTCTCCTTTTTTCTCATAGAAACTAGTGGCTTCCTTAAAAGTGTCACCCAAGAAAAAACTGATTATATCTTATTAGACAGAACTATGTCATGTGGTGATCACTAACTTGAAGGAAGCCTAGGTGATTGAGATTTTTAGCTAGACACATGGCTGCCCAGACAAAATGGGGGTTTCTTTAGTCTTGGGAGGGTGGTAATAAGTATTGGGTAATGCAATCTTAGAATCTTCTACAGTCCCCTCTGTGGTTAGGGTTATGCATTCATTTTTGATGTAACAACTGACACCGGTTTCAATTGAAGATATGTAAGATTTAAGTCTGTGGGGTTGAGAAGAAGGGGCTGTGATCTGGGAGGGAATCCTCAAACCCTGGCTGTGTAGCATGTGGAAGTGCTTGCAAGACTCTCTGATGAGCCTTGGAGAAAATCCTCCCTCTCCTCTCTGACAGCACCATGTTCACTGACATCACGGTGTGAGAGTGAGTGAGAGGGGCGGGACGATGGTGTGGGTGAACTGGGAGAGAAGAGGCATGAGTGTTGCAAGAAAGAGGGAGAATGATGTACAAAAACCATGATGAAGTCTCACTTCTTTGTATGGGGCTTCAGGTATTGCATCGCAGAAAATTCATTTTCCTGACATCTTGCAACCAGAGCATTGTCTAACTTCTCTGTAGGTCACTGGTGAGCCCATAGAAGTCAGATAATGACTATTATAAACACAAAAATACCTCCACCTTGTGCTGGGTTCTGAGTGCTCAAGCCCCAGATCCAGCCATGCCTGAAGGTAAACTTCCCTGCTCTATAAGTCATGACATTCTCTTTTACTGTAAGCTAGTCTGAGTTGGGTTTCTATCTGGGGAAAAATCCTTCTAACTACATTCAACATGCATCTCTTCCTCCATGACTGCCATGAGGACAGCCGGCTGTCTGCATTGCCCTTTGAGGAATGATCTTTGCAGCATGCATGGATCCTCCAAGCCATCCCCAGTGCAGGGAAAACTAAGTCACGCGCAGCTAATAGGAAGAATAAATTAAAACACGCAGAAGTACCCCAGCATACAGGTTCCAGCCATCAGAACAGTGCCCCTGTCAGAGTCTGCAGAGCTGATTTTCAAGTCATGATACGGAAAAATGAATTTGTCCTCTTTTTAACTATAAAATAAATCTGCTCACTTTCTCTGCGTGTTATTCCTTCAGCTTTGTGTTCTCTATCAATGCTAAACAAATGTGAATTTTAGGAGAAATGTTCCAGTCCATATCATATTTCATATCAGGAAAGTAAACATATTCTCTGTTTTTGATGGTATACAGAATCTTTCTCTCATGTGGCATCCTGATATGATCAGGTGAAATTGCACCCGTGTCCTATCCTGCAAACTGCTGCAGAGATGACATCCAGAACAAGCATTTCCCTTTTGGTGGAGCTGAGAATTTTAACCTCACTGATACCCTCTTAGTCTTTTCTCTCTACTGTCATCACAAACTTGGCTTTCTCAGTGTTCCTTTCATCGCGTCACTTGCTACACCAGTCCATTTAGATATACTGTCTACTTTCATAACCCTTTGACCAGGCATGTTTTCATGGTGACAAGGACATCATTTGGTTTACAAGCATTACCGGTCTTCCATACACAAATGATAGAGGGTCTCAGACTTTGGATACTAAGTTAGTAGTGTAAGTTAAGACTAAGTGAATTTCACATATAGAGATAGATGCTGAGTTATTTATTCCACAACTACTTTTCTATTATTATTTTCTTCAAGTGGCAGAACCTTAAACCTAGTGAAATGAGCCTTATCTCTTTCCTCCTTCCCACACCTATATTTATGATCATAGGAAAAGAACCAGGCAACTACAGTTCTCTTTAAGTTTCTCAAGTATATTGCTGCTTCTCGTGGTAGCTAAAAATGTCATTTCTCTTCCTCATGACCTGACTCCCTCTGCTAGCACTTGGCATCTGTCAAGACTGAAATTAACAGCAAAATTATAGGCTACATTGTTTCCACTTGTAACTAGCTCTGTGCCAGACCACCCATTGTTAAGAGCAACAATGTAATAAATTGTGGCAGTAAATTGTCACCATTTAATTGGATGCTATTAAAACCACATTTAGTAATTTCTTTTGTTTTCTCCTGTTTTCCTCTGGGCTTAGGGGTAGAAGAGGTTTATGTAACATATTACATTATAACCAACTTTTTCTCTTTTTTTCATGGGAGTTGTTGTATATTATGGTTCCTTGGAAGTCAAAGGTCTCATCATACAGATTCTGGTTATTAGCTGGAGGCTGAAGAATAGAAAGGGTCAGATGTAGGGCATCTTCTGGAATGTGTATATCAGTGTTTTATCTGCATGACATCAATACAAAGTCTCAGTGAACCCCAAGTGAACATTATCGGTGGGGGCCGCTAAGACTTGTGACCATGAGGATGTAATTATTGGTTTTTCAGCAGTTATTGTAAAAGCAGATAGAAACCAGGAGATGGATAAAGCATAGAAAGCAATGCATTTCCTTCACATAAAAGGAAAAAAAGTGTCTAAAAAGGAAGACCATCAGAAATCTAGACATGAATAGCTCAAATTCAATACCCATTATAAATACTGGAATGACTCATCAAAGAATCAATTTGTACGAAACTCTACAAGCACAGGGCTTTATGAAGAATACACCCAAGAGCCCAAACCAATTTCCTCCTGAGTATTGTGACACGATTGATATACTGAGTGAATCAACAGAGAGGACTTGGTTTGATGTGAAAGCCACTGTCCCCTCCTGTGTGTGGCTCTCTCTCTCGAAAATGAGTTAGAAAGTTTGGCCCTTAGGATCTCAGGATAGAAGTGCTGGTCCACTGTAAAACTAACCAGCTCTGCAAACCAATATGCTGGGAACATAAACCAGACATAATTCCCATTAATAATTTTCTTAGAAAAGCAAGATTAAGCAAAACAAAATAAATTTAAGAAGAGACTATCAATAATTATTCAATAAAGAAGAATAGAAACATAAACTGAGCTGTATTAGTATTAGCCTGAGTCCTCTGGAGATGTATTACTCAATGATTCATTGATTTAATATTTAGTTCAATAATAATTTTATTGTTATAATTATAATATTTATTGAATGATACTGTGGGAATAAATAAAGACCAACCAAATGAGAAAAGCACAGGCTTCATATTTTGAACTTGCTATGGCAAAGGAGTTATCCCCCACACTTGCGTTTTGGCAGAGACTTAAAGGCAGTCAGAGGAGTGGGGAAGTTTCACAGGGAAAGTGGGGAATGGTCAGGGGTATGCTGGGTGGAGACTGTTGGCCTGGGGAAGCTGGCAGTGAGCAAGCTAGAAGCAAGGTGTCCCATGGAATTGGGTAGGGCAGCACACTTGGTTTTCTGTGGCTAGTCCTAAACTGGAAGCTGGGGAAATTTAGGGAAGCTGGCTATTTGGGGCCAGTTATCACAAGGGTTATTGTTTAGCTTCCAGGATTGTCACTAGAGATGCTGGTCTGATTTCCAATAGGTCTGACTTACAGAGAGCAGGCTGGCTTCTGGGCCTGGGGATGGAGAAAATGGGTTGGTTTCCTGGGCTGATTGTTGCATGTTTTGGGTGAGACTTCCACTTTTATATATGGCCTGGTGTATCCAGTCTCTCACTACTTCATGGCAGTCACTGACATGTAACATTCATTATTTTATTTAATCTCATTGGCCCCAATATAATGCTGTGAGAATTCCTATTTTACACAGTAAGAAGCTGAGGTTTCATCTGTTTATGTGTCTAATCCACAGAGTAAGGGATGGAGTCAGTGGTCAGATTCAGACCATCGGACACAACACTCTGGAGAGTCACCCAAACTCTATGATGAGCTGGGGAAAATTGTGACATTTGGAAGTCAAGGAATAGCTTGAGACCCGCTTGTCTGCTTGGCTTTTGTTTCCAACTCTGCTGGAGCCTTTACTCACATAGTTTTAGAACATTCTCCCTCTTGTGTCTTTGTCTCAAGGATATTAAACCAGCTTCTATAGCACAAGGATAAGCAGAACTCCACAGGGCCAAGCAAATACCCTGACTGTGTGAGTCCTTGGAACATAAGGCCTTGGGGCAGAGGTGCACATCTTCGAGAGAAAGAATGCCTTTCCTCATCTTGGGCTTCCTCATTCACTGCACAACACTGCACTGGGGGGCAGGCAGCAGCTTGGAAACCCAGTTGTACTATCTGCAGTGAAATCAAATGAGGAAGGCACTCAAAGGCTGCTTATGAATAATTTGAAGACTTTTTAATACCCCTTCTGAATAAGGTTTTAAACTGATATCCTCCAAAAATTCAAAAGTAAAATCATTAGAATGAAATGGCATAATTGGGAAATCATACAGAGCTAGAATTGGTCAGTATTGTTGTGGGTGGAAAGGAGGCTCTTCCCCAGGATCTGAGGAAAGCGTTCCAGGGACCCACACAGGGGAGACTGTGGCACGGCAGGGTTTATTAGGGTGGAAAAAGCAGCTGCCCCTATGGGTTTTCAATGTCCCATCAGTAAGGCCAAGACAAAAGCCAGTGTCCAGAGTTTCTGCTTCACACTGAAGTTTAGTCCTTTCGGAGCCTACACCACCCGCTGTGGGCCCCATTAGCTGTGAGTCTAGCAGACTCACAGGATCACATGTTCCCAGGCAGGAGAAACACATAAGTGCACAGGGCGAGTGAGCCACCAGGTGGGCAAGAGAGAGTGAAAGCACTTCTTTGTTCCCCTGAGATTATATTAGGTTGGGTGTGGGAGAGACCAAGTGCTCTTTCAGAAGAACTAATCAACTTCCCAATCAACTTCAGGCTTTTGACAGGCCCACCCTCTGGTTAGACTGACAAGCTTCTTTGGACAAGAACCCCCCTTCCGCCACTACTGCTTCATTTGGACTTCTACTGTGCACATGCCTGCCTCTCCCTACTCCCCCCAGCAATCTGGCCCCAGGGCAGGCAGGCATGTTAATCCCCTTGGTGGAGCACTGCCACGACGCCCTGGAGTGTGAAGCTACAGCTTCCTGGTGAAGCAAACAGGCTCTTGTTCCCCAGTTTAGTAAGCTCCGTGTCCCATTCCCTTTGCTCCCCTTTCTTTTACTAATACTTAGCTAAATACTGACGGTAACAGTATGGATGTTCTAATTAGATGTATTTTTTATATTTTTTTACTACTTGGGATTTTACATTTTCAAAGACTAAAGTGTTTTGGTTTCTTCTGCTGTGGTGGATCTGTAGCCACCACTAAATAAAAAACTAGGATGGCCAACATGGTCTGGTGGACTTATACAAACTACTGAAACACTGAGTTCCATTTTACAAAGTGTTTACAGACAAAATTGAAGATTGTTTTTTTTCTGCCTACATTGCAAAACATTCTAGGCTGCATCTTCTACGACTGAGGATTACCTTTGACAGTGTTGATGAATATTCAGGTGTCATGTAAATGTAGCTCTGCCCTGGGACATGCCGTGGTCCCCAGGCTGCTCACATGACAGCCTGGGGAGTCACTGAGGATGATAGGCACAAGTTCACTCACTACCTACCTTATAAAGCTCCTTACTGATTCCCTGTTAAAATAAAACCTAGGGAGAGTTACCTAGCAAACTTTAAAAAGGTAGAATTTTAAAAAATATCTATGTAGTTTTAACTATTACTACTGCCACCGAAGCTGCTGATAACTGAATGAGGCAATTTATCAATTACCCGCTATGTGCTTAGTATTATTCTAAATAGTCCAAGGGTAGAAAATTACAGGCTTAGCTCATAAGCTCGAGGAAGTTTCCCTGAGTGAGGGGTAAAAAATAGCATAAAAGCCAGGACATATCAATTTTGGTTTTCATGCTGGCAAGAACATTTTGATAAGTAAAAGTATAAGCTGGTTTTTATGTGTTGAGTATAATTAAGATAGACCAAGGGGAAAGTATTTGGGAAGGCAGTGTCTCTGAATAAAGAAATTGAGGTTTAATCACTGCCATCGCACACGATCATGATGTAGAGTTTTCAACAGACTTGTGCATATGGACTACTTCCTGTGGCATAAATAGAAGGCTATATATTTCATCAGTGTGAGACATTTTTGGTAACAAAGGATTAGCTGCATTGTCTTAGATCACATAACCAGGTAGAAATAGAAATGGAATGATCCCCTAGGCCTGCCTCCTATTTAAAAATCATACTCTTAGGTTACAGCATGTTTCTCTAGCTTGAAAACTATTTCAATATTTTTAAGAAAAGATAATAATTTTCAAAACCAAACAAAAAAAAATCCTCATTGCTGTGTTTATAGTAACTCATGGGACCATCTGCTTCAGCAGAGCTGCACACCAACTTGCATTACCGTGCCTCAGTAACCACGGAAGGGAAAGCATCGCCTTGTCCCTGCAAAATGCGCGGCTGGATGGCCCCCACTTAAGACGGGATAGTCTTCACTGTCCAGCTTAGTTGGGGAGGAGTCTCACTAACGCACTCTGCTGCTTCTTCAAGCCTTCTCTCTGCATGTATTCACGAAATAGAAAGATGGAGACATCTTTTTTCCAGCTTAAGGAACTGCAGAAAATACTCTCTGACTTCTCTTCGAAAGTCATCTCCTATGCTACCTCTCCTTTTATCTGATTTTTTTCTCTAGCGACTACTGCAAATGTGTTTTTGCTCTTTATTTAGTGCCATATTGATAAATCACAGATATTTCCCATTCTTGGGGTTTTCAACATTTCATCGAGATTTGCTTTGTTAGAGTGCTGAAGTAGGTGTATAAGCTTCTCAAGCACAGGGTCACACATCCCCCGAGCCTACACTTACTTAGCCTTGACCTGTGTGAGCGATCGTAGGAGCCCCGCCCTGTGCTGCCACTACAGCCGGCCACTGCAGGACACTCACACGCAGTCTCCCCCTCAGGAGGGAGCCAGTATGTCCCTTCCAGACACGATCCTAAGTCCTCTCAGGGTGACCGGACATTAGAAGCTATGTGTGAACGTGACTTCTGGTCTTCTCTTTGATGCAGTTGCCACACGTTTTCTACTATGTGGCTACTTTCAAGCTGCTCTGCATGATGTCTCCATTAGACACAGATTCTCTAGATTCCGCCGACTTCACACACCAGGTCGATTTGATGTCCTCCTTGAGCTGTCAAGTGTGCATTTTCACAGACAGTCACGTGAGACCCAGACTCCTTCGGAGAGGCCTTCGGAGGCTGTGTTTCAGTGCTGTGCTGACGTCATGGTTCTGATGGGTTCTGTGAGGCCCATTTGATTTCACTGTATCAACATTTATCAGAAACAGGGATATAAACAGGGTCTGATTGAGCCCTGGGGTGTCTGATCGGGGTGGTGAGGATGCAGGGAGAGTCAAGGTGCTCCTGGTGGTGAGACGCCCAAGCATTTGATTCCCCCAAATATGTGATGAAAAGTTTTCTCCAACACCTCCCAGTGTCCTTTGTGTTGCAAAGAACCGTGCTGTCATCTTCAGTGTGGGGAGAAACGCATATCTTCCTGAAACCCCATCAGCACTCTGCTTCACCGTCATCCAGTTCTTTCTTCGCTGACAGGAGAGTTTGGGTTTTCCAGTCCCCCCGCCAGTTTTCACATCTGCTTTCTGCTACCCATTTTCTTTTTCTTCAACTAAACAAAAACGGATACATTTGCAGGATCACAGACATAGACACCTCCTTTAAAAAGGCCTGCACACAGCGCACTGCCCCTGCCACCACGGGAACCCCGTCCTGTGCATCCATGATGTCAGAGCAGTTATCACAAAACATCGGCCAACTTGTGCACATTCCAGTTACATGGGGGTAGAGATTTTATCATATGATTTCAACACATGCGTGGTTCATGATTAAAAATGGAAACGATAGACAAGCTCCTGTTCATTCATTCATTTACTCATTCATTCTTAATCTAATTGTCAGGGAAGACCTGCTGTATGCCAAAGAGCCTGTTAGATGTGATGGATATCAGAACAAGTGAGATAAAATCATAAACAGCAGAGTCTAAAAGATAAAAATAAACATACTAAGTACAGAGTAAAAGCAATCTATAGGCTAAAGCTGCCGTGTTCCATCTCTTCGGTTAGCTCACTTTTCTCAGTCCTGTGCTGATGGCAGTCCTGGGATTTAACCTAGCAGACGTGCCCAGGGGAACTGGGGTAAAAATTACCCGAGGAGCATGGGAAATGTCAACCTGTGTTTGGAGGTACAGAGGCCAGATTCAAAAGTCCTGTTTTAAAATTCAACTTCAACAACATCACTTTCACAAACTTTCATAAAGTATAGAAATCTCTTAAATCAGTTAAATTATGAACTCCCTAGTTTTAAGAACGAATTTTTATTTATTTCAAAATATCTTAATGCACAGGCTCACACACGACCTTCCCTATTCTTGAAAGTGAAAGGATTAGTCCTGGGATCCTCAGTGATGCTTTTAATCCCCATCCCCACCCTCAACAGGGCAATAACAGCACTGCGAACAGGTCCCTTATATTTAAGAGATAAAATTCTTCCAGGACATGAAAAAATGCTGATATTTTTCCTTGTTACAATGCACATTTGTGCAGTACAGATCTACTCTCTGCTTCGTTGATAAAATATCCTTGGCACAGCCTGTCAGCTTTTATTGACAACGTCTTTATTTCAACACTCCCAGTTGTCTCTAACACCCCAAATCCACAGCAAGTGCAGCAGAGCTCCATGACCTGGGGCACAACCAGGGAGAGCTGCATATCCATACATCTCCCTAATCCAGCTGGAAGACCAGTCTTGTCCATAGGGCATTATGGTAAGAACAAGAGAGTGTCCAGTACAGGTCATGACAAATAAGTGACTGTGGCTTCATGCAGCTCAGGGCACTTAATGTCCTTTGTTTGGCTAAACCAGAAGTGGGGAATCTTAGGGACTTGAGTGACAATGGTAGAAGGGAGACAGCCCACACGGACCCTCACACACAGGCTGTTACAATATGTGTTAGGACAAATGCACACTCAGACGCCTTCACCCAGGACACCGAAGAGAAGAAGACTGGGGTCCCAAACACGACTGCCTTTCCGGGTCTGTGACCTGGAAAATCATTTTGCCACTCCTGCCTCAGTTTCCTCAAGAGTGGAATGAGAGGACTGAACCTAGCTTAGCTCCAAGGGCAATGCAAGCTTTGATATTTTGTTCTTTCAAAACATTAAGGATAAAGACAGGTTGCATTGAGAGTCACAGCACTACAAACACATCCAAGAGTTTCATAATACAGTAAGAATGTGCCTCTTGTACTGAATCTTATTAACATGTAATTCCCCATCCCCCCAGTACACACACCTATTCCACATGGTTACTACAGGTATTAGAACCACATTCAACAGATCTACAGTTTATCAAGTATTTATCACAATGAGAGTTCACATACACAGAGTGGGAAAATTAGGTTTACAGTTGTGAATATGTGAAACACTGAGCTTTTTCTTGTATTATTATTTATAAATTATTATAGTATTTTACATATGAACAAGTATAAGCCTACTTTTGTCCTCCCTATATATGAATATGGAAAGGTTTTCAAAATAGTCTACTAAAAATATTTCATAATAGTATTAAAATACATTATTTTCCTAAATTCCCTTCTCATTAAATTTTACCACTTTTTAAGCACCTCATAATACGAGGAACTGTGCTAGTTATAGCCTAGAACACTGCCAGTGGTCCAGAGAAAGAAGGAAAAGATAAGCATCCAGTCTGACCAAATGCCATGTCAAAGTGCAAAAATGCATATTTTCTATCAAGCCACATTTCACACTAAGTGGGTCAAAGATCTATGTAAGCACCAGTTACATCCCCACCCACCCAATCAACCCTAGCGCCCCTCCTCCCTGTTGCTGAGGGTGGGGTTTGTGTGTACACTTTCAACCCTGCAATCATAGTCCTTGTAGAAAACCAGGTGAGCTCTTGGGGGCTTCAGCGTCTGTAGGACAAAGGAGTCGAGACAAGAGAAGATCTGATCCCTGGGAGCGTTGTGTGGTAGCTCAAGCAGAAAAATAATCCGGTGTGTGGGTCTTGAACAAGGAGCCCAAGGAGGTCTAATACCTACTTACAAAAAGGCTTAGGGACTCTTTTCCATGTCTCCCAATGACCCATAAGAAAACAATTATTCAAGAAATCTTTTTTTTTAAAGATTTTATTTATTTATTTTTAGAGAGGGAAGAGAGGGAGAGAGAGAGAGAGAGAAACATCAGTGTGCGGTTGCTGGGGGACATGGCCTGCAACCTAGGCATGTGCCCTGACTGGGAATCGAACCTGCGAAGGAAATCTTAAATATACAGATCCTAAATAATTTTCCTTAGAAATGTTCAAAAATAGTTTATAATTTTAAACACTAATCAATCATTTTTACTCTATGAATATTTCTGAATATTTAGTAAATACTTGTAGGCATGTCTAATTGTTCACATTTATTTTATTTGAATCCACCCATTTCTGCTAGTGTTAATTAACCCTTTCCTTCTTGCACTGATATTCTGCATATTCTGCTACATGCACATTCTTCAAATGCTTATAAATAAGTGTGGGAAAGCAGATATGTACATAAACCATTTGAAAATAATAATCAAACTTAATTGTTAAATATAAATTATATGTATAAACTTTTCAATACAGCGAAGTTAAATGCTGTGAGTTTGAAATCATTTAGACAAAGAAATTGCCAAAACTGTAAAGATATTTAAGGTATTGTGAAAACTCCAAATTTGTCTAATTGCAATAGAGTTCAACTAATGGCAATATCTCTGTGCTAAATGCCAGAAGATTTTAGTTCTAGTCACTTCATAACTGAGGGTCTGGGGTACCAAATCAGTGATATGCTTGTAAAATGGGGGAGTTGAAAATAATACCTACTCTAATGTCAAATCTGGAGGTTATTTTGAAGCTAATGGGAAATGCTACAAAAGGAATCTTGCTAAAGTATAAGGCATTAATCTCATATGGAAGATGATTATTATAATCACCCTTGCTCTTTTTATTCAAATATGTGTACTTTATGTCCAATTTGCAAATGCATAGGCATGTTTTTGAATGAGGAAACACAGAAAAAATTTAAATTAAAGGTATCAGTGTTATACCTTCACAAATTAGAAAATGTTATGAAAGTCAGATTTTTCATTGCCTTTAATAGTGTTTTCATTTGCCTAACCAGCTTGACCAGGCCATAGCCCCCCTTTTCTTTTCTTTTCTTTTCTTTTCTTTTCTTTTCTTTTCTTTTCTCTTTATTTCTTTTTTGGTGGTGGGGAGAGAGTAGCATCAAGATTTCCACAGCCTGGCTCAGAAGCAGAAAACTTAGACAGAATGGGATCAACTCCAGGACTTTGATAGTGAAATAGGTAAGCCTTCCTTTGATGGTTTTGCAAGAGGAGGGACATGCAGAGAGTGTAGCTGTCGGGAACACTGCATGGTTCTAGCAGGCCCAGGTGAGGACAGCCTGGCTGAGAACGGAAAGAACAGAGAGGGCAACAGTGTGACAATGGGGACAGCAAGAATGATGACTAGAGCTTCATGCAAGCATGCCTGAGTCTGGGGCAGAGACCCTGGCTCTTGAAATTTGAAACTGATAAATATCTGCTTTCACCAGTCTGAACTGAGCATCCTTGAACAGGAAGAGGTCTCTACCTAACATGCATTCCAAGTCACCACCAGTTTTTTTGAAAAATATATTCTTTTTTAGAAAAGGCCTATTATTAGTAAAATTGTAGGCTATTACACTTAAGCCACTTAAGTTTTATCTGTTAGGTCCTTAATTCATTGTAAAAATGTATATGAAAAATCTCCCAAATGTCAAATAGAAAGATACATTCAAGGCCATTTGAAAATCATTGGCAAAGCAATGAGTTTCAGCATTATAAAAACCAGGACCATCTAAATGGCCCCCAAGGGAAAATCTGCCGTGAAATAGCTTTGCTCTGCCCTCCCAGCCCCTAATGCCAAGTTGTGTGTCAACTTGCAAGTGGAGAACGTGCTCGAGGAGATTCTCCCCAGGATTCCAAGGGACGCATTGTCTCCGTTTCTGTTCCCTGACCTGGCAACTTTTAAGACGCAGCCACAAGTCCAATATATGGAACAAAGGGTGCCGAGCCTTCCTACTTAGCAGGCAAGATAGACACAAAGAAATTGCACAGAATTTTTCCCAGGACTTCCATAGGATGTGTCTGTGTACAAATAGTGTCTCAGTACACTATTTGCCCTGGCACCCCACCTTTCCACTTTGCAGTCCATCTACTACTCTAGTTGACTACTGGCCCAAGCCATCAATAAGGATGCTGTTACAATGGGAGGTAACTTCACTAGTAGTTATTTTGGACTTGCTCTTGACCACAACTGATATGCACTTTGTGCATATTATGCACCAATATGCATTTTGAAAAAAAGGTTCATAAACAGCTAAATCATGCATTTTCACCTGATTCAATATACCATTATTCAGACCTCTAAGACATTTCAAATGTTTTATGAAATTTGATTAGTTTTCTCAGTAAGACTAAAAAAATAACAGTATAAATCCCTGAAGCAGTCTATTAAACCTTCCCACAGATAGTTATAGTGTTTTTATATTCTAGACAGCTCACTGAAATGTCTGTTACTATTTTTAATCTTAAAATGTTTGGTTATTATCTTTCTGCAGCTCATGCATTTATTTTTCAGAATTAGGTTGATTTTTTTTCTTATTTGTTGCTTTTGTTTCAAACTGGAAATGGCTTTGGGTTCCTGATTACAAAATTAATGGATGCTCATAGGGAAAAAATCACTGACTTTCAACTAACTAGTCCTCATACCCACACTCCACAGGTTCGGAGCAATGGGGGAGCGGCTTCTAAGAGCAAGGGCGACAGGTGTTGTCGATTTGTATCCTTTTCCCTCAGTTGGCCAAGGCCCATCGATTGAGGATCTGACTTCTGATCTCATGATCTTCCTTCCTGGAGTCCTGTGGCTCCTATCTGTCAGGACTTTGACTTCTTCTTGCCTTGGTTTTTGATAGAACCCACCTTAACCACCTGGCTTAGGTAACAGCCTACAACAGGATGGACCACAGCTCCCCCTGTCTGATTCCAGCAATGCAACCTTGGTCTCTGATTTTGCCTTGATGAGGGGCTTCGCCAATCTACCCAATGAATAGGGATTTTCACCTTTGCACATTGTCTCAGAACTCAGAATCCGACCCTGTAATCTGTGACTCATCATGTTTATGGTGCTGACACCAAAGACAAGCATTTTTATTGAAGAATTAGAAATGAGATGGAAACAACTCTGAAGTAATATATTTAGTTTCCTAGGGCTGTTGTGACAGATTATCACAAACCTAGTCATTTAAAACAACAAAAACGTATACTCTCACAGTTCTGAGGCCAAACGCTGAAACCAAGGTGTGAGCAAGGCTGCACTCCCTAGGGGAGAGTCCTTCCTGCCTCCTCCGGTTTCTGGTGGCTCCAGGTGCTCCTTCAGTTTTGGCAGCATCCCTCCAATATCCACCTTCAACTTCACATTGCTTCCCTCCCCCTGCGTGTGTGTGCCCTCTGCTCTTCTCATACAGACACCCGTCATTGGGTTTTAGGCAATTATTCCAGGATGACTTTATCTTGAGATCCCCAACTAATTACATCTGAGAGAATTATTTTTTAATAAGATCAACTCTGAGGTTCTGGGTGGACAGGAATTTGCGGGGCAGGGGAAACCACTTAACCCACGACTTTTAAGGTAGTTGAGATGGAGGTCAGTAACTTTTTGTGGACTCAACTCCTAGTGTTTATTTTAAAATGTGCTGGAGAAAAACCAAAGGGGAAACTTGCAGTGAGAATCCTAAGCTCAGGTACATATCTAAAGGTCCAGACTCTGGTGTGAGCATGGTTGTCATACTGTAAAATGACCTGGAAGTCACTCAAAATAGCTGTTTTCTCCTCACAATAGGTCCATATTTCCATCTGGTATCATTTTTGTTCTTCCTGAAGAATTTCCATTAACATTTTCTTTAGAGCTGGTCTATTGATGATGAATTCTATCAATTTTTGTCTGACTTACAAAAAGTCTTTGTTTTGTCTTTTTATAAAAGATATTTTTGATAAAATTAGAGTTTGGCATTGGTTCAGTACTTTAAAAATGCTGTTCCGTCTTTTTCTGCTTTACGAGGTCTGCTGCCACCACACTTTTGCTCATCTTCAGGTGACTTGTGTGTTTCTCTTTGTCACTGGTTTCAGGAATTTGATCGTAATATCCATTGGTGTGATTTTTGTTTCTTCCGCTTGGCTTCTGTTGTCTTTCTTGGCTCTCTGGGTTCATTATTTCTAGTAAATTTGGGGGTGAAATGGCCACTTTTTTTCCAAATATTTTGTCTCTTTTTTCTCCTCTCCTCTGGGACTACAACTATATTTAACTACTTCATACAAGACATTGATGTTCTGTTTATTTTTTCCAGTCCTTTCACCCTTTGTATTATTTTGGATAATTTCTATTGATATGTTCTTTTCTTCCACAGTGTGCAATCTGCTAATACATTTTTAATTTCAGACTGCATTTTTTCACCCCTGGAAGTTTCATTTAGGTCTTTTTAATTTTTTTTTATACTTCTTAGTTTATCCTATTTAAGTTTCTCTTTATGTTCTTGAGCATATGGACAATATTTATAATATCCCTTTAACATCTTCATCTGCTAATTCCATTATCTCTCTCATTTTTATTTATTTATCTTTTTCCTGGTTTGGTGTTATATTTTCTTATGAAGAGTAATTTCCTTACTCTTCATCTTAACTATGTAAACATTTTGGATGTTTAGTCATTTTGAATAGATCAGAGATTATGAGATTTGTGTCATTTGGGTGCTTGGTTTTTATTCCTTTGTAGAGTGCTGGATTTTTTTGCTGTGGCATCAGTTAAGTTACTTCAGATCAATCTGATCCTCCTGAGGCTTGCTTTTTAGCTTTGTTTTTGTACATCAATGGCAGCCATTAGTCTATATAGAGTAATATTTAACATAATTTCTATACTAAGCTCTTCAACTATATGTAGCATAAATAAAAACCCAAAGCAATGCACATGAGGTGCTGGAGGTTCTGCTTTCTAATGAGTTTCTATTTTCTAAACACAGCTCAGAACTAGAGCTGCACAGGAGCACAGGATCCCTAATGAGAAAGCAGAGCTTTCCTAGTCCTCACAATCGGGAATTCTATAAAAAGTTTAATTCCAGTTCCCCCCAGACAAAGGGAATACTGTCCTTATAAGGACATTGAAATAGCTAGTACTTAACGTCTATTTCTGGTATCCCTGCAGGGATGGTCTACTCGCATTTTCGAATTATTCTATGCTCACTCAGGCTCTAGATGTAAGTCCCCTCTCATTTTACACACCCATGGTTTTATTTTTTCTTCCTTGTAATAACAACTGTCCTTTTTATTGTATATTGACTATAACTATTCAGCATTCATGTTATTCAAATTTGTATATTGGTGGGAAGTTGAGGGGAAAGGCATCCCAGGTCAGTGTGGTTTCCCATGGACTGAGACTCCCTTGGCACTGTCTCAGAGACATGATCCCCAAAACCCGTGGTTGCCATGAGTACTGGAAGTCTATTGACCAAGAAATGTGGGTCTCACTATAAGTTTTCATGGGAGTCTACTGAAAAATATTTTAGTTTTTTTAAAGAGTCCACAATAAATGCATTATCTCTTCACACTAAAAGCTGGTATCTGTTGTATTAAAGAAAGAGAAAACATAGGCACCTCAAAAGTTTCATGTGAATTAAAGTTAATCAGTCATATACCTGGAGGTCATTCTTCTGAAAATTTCCTTACTCTTCATCTTAACTATGTAATTCAATGAATCATAGTAATTTTAACATGGAAAGCAAAATGCTGTCCTTAACCTAAGTTCATTAAGCATTATTAAATTCTAATTGGCAAAATCTTCTGTTTTAATGAATGATTTGTCTTAAGGAACTTTAGGCATTTTTTCATACAATTTTCAGATGGTAAAGCATTTTGTATAAGAACTTTCTCTGATCTGTTTTTCTAAAAGCTCTTCTTTGAATAATAGTAGAATGATCTGCAGGACAATTCAAGGCTTACTTCTAGGACACACTGGTCATAATACTTTGGAGGTGATGTAAATGCAGTACAGACCAGCTTTCCCAGAGAAAATGGTTTCTCTCCTCAAAACCCATCCTATCACAGAGGAGAAAATCCAGTGTAATTTATCAGATACAATGATCATTTTCTCCAAAGAAACAAAAATTGGCAACTTTTTTTTAATGCATCCATTTGAGAGTTAGACATACTAACTTGGTTTTTTACTCCAGGCTGTCAAAATTTTATAAATATCAATGTCCAAGTCCGATGCAGTGAATATAAAATTAAGACATGTCTTAGGTTTTTGCTCCTAATCCCTTCCTCTCCATTTTTCCAAATATCTGATCTTTTTTTATATACTAGTGGAATTAAACTTGGGTAAGGTGAGTAAAATCCTATCTCCACCTGGGTTGGATAATAACTCATTGTTGGTTCCAAATGACTTTGGCATTCCCTCACAAAGGATGAACTTCATAAGCTCCGAAAATTCTTATACAGTCCAACAACGGGATTTTCGGTTACCCAAATCCCATTTCAATTTTATTACACTGTTGAAACTTGTTTTCTGAAAAGTCCCCAGAAAATAACCAGACTAAATTGTGAAGTTAAGAGTGATGGGCTTTGAGACAAACAAGACAGCTGGCTATTTTCTAAGCGCCGAGAGTCATTGCTGCGTCCCGATCTCTGGGTTTAGCCATCTGACATTTGCCGACTGCCAACAACAGAAGATCCATCCTTAACAAAACCTCTGGTCCCTGCTCGCGGGGCCTTTCATTCTCTCGATGTACCCATCATCTCTCCTTTCTCTCCATAATTACACAACCTTTTTCCATCCAGTTGTGCTGTATTTATTGCCTCTGAGTCTATGAATGGACTGCCACTTCCCAGTGATGTCCCCAGGGTGCTGATTCTTCCCAAAGCAGCAGTTTGATTTGGAGGCAAACACTTGTACCCGCAGTGCCCTGCCCTTGGGCACTAGCACAGAGAAAGCACACCCCTCCCCCAGCTGTGCCATACCAGCTCCACCCTTAACTGTTTTACACATCAATGTTTCACATAACTTTTCTTATTTTAAAATGAAAGGAGGTGTACAGCTTATGTCAGGTAGAAATTAAAGCTTCTTGTCCACAGAAGGAAGAGTTGTTGGGGTTTTGTTGTTGTTGTTGTGACAAAGTGTTTAAGTCCTCCAGTGTGGACTCCTGATCTTTCTACCTTTTCTCCTTTCCTCCCACCACCCATCACAGAGATACAAATCAAGACAAGACAGAAGGAAACTGTCCCATCCGGAAGGTGTCTGGGAAGGGATACCCCGAGAAGATTGGGTCTTCTTAATACCTCATGACCCTAACAGTCGGAGAGCCTTCCTAGGGAGGCAAGGCAACCTCTATTCATCCCCTGTCTGATGACCATAAGACAGCTCTGACACTGCATTGACTTACTAAAAATGCTTTTCTCCACTTAAACAGGGACTACCAATGTGAGGAGGCATGGCAAGGGGAAGAGAGAGAGGAGGAGAGCAAGGACTGAGTGGCTAGAGTGGGAAGTTCTATGGAAAACTGTGAGGACTGAGTAGTGGACAACCCTAAAATGGTCACTGGGGAGCAGTGGCAACCAAACGGACTTGGTGGTCTCAGGGAACTCTCGTGTCTGGGAATGCATGGGATGCCTCTGGTTCATCCCCACCCACCTGCAGTGAGCTCCTTCCCTACTCAGCTCAGAACCCCTGTCTTTCCCCTCCACTGCTCACCAGGTTCAGCACCATCTTGCTTTATCGCCCTTTCCATCTATGTGGGCCAAACCCCAGAGGCAGATAATTTAACATAAAAAATTCTTAAATTCTACAAAAGACAAACAGAGAAGGAAGAAAGGGAGAAAGAGAGGAAGGAAGAAAGGTGAGACAAGATAGTAAGAAGCTAGGAAAATTCCTTAAAGTGGAGTAGGAAAACTGAGGCAGACAGCTGAACACCATGGCTGAGCAATTTACAGCCAGGTGCAGATGGCTGCCAGGGAGAAAGGGCCCCGAGCGCCTGGCAGGGGGCGAAACTGGGAAAACAAGGACCTCTACCCCACCATAACCTTTCTTCCCCTGGTCTTTCCTCCTCATAGATAACATCAAGGCCTCAGCTGTATTTCAGGTCCAGGCCCAGAAAAACAGCAAACCAGGTGGGCAGATGTCAGGATGAGCTTCAAAGAGTAGCATGTCCCGCACTGACCAATTAGTGGAGACCCTGACCCTGAAAGGGCACACCTGGAAAGCTGATGAATATTCTGCTGAAACACTCCCCTAAGATTCTCACCTGCAAGAAAGAGATAAAAGCCTCAACACAAAGGACCTGAGGAGCAATCCTGCCATTCCCCTCCCCTTCTTCCCCCACTTCTTTCCCACAGGCTTGAGTCTCCTGACCTCTAAGGCAAGGGGGCAGCGGCAGCTTGTCCCAGGCTAACCCCCTGAACTTTGAGGCTCCCTCTTCTCTGACTTCCCAGTGAGCTAAGGCAGCCCAGCCTCGGCTCCCCTGCTACTTGCTCTATGCTAAGCCCTTCCTTGTTTCACTGTCTCCAGCTTCAATAAATGGATCCTCACAGTCACCTGGACTCATGCCGTGAACCCTTTCCTACACGCAGTCAAGCACCCACACACTACAACCGGCCCTGGGCAGACCCGCTCAGGGCCAGGCCCTGTCTGGTAACAGGGAGAAAGGAACGCAGACTATATAAACACTTTGGAACTACGTTTATACAATAGGAAAATGCCAACATCTGTTTTGACATATCTCTGGAACTGGCAGACTAATTTGCTAAACAGTTTTCTGCCGGGAGTTGATGATATTTGAAACGTTAGATGAAAACAATGAAGCCGCATCTTCCGCAGCTCGACTCGATTGTTAAAGCGGAAAGAGACAAGATATTACATTCTGATGTATGGACACAATATCTTATCATCCCTGAACTGAGATTTTTAACTTATACAAATAATGAGGTTTTATGGCATCTCAGTTTAAAACATTTATGATAAACTCCTAAAACACGGCCGCTTCATTTAAAAGCAAAAGTAACTACAAACTCTTCAATGTCCTGTGTCATAACCTACACCTGTGTACTATTTTACCTTGAGTTAAATTTGGAAAAGTTTTCAACTCTCTGTGTGTTTTGTTGTATAAAACAGGCTTAAAATCTCTCTGCTTATTTTTTTAGCATTTTGGTAAGTCAATTTAATACTTTAAATTCCTTAGAAAAAGAATTATACAGAAAGCCCCCATCTTTCTTTGGGATCAAAAGTACAATTTCCAGTGCTCCGCAGCGTATCCCCATATGCTGTCTTCCATCTGGGGACACTTTGGACCATAAATTAGAAAAACAAAACAATTAATTGGCTTCCTCAAAGGAGTTCAGAAGTAGGCACTGCATTTTTCCCAAAGGAAAACAGGACAACTGAAAGTCCGCAGGCAATGAATGGAATACAACGAAGATCCTGGGGTGGGTTTTCATCCAGTCTGCCGGCTCTCTGTCTCCCTCAGGACTAGGGACAAAGGAAGCCTGCCTCAGTCAGGGTCCTTACAGCCACCCTTTCCAGTTCTCTCCCCTAACCAGGTACCTCCTCCCGACACCCCACTGTCGTCTTCAGTTGCCACCCTATGTTACAGCAATCTCCTGAAACCCCTCACCCTCTCTAACCGCTCACTCAGCCGTTGCCCTTCCACAGAAATCCCAGGCTTAGCAACCCAGGAGGTCGCTTTTTTTCCACCTGCTTTCTGTCTTCATCTGGGAGGAAGAAAGGAAATTCCCTTCGCCTGTGTGCTAGCAAGCAATTCCAGGGACATGCACCGTCTGCGCGCCTACCGTTGGGTGGTAGGATTATGGAGATCAGCTTGTCATATTTTACCTCTCTGCATTTCCTGCATATTCCACACTCCTAAATATGCAATGCATTTGTAACAAAAAGGGAAATAGAACAGAGCGCTGTGATTTTTTAAAGACTGTATTTTTCTCTCTATTAAAAAAATATTTACCAGACTTAGTGGGGTGATCACATTGTAAGGTATATAAATGTCAAATCACTGTGTTGTACAATACAATTAATATAATATTGAATGGCCACTATACTTTAAGACAAAATAAAAAATCCCATTATGATTTCTCAGCCTATATAGCACTATTTTTATATTTTATTGAGAAGCGCAAGGCATAAAAGACATAGATCACTTTCAGTGATTTAACATTCTTTGACAATCACATTTTCTCTCCAATACTTATTAAAAGGAGTTTGGACTGGGATCAGGAATGTATGTCTTCAGTCCAATGAGCAGAAAAGTGCTGTACATCACTTCATGCTGGTACCTGTTTGTGTATGTTTCTTAGGAGAAGTGACCCAGTTCATGGGACCCTAGCCTCATCAAAGGCCCCCACTGTTTAAACACAGCTGGTAACATTAAATAGACCATGTGGCTTCACAGTCTGTGGGTGTCTTGGTTGTAACTGGTACTGTTGGGTGACAGAGCACCAATGGTCTTCTCCACCCCTTGTTTGGCCCATGGAAACATAGCGCCATTTAGAAGCAAGATCGGGTGAGAGAAGTCCCCAGAATAACCCAAGCTGAAGATTATTTAACTGATTCAAAGATAACGAGAGTGAACTATTTCTTGTACATCTGGGCTTGTGAAGTCAACTGTGAGAACTGTAGAGTCTTATGTTATTCTACCTCTTATTGTACCCTTTAGTTAATTTCATGAAGAAATTAAAGATGCCTAAAAGTTTTAAAATGATTTTCTGTTGTAGTTATAACTATCAGTAACAAGAAAAAATATATAAACTGTAATTGGGGGGACTGAGTTTTTACCCTGTCATTACCTTGGCCAAGCTGCCACATCAAGCAACTTTAATCAATCTGAGTTTTAAAATATGTTTAACTAAATCATGTTCCACCTGTTTCTTTTTAAGTCTGCACTTTTCCCAGTGCACCTGCTGACCACTTTGTTCCCACCCTTCCCCATCCTCTTCATGTGCCTACTCCCTGCTCTTCTCCTTGCTAAATCTCAGCTGAGGGGCCACCTCATCAGAGCTGTCTCCCTGGTCTTGCCTAAAGTATCACAGAGAGAAAGAACGCATGCCAACCCTAGGCAACTTCGTGACATAATCAGAATCATTTGTCCCATTCATAAGTTACTAACATAATCAAGTCCATAGACATGAATATTTTAAAAAATCATATTTTAATTAAATTTCTCTGTTCTCTAGCAAGACATTGAATATGTTTTTATGTATAAACATATAAATCAAGAGCAATCTTCAAAGTATAAAGGTGGATTTATCAAGAGTGACTCTAGTGATACCTTGAGCTGGGTAATTCTGGTTTATGGGGGTGCTCCTGTGCACCGGAGGACGTCCTGCCTACCAGTGGCCAATAAGAACCCACCCTCCAGATGTGACAACGAAAAATGTCTCCAGATGTTGCAGAATCGCTCCTGGCTGAGAACCACAGATAGAGATGAGCCCTCACGGTTTCTGTGTATCGTGTACAGAATAATTTTACAGAGGATTATCTTTCAATTTGACTCACTCTGTGATTCTTTCAGTAGCCACAATTTCAAGAACTCCCCAAATTAGGTTTATCATGCCGCAGTTCTCAGTGTGGTCAGCAGGGGTGAGGTGAGAGCAGCGATATTTCCACATGGAAATGTGTGCAGAACAAATGGAGAGAAAAGCAATTTCAGATGTTATCTTCATATCTGTTGTGAAAACATTAATCAAATATATTCCAGAAAAATATACCTGGTTTAGATATTGTTTGAAGAACAATTTCCTTTTGTATAAGACATTTACAGTGATGAGGTGGGCACATTCAGTCTTTTCTGTCATTCTCCACAAGCTGGGCTTAAGGAGACACTTTAAGTACAAAATTCTGTTATATATTTCAAATAGGTTCAGATGGGAATTTTAAGTTGTATTTCAAATTTATTTTATTTAGGACAAATGAAGCAGATTCTAAGAAGAGGATTCCGATGGAACAGCATCTTGTGAGGCCATCACAATTTCAGAATATAGATTTCTATAATTTCAAAGGACGTTTCAGAAAAACAAGAACCAAGAAAGCAAATTGTGTCCAGACACACTGCATCTAGCTCACTGTGTGAACAGACAGAAAAATGGAAACCATTATTGGAATTCTTCAAAAGTTCAGCATTTCTTAACTTGACGTTTTGGGTGTTTTTGGCCCTTACATTAAGGGGGTCCTTTCATGTTTCCAATCAACTTAAAATATACACACGTATTTTTATTTGCATATGTTACAGTTGACCCTTGAATGACACAGAGATTAGGGGCACCCCAATGTCAAAACTCCACGTGGAAAACTTGACTCCCCAAAATGTAACTACTAATACCATCCTGTTGACCAAAAGACTTATTAATGACATACACAGTGGATTAACACATTTTTGATATTATAGGTATTACATATTGTGTTCTTACGCTAAACTAGAAAAAAGAAAATGCTATTAAGAAAATCATACGAAATGAAAAATACACTCACAGTATTTATTGGAAAATATTTGCACGTAAGTGGACCCACATGCAGAGCGACTTTCTGGAACCAGGCCTCTTCTGTCTGTGTTCACGTTGGCTGACGGCGGTTCCTTCAAACAGGCTCCCGACAAGTCTATGGCCTCGACTGTGGCTATTGCTGAACAGTGCAAGCACACGCCCAAACTCATCAGATTTTCCACAGTAAATATGTATAGTTTTCTGGTGTATAAATCATACCCCAGTAAACCTGTTTAAAACAAACAGAAAAACCTTTTTATGAACAGAAGAACGGCATGCAGTGCCCTGGAGAAAGGGCTAGTGTAACACAATGTAATAAATCCACCAGCAGGGCTAGATACCAGCTCCTTGTGCCCAGCTGGCTGTGCTTACGGCACACTTCCTCTCCCTGACGGGAGTGCCTGTAAAAGTTGTTCGAGACATCACAGAGTCGTCAGGCCCCTGCTGGTCCTGGCTCAGCCCCTGCACCAGAAGCTGTAGGATGCGGAGAGCACACCAGGGTATGTGGCAGGTTACCGGGAGGGAGGCCGTCTGCAGTCGTGTTCTCATGAAGGTGCTTCTTAAAGGCGGACATGGTTCTTCAGGTGGCAGCCATGCCTCCAGACACTGGGGACACAGGCGACTTTGAGACAATGCAGAGAAAGGTACCCTCAAATTATTTCCTAAATGGTAGGATTTATTTTAATTTCCCCCTACAACTGAATGAGACAAACTATTTACGTAACGCATAAGTAAAAACACCCAATACCATCATACAAGGTGTAATGTACATGATTAAGATGCTCTTATTTTTTCCCAGAAAAATACTGGCAGATAGAGAAAGCGGGGGGTTGCTAAAGGAAGACCATTGGACTGTTAGCAGTACTTAGGGTCATTCTTTTTGAATTTTTAATTGATGAGTCAGTTGGGGATATGGAAACTGGCAATTTACCAAGGGCAGTGAGTGAGCCCATATTTACTTCTGTAATAGTAGCTTGTTTGATGTTGTTTTCCTCAGAATTGAGGCTGGAGCAGGTGTGGGTTAGTTTCTGCTGATTGGTTGCGTAGCCCCCCCCCCCCCCCCCGCCCCAGCCACCAAGTGCCCTTTCTCTGACCTCCCGTCAGTGATCCAGTGCAACAGGCACTGAGCTCCTGCCAGGGCTGCTGCAACTCCTCCCTTAAACGGATTTTCAGAAACCATGTATCTGTCAAATGTCATTAAACATCGGTCTTAGTTACGGACCTGGACAGTTCTCAAAGGAACATTTAAGACCAGCAAATTAATTTGAAAACTTGTATTGCTCATGTCTAGCAACAGGATTTCAAATGGCTGCAATAATGAAGCTCATGGGAACGGAGAAGCTGAAGAGCATGCCCAATGACCTCACGACACACGACCATTCCAACAGAAAACCTAAACTCCACTCACTCAGATGAAGAGGGAAGACGATGCCATTTCATTCTAGGAGCGCTCCATTGTAGTGAATGTAGGCTGCATTTTTAAAGGTAGTTTTTGAGAGGCATGAGGTCAGTAATTTCCTGCACTCCTTCCCAAATTTGAAGTTGACTTTCGAGAATGTCCAATGACAAAATAAAACCAATCTAAATAGGTTTATTTTGTATCACAAAACAGGCAACAAGATTTAACAGAGTGAGGTATTTCACATTTCATGATGTCTTCAGAAGTTACGTCCAATGCTATATAACAGCAATTGTCACATGAAAGAATCCTACAGTGGACCACGTCCATGCATTGTCTCTACAGATGACATAGTTTTTAGTGGTGCATCTAGATGCTCAGAAGGATGGTTTATCCTGTACTTTCCTTTAAAGTGCTTGAAGTTCAAGTCCAATGTTTGCCAACAGTTATGGTACAAGGGGAAAAGCAATCGACTTTAGCAGGAAGAATGTTAATTTTAGTCAAAGCTAAGAATGGCAGCTTTTACCAAATTGTGAGGCAGTTTGAAATTAACTTCAGGAAAAAAGTCACATGATGCTCTAGGTGGTTCTCATTGGGCCAGTCACTATATCTGTGGCAGCTGTCACCAGCATGTGCCCGATTTTCCTATAAATAAATTTGCCTGAAGAGGAACAGTAACAAATCTTATTTCTCGGGGCATTGCATTGGCATTCCTGCTGCAGAACAGCACGGCAGTGGCATGGGGGCTTCTTTGTTTCTCCGTCTGGTTTTGGAAGATGTAAAAATCAGAGGGATGTCAGATTCTGGAAGGCTGAACCGGGCCTAATTTCTGAAGGAGCCATCCCACCTCCTCCGGCTCCACGTCTCCAGCGGAGCGTGACAATGGGCGGTGTTGGTCCTCTTCCTATTCCTGAGATGGAAGAGTTAGAAGAGCGTTTATTTAAAGTATGTCCTACCAGTCCTCTCCTTAGAGTTGGAACCAGTAACATCCTAGTGAAATGACAACTCATCCTCTTAAACAATTGACTTGCAAATTTGAATAGGAAATTAAGCTACCTACACTTACAGAGTGTAGTAGCTAGAAAGCCTACAGAAGCTAGACTTTCCAGACTCCAGCGCCCCCTCCCGGTGTGTGAGCTATCGTGAGTGTTCTGTGCTGTGGAGGACTAAATTGCCGGGTAGTTGAAGAAGAGAGGGAGCACACTCACCTTCCGGCCCCGGATTACTGATTAAACTGGGAGACCTGGGATACAGCTTCTGACCTGACCTACACTTGAGTTTAAGAATTAGTGCAGAGTGATTTTCTACCACTTGCAATGTGTAATGGATTTTACACTACGTTTCTCCTTTCTGATCTGAAAGTGTTCTTGACTGGCCAGCTTATTCTTGTCAACACAGTAAAATATGTTTATCTGAATTAGATCTGATATCAACTTTTATCATGGGTAATAAGCTTGATTTTTTCAATGGCGGAGCTAACGTGATCTTTAGAAACGACTATATGAGGTGATTTTTTTGCTAGAAGCCGTACAATTGGTGTCAAGCTCTGAATTGGGTTTTTATGATGCTCTAAGTCACTTTGCCATGGGAATTATATTTGCAGTAGAGAACAGCTTCATTCCTGATGCTTCTGCTACCGAATTTCTGGTAATAACCTATATTAAAATTGAATAAAGCCTTGCTCCATCTGCTAAAAGAAATGTATAATTCATCTTTACTATAAGTCCGTTTTTGAAGGAGTATGAAATGCTGTCATTTCAAAAATCACTGCCATCATGGCAGCCTTGCAGATAGGCAAGCAGACAGGAACAATATATCTCATTCATTGTTTTTCAAAATCCAAAAAAGAAAAGAAGCAAAGGTTAAAGCAATCTATTTTCTTTAGTTCTGTAATTTTGAAACAAAAACTGAATGTCTTGGATCAGTACTTATTGAGTTACAAAGCAACCTTAAATCAATTATTATTAGTGCTTTCAATAGGAGAGGACAGCAGTAATACATTCCAAAATAATGCCTTGTCTACAGATATTTTTGCCTACACGGTACCGCACTGTGTGACATTTGGTACTACCTTTTGTGCATTTCTCAAGTCAAAGTGAATGTCATCGTAGGTTCTCTCATTTCACAACCACTGATCAGAGAGAAAAAGGGAGTCAGAATATGATAGATAATCCACTGAACAGAAATCACCAAGCACACCAAGAATGAAGGGATCTATACCATGTGACCAATCCAATCCTTAAAAGAAGAGCAAAGAGTCCACATGTGAGTGATTTAAGGGTGTCATCTGAATACTCTACTTACACTGGAACCTATTACTGATGCGTTGAGATGAGCACGCAGGGAGACAGACTGCTCCAAGGTGGACGCTGTCCATTGTTATTTGTTATGGACCGGAGCATTGTAATGATATAGAAATGCTGAATTTGAGTATAAGCAATGGTGAAACTTCAAAAATGCAAGCAAAAATAAAAACAGTAACAATGAAACCCCGATGGAGCATGAATGCCACCCTGCAGCTAAAGAGAGCCGATGGCCTTGTGGCGAAATTAATAAGCAAATGGTTTGACAGTGTTGGAGAAATGTTTGTAATTAATTTTCAAAGCAAGGAAAATGTTGTAAAAAAGAATCAGGCCATTTGTAAATTCTATCCCTATCAAGGCTGTACCTTTCACCTGCATCAAGGAAGCGTGGACACAAAATGATTAGCTGAGGGCAGACAATACATTGTTAAAATGATATGTCCTTTGATGGTTACACTCTAATGCATCCCCCAGGGAGCCCCTGGGAACACGAAAACCCCCTGCTGAGACTGGCCACAACTTTGCAGGCAGCCTGACCCCTAATTACCAAAGACCCCTTTGGAAACACTCACCCACATAGGCTTTGATTCCCAGGATTTTCACCATTCTGCAGATCAAGAAGAAAATCAGTACACCCTCCTTGTACTCTGAGTAGTTGATCCTGGTAGCATCCAAGGTTCAGAGCCATACAGATTATGGGTCCCCACGGGGCCTCCATAACACCCAGCTTGGGACTGTCCAGGTCACCTTTTTATGGTCGCCTCCTTGTCTGACCTATCCCTACAGTTGCTCCGTTTCTCTTGGGCATTACACTGTGAGTCAATGGGTCCAGACCCCTGGATTGCCCTGGACCATGTGAAATAACCCTTGCTAAAGACCAAATCTTCCCAGTGGCCAGGACACTCTGTGCCTCCCCACAGCCAATTCCTTCTTCAGTTCCTTTAGAATCTGTGCCCTCCCATACACGCACACACACAAGGAGTCCTCTTTATTTTCCCAGCATTAATGCCAGTTCCAGTCAGAATCTACCTAAGCAGGCTAAGTGAAATGTCCCCGAAGGACGAGAGAAGCTCAGATGCCCCAAGTAAGCTCCCAGAAGCAGCAGCATAGAAATGTGCCAGAGTGAGGTACAGACGAGTAAGGAAACACCCGAGTCTGGCGACTTCGTGGGGCTGAGCCTGACCCAGCGCCCCCAGACCGCCTCAGGCTCACTCTGTCCATCGCATCAGGGCTGGCAGAGTCCTCAGGGTCCTCAAAGCCACTTGGCTGCAGAGCTAGTTGGGAAGGTCGCCCATGCAGAGTGTGGGGACGCCGCGTGTTTTCCTCCTCCCTGTGAGATGTCGGTGCACTATACGACTGATAGGCGGCGACTGGTCCAGTGCAGAGAAAGGACCCTGAACAACACTCGGTTCCAGTTCCAAAGGATGTGAATGTGACACTGAGGCCAATTTCCTAATGAAAACTAGACAGACTTCAACCATACCCAGAAATAACCCTAGAAATGAAACTGTGATTAATGTTGGCTGACATCAGGTTCCTATGGCAGGATTGCACGGCATGATGCAGCTTAAAAAATTAATTTCTAATTATGCTTCTTGTAGTAAAAGAAAAAAGAAAACAAAAGACAATAAAACATGTCACACAGACATGAAGCATGTGCCGAGTGTCCCCAGAAGGTTTGAGGAGGAATCGCAAATACTCAGCCTGTGGAAGGAGCTCCTGGGAAAGCCCACACGGGAGGGCCTGTGTGATGCTGAGGGGGGTGGAGGAGAAGTGGAGGCACCTGGACCACAGCTATATACTATAAGAGAAAAATCAGAGTCATTCCACAGCTGGGGAAAGTCCTTCGATTATAGCTAAAATTATTCTAAACCTATTGTTTCCCTGTTCAATAATAATTTTAAAAGATAACAACAATGACATACCCATGAGGACAGCTAAACTCTGAAGAACTGACAATTCCAATTACTCACAAGAATGTGGAGCTCCAGGAACTCTCATTCATTGCTGGTGGGAATGAAAAGTGATACAGACACTTGGGAAGACAATGTAACAGGTTTTTGCCAAGCTATGCAAAGCTTTATCATATTATCTAGCAATCATGCTTATTAGTTTTTCTCGGCTGATTTTGAAATTTCTCACTCCATAAAAACTGACACACAAAACTTTATAGGAGCTTTATGTCACAGTTGCTGAAATCTGGAAGCAATCGAGGTGACCATCAGTAGGTGAGTGGATAAACAAACTGGTGCATCCAGACAATGGAATATTACTCAGCCATAAAAAGAAAGGAGCTGTCAAGCCACACAAAGATGTAGATGAAGCTTTCATGCTAATTACATTAGATTTCTGATTATCTGCAGAGGCTCCTGTACCCCAAGCCAGCACTGAGAGCCAAGTAAAGGAGGTCCAGGTGCCTCCTGCTGAAGCTGAAATCACTTTTGCAGAAGCCTCATTTTGATTGCTCTGCAGATTCATGTAGAAGGCTCTCAAGAACTCCACAGTGTATTTTAGGCAAAGGAATGTGGGCACTGCCTGTAAAATGAGTTCATTCCCTCCTCCTCACACTGTGGGAGCTTAGTTCGCAGGGACTGTGAGGGGCGTGTTACTGACTCACAATGATGCTTCACTCCCCTGCTCTGTCTGCCTCATGAGAGGGGCTGCAGAATCAGGGGCCCTGGGAGTAAAAGCAAACTGGTTGGAAGAAACTTCAGTTACCCAGGGAAATGACATGGGTAGAGGGAGGAGGGCATTGAAACAGTCCCAGGACATTATAATCTCCAGTTTATAAATGGAGAAATGGAAGGTCAGAGGGCACGAGCAACTTGCCCAAGGCGACACAGATCCGTCGGGTCCCAAGTTAAGTTTCCCACCCCTTCTTTTTGGGGACTAGAAGGAGACAGGCCATCCATCCACGCAAAATATCTTGTTTAAAAACTAATGGTTTAATTTACCATTAGGGAAAAAATACAAAATGCACCACCTCGCACCAAAAATGTGCAAAGAACCTTATTTGAAAGAGATTTGCCAGTGTATTTGAAAGTAACGTAAATGTTGTCTTAGTGCGCCATCTAGGGGAAAGATCCTAAAGTGACACGCTTTTCCTCTGCCTTGCCGCCAGCTGCAAACAGGCCGGATCGCGCTCTCACTCAGGTCTGCACCAGAATACGTCCTCCCACGCAGCAGTCTTCTGGTCTGGGGCTGAGATAGAGCTGGATATTGGGCAACTGCCCAACCCCGGTTAGGTCTTCATTTCTCGTATTCCCTTTGTCCCTTTAGAATCTGTTACCCAAGGCCATATGCCATGGTTTGTCAAGCAAAACAAAGCTGAAAAGGAAGTTTATACCGAGGGGGCGGGGGCTCTTTATCACGTCCCCATGTTGTCACCTGCGCCGCCACCACTGGCGTTTCCAATAGCTCCAGGGTCCCCCTGCCTTCTTTGCACATCTGCCTACAGTGGTAGCTGCCCACCCTTACTTACCTCGAAGGCTTCCACCGACGCATACTTATCCAGTTTTCTGATGTGCCTGGTTGTGCAGGTGTTGAGAAGGGTGCGCGCTATGAAATGACCTGGTGGGGCTGCTGGGGTCCCTCGGGCAGTAGGTGTGGATAGAGGATGGAGCTACTCGACCACAGGGATGAAAACAGGGGATCACAGGGGTGAAAACAATGCCAGTTCCGCTTTCCTCTCCTCCTCCTCCTCCTCCTTCTTCTTCTGGTCTTCATCCTCTTTTCCCCTTGTCCCCTGCCCCATTTCCCTTCCCGAACAATTCAGTCCTCTGATACGTGAGGAGGCCTAGCGTGGGGTTGGTGCCACAGCATCCACGCAAAGAGGCGCGGCATTGTTGGGGAGGTGAGCGCTGCTGGGTACCCCGTGGATGCCAGGCAAGGACCCTGGGCTCTCTAGGAGACACCTGCAGGTCTGTCCCCACACCCAGGTCCCAGGTCCTGCAGTGTTTGCACCTTAACCACCCATCTCCTTCCTAAGGAAGCTGCTTTCCCCTCACCTGGATCCACAGCAGAGCTGAGCACCCTTCACCTGTCTCTAAACCCTGACTTCTCCCTCCAAACTGTGCCCCTTTGCTGTTGTTCCTGGACATCGCGTCCAGGAGACCAGGTTCCCTGAGAGGGGGATCCTCTTTCCTAGGTGGGCAGACAGCAGGCTGAGGTTGTCTGCTTGTGTGCTGTGAGCACAACCAACACACGCCTACCGGCACTGAGACTCCAAACAACAGGACTTTCCTAGGGCAGGCGTCCAGTGTGTTTGGCGCCAGGGGCTGGATGATCCAGGTGGATGTTTCTAGAACATTCCACAGGTATCACCCACCTCCACCATACACTCCAGTTTTTCACTTCTTGATTATTTGGCCAATGATTTAACAAAGCGAAAGGACTTCATAAATCTTTGGCTTGTCTTGATTTTGCCTGAAGCCTCTAGAGCTGGACAGCTCCCTAAAGGGAACAGCTGGATAAAGCACCTTGGGGCAAACATTCCAGCAGCGGCCACTACAGGTTTTACTGTAGCCGGGAAGCTGTGATCTTAGCACGGGGTTCACAGTGTTGTCATTTCTTGGTGTTTCAGGGTTTGAACTCCCCGAGGTCAATGCCGGGTATGGAGGTATGGGGTTGGCCAGAAGGTCCGTTACATTTTTTCTGTCCGATGGCTATAGTAGCGCTTAGGTATTTAACTTCATTAGAAACAATTTCGTTAGATTGCATTGTGACAGCTGTCATATCAGTGAGCATTTTTAAAAGCTTATCAAAATTGGTGAATTTTTGTGCAGCCATTTTAGCATTGAAGATGAGAGAATATACACGTTTTCAGCGTCTTATGCTTTATTATCTCAAGAAAGGTAAAAATGTTATTGAAATGCAAAATGACCAGGGCAGTGTATGGAGAAGGTGGTGTGACTAATTGAAAGTATCGGAAGTGCTTTGCGAGGTTTCTTGGTACTATTGACATTATGGGCAAATAATTCTTTGCTGTAGGGATGTCTCATGCATTGGAAGATATTTAGCAGCACCCCTGGCCTCTACTCACTAGAAGCCAATAGCAGGAGATAGCTGACATACTCAAAATATCCAAATCAATAAAGTTATTGGTGAAAATGAAAAACATCTTTTATTTTACAGGAAAAAGTAATCAGACTTTTTGGACAACCCAGTAAGTACTTCCTGCTGCACTGGAAACATATTTCATTGTAACACGTGGAAGATGTGTGACTCTATCCGTATGCAGATGCTGTCATTAGTCAGATGCATCACTCCTCCAGGTGTCCTCCGGGGAAGGCTGGGCCGCTGACATCTTCATGAGGATTACACAGTCCTGTGCCTCGTGCAACTAAAAATGGCTCTCTAAGTTAAAAAATTTCAGCAGTATCACACTTTTCTGCACGAGGGGGGAAAATAGTGCCTATGAAATCTTTGAATTTGCTTAGTGTGACTCTCTGCTTTGAACATGCTTTTTTCCTGTTACTGGTCAGTAAGTTGGCATGAAAATCCCCCAGTGGTTAGGCGACTGATTTTCTGTGCAAAGTCTAACTGACTTCTCAACAAACCAAAAGAAAAAGCTGTATTGTCCCCATAAGCATCCTAAAGCATTGTTGTTGGAGAGTTGTTTTTTTAACCTTTCAGTTCTGTAATGAGATCCACCCAATCTTCCACCTGCCTGTGTTGATGTTTTAGCATGAGCAGCCTAAAGAGTTAAGTTTCTATACGCTTAATCAATATCACCATGAGGCGTGCTTCTGGGCTGCGCAGCCACTGGGCACAGCTGGCTCAGCCACACAGGGGCAGCATTTTAGGGTGGGAGTGGGCTTTGCACCATGTCCTCCTAGGAGCTCGAGGTCCTTGAGGGACTCCCATCCCCCAGAGAGAGCCCGCTGGGGGAATATCCATTGCTCACGGGCAGCCCCTCCTAGCCAGACATGTCTGTGACACGGGCAAGTCCTTTTCATGGTGTACGAATGGCGTGGACTGAAATGTCCAAACTAATAGTGGACTTGAACCCGAGAGTGTTTTTGTTTTTTGTTTTTGTTGTTGTTACCAAGAGTTGTAGGAAGTGTCAAGACTGCCTCATGGATGAAGGCAGAACCTCATGCCCCACTGTAGCTGAGTCACCCGGAAGGCTGGAGACTTACGTGCATTGACAAGGACCTTCGAGGCAAATGTGCTTAGGTCCCATGTCACTCTTTGGAAATTTAGACTAAAGTGTGACCTGCATGTCAGGTATGTAACACTGGCATGCATGTAACTAACATGCAAGGTGTTTGGGGCCCACGGAGTGTCTTCAGTCTGTCAGTCCTGACCACTAGAAGAAGAAGCAGTTCACAAAGGAGAGGATGGGAAGTTATCAGAAAGTAGCGGAAAGTAAGTAGACAGTTGAAGAAAGACACCGCTTCTCTCCTGTGGGCTGGATCTTGCCAGAGATACTTCTGGAAGTGCAGTCTATGGAAGGATGCTGACATTAATCCTTTAAAAATACCTAAATGTTTTTGTTTTTACATGACTTATCATTCTAGAAGCTTGTTTTATGATAAAACATATAGTCTGCAGGTACTGACGTTTTCACTTTGTGTTTGTTCATTTACATGGTTGTTTTGGGCCAGGCGTTCCCTGAGAGGAGGGGGAGGAAGCTGCCCAGTGCTGTCCTTCAGGCTGAAACTGCAGCACCAGCCTCAGCCAAAGTGCCCAGCTCGTGCCAAATAGCTGTGGAGCCCTGCACAGTGCTTGCCGATGGCGTGCCGTCTTCCTGCCTCCGCTCCTCTGTTTCATCAAGGTCACCACTGTCCCAACCCCTGCAGAGGAAACCCAACCAGGAGATCTCAAAGGAAGTTGCCAGAATGAAGAAAGCTCCACTGCAGGAGCTCATTCATGCTCTTTGCCATGCCACGCATGGGACCCACAGTTATGACACCAAAGAGAAGACAGAGCTCATGTTTTAGCACCCAAGGACAAAACACCATTTCAGGCATCCATAAATGTGTTCTCCCCTGTACCTACTTAGAAAATGAGAATGAAAGTTGCTCATATTTAAATAGAAAAGAAACACTCTTACAGGTCTGACCCATATCTTACTGAAATGTTGATAAGGTCAACAATTCTCTCTAGAATGATATCATTTACATTACAGATAAAGGGATAATGGTAAGTGAGAAATCGAGTTAAAGCTTGTGTTTTCCACAGGATGGCCTTTGCCGTGCAGGACACCAGGGTCGGGATGCCCACCGCGGGTGTGCACGGAGAGACGCAGGGCTCTGTGCCTCGAGCTGGTGCAGTGGATGTCATGTTTCTTTGTGAAAAGCCTGAGGCTTTTCTTTTCTAAAAGAAAAAGGAGCCTCCTCTTTTCTAAAATAAGAGTCATGAAGGGTTTCCATTTTTCTAAATATATTAGAATCTCTTGGAGAAAGTGACTCTCCTTTTCTGTTTAAAATCACATAAGCAAAAATGCTTAACCCAATATTGTTGACATGATTAAAGGAAAGGCTTTCATTCTTAAGATCAAATAAACATAGTCAATAAACTATAAAAACCATCTTGCTGTGTATCAGCATAAGAACACAGCCATTTGCTTAGAAAGTTATAATTTCAAAAACAATACCACAGATCTTTTTTGTCTCAATAGAACATTTACTGGCATTTTTTTCTTCGGTTTAGAGTTCAAGCTTGCATACCCTCCGCACTAAGGAGTGGAGGTATCATATAGCCTGTCTCAGAGGAGGGAGACACCCTGGAGAAGAGGGCGGGAGACTCCCGGAGGGATCCAATGACTCGCCACAGTGGTGAGCTAGCCCGCTTGGCCCCAGCCCTGCAATTCGGGGTTTCGTGTTCCGCGGTGTCTCTCCAGAGAAAGGCCTACATGTGCGTTCACAAGTTCACAGGCTTGCCGAAGCCATGCAGCACCAGGAGGCCGAGGCACCCGATCGCCTCTGTATTTCAAACAGTATTCATCCCAGTTCATTTTTCCACCAGTACTCACATAACCGATTTGTAAGTGACCTCACCGAAAGGTGTCTGCCCTCCACCTGCGCTTCCAGGTCCACGACCGACTCCCCACGCAAAGGCTTTCGGGGGATGTGGAGGGAATGCAGCTGTTGGAACCGTGAAGTTTATGCAGGCATTTGTGACAGAGTCCAGTCCTAAGTCATTCTCACGTGAGGTTCAAAGTCAACATTACCTGGGCAGGCTCCTGCTCTCATCTCCAACTGCATTGCCCTCAGGGCCAAATTCCAAAAGCTGAGGGAAAAGTGGCTTCCAGTATTGAGGTTCAGTGGAGAACTTCAGTTGCCTCCTGCTCCCTTTGCAAACTGCTCTGCTTTGTATTCCTGTTCACTTGTTTCTGCCTCTATCTCTTAACAATCATTTCCATTTGTCTGGGCCTGGCCTTTCAGTCCTTGGAGATTTCAGACACCTGCAAAGTAATGTAACCACTGACAGGAGCCTCTGTGTTCCTGGCAGGGCGCTGCCTGCTGACACAGCCCCGCAGGCCCCTCTGTCTGGTCTGCATTCCTTCTAGCACAGCTCTGGGCAGGGCCCTGTCCCCTTCCCCCTTCCTTCCGCCTGACCTTCCCACCATCAGAGGCTCTTCTACCCACTGCCTGGGCTGCCCCGGGTGCTGGTCTGCAGCTGTGTGCTGCCCTGAGGTGGGCCAGAGTGAGAGCTCCAGGAGGGCAGGGCTGCTGTGAGGGTGTCACTCACTCCCGGCAGCGCCCTGGCTCACCGCATAGGGGCTGGGCACACACTCGAATACCTGCCAGTAACTGCTGAAGGGAGTGGAAGCAAGCAGTCAGTTACTTGATCTGCATCTTTCACTCCATTTACCAGCAAACATGTTCGCTGTGCACTGTTTCTCTGCACTCTTCACGGGGTAAAGAAAGATGCAGGGGTACAGTCCAGGTCAGAAGGAGCCTGGCATTCAGTAAGGAGGCATCCTGCGAATAATGCCACTCCAGATGGTCACCAGCTATTGGGGTGGGGAGAAGATAACAGGTTATGTCAGCCAAGGACCCATGGAGCTGGGATCAGCCACCCCGAGCAGGCTGCTCCCCACCTCAGTCTTGAGGGACAGAGGGGAGTTGGACAAATAGACAAGCAGAGATGGGGAATGGGGGTGGGGGTCATTCCAAACAGCAGGTAGAGTGTAATTAAAAGCAAAGAAGCTTGAAATTGTCACATCCTCTTCCAGAGGTACAAGCAACTTTGCATGGCTGGAGTGCACACTGAGACTTGGGCAAGGTGGTAGGAGTGACTGGAGAGGGATCCACAGGGGCATACGTTGTCAGTGCTTCTAACAATTAGTATCATGCTGCATGGTGACTTACCTAATCAGTTATTTACCAATTTACTTTTCGATTATTGTCAATTTATATATTATCTTTCACACAAGATTGTGCATTCCTTGAGGAGAACCCATCAAGGAGCAGTTTTGTAGCAGTTACTCAATGATCATTTGTTAGGGGGCTGAGGGGTACATGGATGGTGGATGGATAAATAGATGATGGATGGATGAGTAGAAGATGGATCATGGATGGATGGATGGATGGGTGGGTGATGGATGAAAAGATGACTGGTCGGATGACAGATGGATGAGTGGATGGTTGGGTGAGTGAGGGATAATGAGTGGGTGGGTGATGAATGGATGTACATATACATATGTACATTAAACTGCAAATACACAATTCCCAGCTTTGTAGCTAAGGCTCTCAGTAGTGTTCCTGCTCCTGCAGCTGCTCTGCTTTTTCTAGGATGTCTCTGCCAGGAGTTCTCCAGCCGCAAGTGACTCTTCCCTCCAACCATCCAGCTTTCCCAGCCAAGTAGTGCTGAGGGGCTGGGAAAGGTCACAGAGCTAGGATTTTCCCACAGCCCCAGCACTGAGAGTGGAGCATCCCTCCCCCGGGACTAGAGGGTGCCCCGGGGCGGCATCACTAGATTCGGGCTTGTGCTGTAAACTGAGCAGGGAGGGTGACGTGGGAATGCCAGGATCCCTTCATGGACTCTCGCCTTCCCAGGTTCTGGACATGAATCCTGGTTGCTGTCAGCAGAAGGTACAGGTTCCCCCGAATGCTGGACACTGCCCTGACCTTGAGTGCAGGCTCAGGCCCCTCTCAGAGACAGCCATCAGCACTATCTGGGGGCTGCTTCTGTTTTTATTGGCTTTCATGCCATGGCCCCACTGCTGTTCCTTCCCACCCCTTCCTGCTAAACCTAACGGACCCGAACAAAGGCTGATAAGCTCCAGAAAAACTCCTTTCTTCTGAGAACCGTTTTTGACCAACTATTCAGAAATGAGCTAAATGTAAGCTGCCCCACTTGCTGAGCTCTATAAAAACTCGTCCCCTCTTCCCCAAGGCAGAGAGCTCTGAGGGCATGGCCTTGGGCTCTGGCCTGCAGACTGAAGGCTAATGCTTGCCCACACTCCGTGCTCGGGTTCATCTTCTTTTCAGCAAAGGATACCCCGCCCTGCCCCACCCCCATGGCCCCACAGTGCCAGTAGTGACCCCACAGGGAAAACTGAGAGATGTGGGGTTCTAGTGCTGTTTGAGTTGGCTTGGGAATTCGGCTCCCTTCAGCTTGGGCACATTGGAAGGGGACGCTGAGCCTCATTCAAGCACTGTTTGAATTTTTGGAAGAGAGTCTGGGCATTTATTGCTCGTTGGGGCACTGTTTGGAGTTTGGGCTATTAAATACTTCACTTAGCCAGCAGGTGCAACTGCAAATCTGATATTCTCAGGAGAAAGTGGGCAAGACGTATTGCCCTTTATTTTTCCTTTGATCTTTTAGATTTAATATTCAACCACTGTGTCTCACAGAATTGTAACGGGTGTTGGGCACTGGGTCTGAAACTATTAAAGCACACCGGTGATTTGCTAAGGGACCCTCGATGGCTGCCTAAGTAGCAGTAAGTTTCCGAATTTTATTGCATCAAGTCACATTCATCCTCTGGATTTTTCCCATCCAGCTCTTAATGAGACCACCCTGCCCAGTGAAATCCCTTTCGATTGTGAAGGAGGCAAAACTGCAGGTGAATGGCGACCAGCCTCAACTCCAGTTTCTTTATCTGCTGTTGCTATCAAATAAGGGTGCAAACGAGAAACCAGGCTGTGTTTGCGGCAGTGTCCCAGGTCTTGGGATGGCAGCTCACATATTTTACTGAGAAACTCCTTTCAAAGAAAGTACAGCGGTCCTGCTTCCCCTTGAAAAATACTGAAGGGAAAAAAATCAACCTATGGCTATGTTCTGAAATAAAGGCAGAATTTAACGGCTCTTCTACACAATGAAGTCACGCTCTTTTGTTCAAGTCATCCATCTGGAAAAATAGAAACATGATTTAGACCTTTCCTGAACCTCTCCCTTTACCTGTTAACCTCAGAAAAGTGAATTAAAGCTGGTGAAAGGTGCTGAGTTAACTGCTATTGAATCAAGGACCGTGGAGACAGAGGTGTGTCCTGGAACCGCACAGTGATGGGGACTCGCCAGGGGAACGAAAAACAAACCGAAATGACCTTGCCATGCGCCGCATGCTCCTCTGAAATTCAGAGCACAACCACTCACAAATGATGTTTCTCCAGGGCCAATTGTAGGAGTGGGAGTAATAGTAGCAACAGTAGCAACAGCAGTGTTTGTAATAAATACGAACGCCTTTTAGATCCTTGTTCAGTAACAGGCATGGCTCTAAGCCCTTTGTCTGTGTTAACTCATCTAATGGGCCATCAAAATTCCTGTGTTTAGGTTAAAACTCCTGCCCAGTTTCTGATATTGATGAAGACTTAATAAATTCCCCCAAAGGTAGCCTTTCACACAGCCTTTCACAAAGTCTGCCCGTCTGAGTTCTTGTCGTGCATGCAAACAGACCAGGAGGCGGGCAATGTGAAGTTTCACCCCTGCTGGGTTCAACTGGAGCCTCTGACTCAGAACGTTGTAGGGTTTATTTTCAGACAAAAAGAATTAGAAGGGCACCCTGTACACACCGTTAATTTAATGAGTAATCACTCAAGAAATACTATGCAACTAAGTCTTCTCTTGCGCTGTCGGAGTGAAGAGCATGTGTGGTCTTCTCAGAAACCCAGACACAAGTGTGGCTGTGCTGTGAAGACAATTTGAAGCCACGAGGGCCTGCAAGGCCTCCAGGCATTTTTAAGCTGGGTTCCTCACAAAATTGGGGGGAATAAAAGGTGCCTTTTGTGAATGAGTGTTGTACTTGTCCTTGGCAACAGTTTCAACAAAGATCAGTTGTGGTTACATATATCTGAATATTGAAGTTAAAAAGGGTGAATGCTCAGAAATTGACAGGTAATTCATATACACATTATGCATTTTCTCTTCAATTTCACATGATTTTAAAGATACTGGGCGGTCTGCAATAGATGGCGTGGTGCAGACACTAACCGTCACGAAGCCTCATATCTGACAGTCCCTCAAACGGGCACCAGCCCACGCTACCCACGGGAGGACTCGGGGAGGGGCGTGTGTGACGTGAGTGATCCTGTTGTCCCTTGATTTTCCCGGCTGGCAGTCTGCTCGATCTGGGACGGTGTGACCTACGACGACCAGGCTGCAAGTTACAGGAAGCAGGACCTTCCTGGCCAAATTTGTCTTCAATTTTTGACTAATGTTTGACAGCAAACTAAAAATACCCTTTCAGCAACCTCCACTCACCCTTGGTCATTCTGCGGCACTGTGCCAAACTAAACAGTGAAGAGGTTTTGTTTTTTTTCTTTCAAATTACAGAAACAGTGAAAGCAAAGGAATGATAGTCATGTGCTAGACATTCTGTATTTCAGTTTCTGTATTTTAACATAGTGGAGAAGAAATGTTAAGAAAATGGCAAAATTTAAACTAGCTTTTTTTAAATCTTTCTTTCTGTTTTCTCATGACATTCCTTCTGCATTCCCTCCGAACCTGGTACTTAGTATTCTGGGCCAGGCTGCTTTCTTTCTCCAAGGCCATGCTGGGAGGAGGAAGTCACCCCAAGCAGGTAATGGTTCACCACCACCCCTCTATGTGACAAAATTACTTTCAGTGGTAATTACGTAATGAGACACATCTAACAACAGCAGGAAAGGAAGAGTGAAAATTTTCTTTTTATTGAACTTGATAATAGATACATAATCATGCCAGTTAAAAATATAAAGTAAAATAAATATTAGAGTAAAAAAGATAAATACTGCATTTAAACAGGAGTTTAAAAAATGTAAAATGGTAGCATAGAGATTATAAGCACAAAGAAATAAAACTTGAGTTATTTCAGTTCTGTCATTCTGTGTGACCACTTGAAATTTTTGTTCCAGGTGATGTTTTTAACATTTAGGAAAAAAAATTATTGTTTCCTTCCAGTCTCCCTTTATAAGCGAACACTGCTTTAGAAGACAGGTGTCATGAGGAAGACGCTCCCCAATACGACACGCCCACGATGCAGCTCTGAGTGCACCCAGGGCACGTGCTGGCACGTCAGCCTCAACCTCTCGAGTGTCTAAGTCACTGCGCCCTGAAAGTTAATGTGGACGGGAGGTGCTTCTCAGATTTTGTTCTCAGCTGTGATTTTTTTCTGAACCATCTTTTTGTTTCCTAATGTGAAATTTTAAATCGAGCCAATCAGATAATAAAATATTTACAAATAGCCAGAATCAACCCTAAAACTCATTTCATGAAATTCAAGCTTTAAAATTGTTCCTTGCAGATCAGCACACAGAAATTGTGGGGGAAGAAGCCACTTTGGAAGACAGTTTGGAAGCTTCTTAGACATTTTTTTTAAGAAGCAAAGGAAAAGGAAAAACTTAGCATTTGACTCAGAAATCCTACTCCTGGGTATTTACTCAAGTGAATTATAAATTTATGTTCATGTAGCCATCGTTACACAAGTGTTTAAAGCAGCTTAACTGTACCTGCCCCAAACTAGGAGAAACCAAGGCTAACCTCAACAGGGGAATGAACAAAGTTGTTATGTCCACACAGTAGAATAGCACTTTGCAATAAAATGGAGCCAGCTGACAATTCACACAACCACATGGGTGGATCTCAAACACATCTTGCTAATAAGACCCACCCCCAAAGCTACTTCTCGTTGTATCATTCTGGCAATATCACGGTCTAGAAGAAGCAAAATCATAGGTACGAAAGAGATGAGTGATTAATTGTCTGGGGTTCTCTTAGAAAAGAAGTTAGGGCTCTTTGGGAACATGGTTGATTATAACACTGAGACAGGCAAAATACAAAACATTGGAGCAACTTGGGGTGACAGAAGATAAGGAAGTGCTCAGAAAACAGGAGGCGTGTCTACAGTACCCAGGAGTCACACGAAAAGGCCTCAACAGTAGCCAAAGCTGGAGTACTTGAGGGACAACAAAAGAACGCATAATTGCATTATAATTCAAAGTATTACATAAATACCCATGAATCCACACTGATAAAAAAATACATGAACTGGGAGAAGGGTCAAATTTTCCTTACAAGAAATACAGATTCTATCTATAGATTCTCCTCCAGTCTCCACTACAACAGCCAGAGTAAAGCACTTGAGGATGTAGTCAGGTCAGTGTTCCTCCTCTGACCCAAGTTTTCTCATCACTTAGAGGAAAAACCCAAACCCACACGCCTCAAGGCCATGCATCTTCAACCCCCCCATTTCTTTCGTTCCCTCAAACTTACCAGACGCTGCCCCACCTCAGGGCCTTTGTACTGACTACCCCTCTGCCTGAAGACCCCCACCACTGCTGGCTCCTTCGGCTCTTCCAAGTCTTCCCCTTCTCAGGGCGGTGTTCCCATCTGAAGATGCCTAGCCCCTCCAGCCAAATCCCCTTCAGCCCTTCTCCTCAGCCATCATCACCTTTTCAGAAATCACATAATTGAATTTACTTGTTGTCTCCCCTCAACATAAAGTAAGCTCCCCAAGAACAAGGTGTTTTCCTTTGTTCACTACTGTGTCCACAGCACTGTGAGCATTCCTGGCAATGCTGCCACTCAAAATTCTGTGGAGCTAATGAGATTTCACTGTCTCATGTTGGCTGCACCCCATGTGTACATTTAATACCTTAAATCAGTGCTGAACATTGCTACTCATTTTTACTTCCTCCTTGTGCCATGCATCATTCGCATGTAAAATCCTTCATTGTGGACTTCGTGGCTTTTTATAGTTGATTTTTAATTCTATCAGGGTCAGGGAACAATGCCATATTTTATTTTTAGGCCATTTGTTGAGATTTTACAGTCAATTACAAAAAAATGTTTCAAGTATATTTAAGACGAATGTGGGTATCCAGTTTAGTGGATGCAACATACACATCATCCAGTCTGCTAAGTTCAAATTCTCATTTTTTTTTAATCTGATAGTTCATGACTAAGTAGGTAAGTGCCCCAGGATTATGGTGTAATTCAATTGAGAACACTTCACACAGATGCATAGGTGTGTTAGAGTGAACTTTGGGTGCGGTGAGCATTCTGAAGAGGAAAGCTGTATTGCTGACAGTGACCACAGCTCTTCTGTAAATTTTACCGCTGATCAGCATGACGCTGCTGCAAACAAAGGGTCCAACTGTGGCTTGTTAAACCGAGATTAGAAAGGGTCTCTTACTGGTAAAACTAGTGGTATTCAAGATTAAAGTTTGGGTAGAATAATTCAGAGGTAATTCCCACCCCCTCATAAACAAGGTCAATCTACTAAGGTCCGAGGTGGTGCTGGAGGCTTAACCCAATAGCACCGTGCCCACCACTGGGTTGGAGGGCAGCTAATGGCGGGAATGAGGAACAAAATCCCCTCCCTGAAATACAACCACTTTGAATAAACTTTTCACTCCAGATGCAGCTGGACTACCTAAAGAGAGTGAGACAGTGCGGGGCTTTCATTCAACTTACAGAATAGGTCGTGGGAATTGTTTGGTGCCTAATAACTTTTTGTTTAATACTGTGGTAGCCCTGGTTGGGTAGCTCATTTGGTTAGAATGTTGTCCCAATATGCCAAGGTCATGGGTTTGATTTCCAGTCAGGGAACATACAGGAGTCAACCGATGAATGCATCAGTAAGAGGAGCAACAAACTGATGTCTTTCTCTAAAAATAAATAGTGGAATCTGGACTGAGATCTCTTTTCACTGGCATCTGCTGATCGATCCTCACCTGACGCTGGAGACCTAACAGCCAGTGGAAAAACCTGCATGCTGTGCCCAAACAAGATAGCTCAGCCCTGGCTCCAGTGCCCACTGCGGTTATCAGAGAGTTCCTCTTTAGGGATCCGTAGTTTTCAGGTCACACGTTTGCAGACAGCTGGTAGGAAGGCACGATTTCCTGTTACGTCTTGTTATAGTTCTCAATAAGAAATACTGTTCTCTGCCACCTTAGGCCTATTTTGGCTGATATATACAGCATATACATTTAATTATGCATGTCCCATCGTGTTTGCATGTTTTCTTATGCCTTTTTAGATTTATGTTGTAAAATTATACACATGAGATTAGAGAGTGTAATGAATAGCCATGAGGCTTTATCAAACCTTAAATTTCCTTCACATCTTTATTTTTCAAAAGACCAGAAGCCTTTGACACAGAGATTTGTTTTTTAAAATGCTAATCTCAAATACAACTACGATATATACTAGACCCTAGGAAAAACTTATCAAACTACCTTGAACTTTCACAAATTTTAAGAGAATTTGTCACTGGCAACTGTCTTAGTTCATTCCGGCTGCTGTAACAACGGCAGACACAGGGTGGCTGGTCACAAGAGAAACTAATTTCTCCTAGCTCTGGAAGCCGGAAGCCCAACACTAGTGTGCCAGCAGGGTCGGGCTGCGGTGACGGCCTCTGGTGGACCGCAGGCTGCAGCTTCTCAGCATCCTCGCAGGGTAGGAGGAGCTGGGACTGGGGCTCCTCGTTCACAAGGACACCGGCCCCATTCAGGGGGCTCCACGCTCAGACCCGAGCACCTCCCAAAACCGTCACACAAGAGGTTAGGATTTGAACATATGTATTTTGGGGAACATAAATATTCAAGTGGTAGTAGGAATTTAAAAATACAAAGATATTAATTTAAGTAGACATTTTAAGCCTTGGACACAGTTGGAGTGATACTTGGAGGTGAGTCAGTTCCGTGGAAACATTTAAGTGAAGGATCTGGGGCAGGCAGAGGCGGGAGAACAAGGCAGCCTCACCAAAACGTGCCCTTGCTCACTTCTGTCAACTGAACGCAAACGTCCCTAATTTATGAAACTGTGATGTCAAAACGTAATTGTGATTAAAAAAGAACATGTGCCAGAGTAGAATTTCAAAATATATTTCACATTTCTAGGATCATAAAAAAAAAATTCCCTGTAAGCATCACCTTAAAATATATTTTATCAGAAATAGTTTTGGTATGAAAATAAACATTTGATAAACATCAACATGCACTCAGATATGCTATACAGTGTAATTTCAACATATATTTGTATGGCATATTTCATATAAGTATGGTAAGTCGTTTTTACATTGTTAAAGAAACTGGCAACAAAGTTCAGACTCAGCCACCTGCCTGGTGGACTCCAGCGCTCCCACTGCACGCTAGGAAGCCTCCGCAAGCACAGACACAGACCCTGTGACGTGGCCATGCTCCCCAGGACGCAGCAGCGGCCCCTGTGGTTGCTGGCAGAGCCATGAGGGCTGCGACTCAGCTCAGGGGGCCTACAAGCCACGGGGCAGTTTGGGAGGTGGGGATGTGGGAAACCAAACTGGAAGTTTGCTGCACTATCAGGTGATCCACTCCCCCTCCTACCTCTTCTAAGAAAAGTTAATTTTGTTTTTAATTTTAAAAATTGAAAGTCTGAAGCTTCAAAGCTGTCTTTTAGCACTTTCAGCCAAAAACAAACAAAAGAAAAACATCTCTTCATTTTCTGATTTTATGTCCAAATATCCTGAAGATAGCGTTTTTCTTCTTTTAAAGCAGCCAAAGTTTTCATTGCTTCCAGTTTATCAACTCCGACCTCTTTGCTTATTATTTCCACAAGGGTATCATTTACATCCTTGGCCATATTCTTAGCATCTCTAGAAAAATAAATAATAGTAGCAATATTAGAGAAACAAGTTTTTAGCAAATCCTCCTTAATTCATGATCCTAATTCCCACTGATGCCTGATCACTATATTTTAGTCCTGCCTCCATTTCTCGGGAAAGGTCTCCCAGCCCCAGTCACCCGTACCTCCCCTGACACTCAGGCCTTCACACAGCGACCGTTCTAGCATGTCCTGCTCACCACCCTGGTCACAGCTTAAAGTCCCTCAGTGTCCATGTCCCGGGAGCAGTCCAAATCCTAAGCATCTAAACACCTTCCCATCTGGCCCCTGCTCACCTCTCACTCCCTCTCTACTCTCAGGGCACATAGTAGGACTTGCTGCCAAGGGCAACAAGCTCTCTCACAGGTGCATCGAAGGCCTCATACACACATGCACACACACATACACACACGCACGCATAGTAACGACCCACCTACTGAGAACTTACATGTCCCTGGCCGTTCTCCAAGTGCTCTGCCTTGGCTTAGCTCTGCTCACTCACAGGACGGGTGAGGAGCCCTCCGGGGCGCCCCGCAGTCCCCTGAACAGCACTTGCGACACCGCAGGCGCCTGGTCATGTGCGCCCTGCCCAGGGAGCGCACTATCTGGGAGCAGGGGTCACATCTCGTGTATCTCCACACCGCTCAGCACCGCACAGGCCCGAAGCACTCTCTAGGCACCGCAGTGTTTGCTCAGTGAGAGCAGCGCTGAACAGGCCAGGCCCCTAGCCTGTCAGGAACCGAGCCTGCCCTGCCCCTTGCAGTAAAGTGGACGTTAGAGTCATTTTAGGACTGCTATTTCTTTCCCTGCACTTATGAATCGAATCTCTCGTCCCTACATATCTGGATTATTAACTGACTGGTCCCTTGATCCTTTAATAAATATCACTGCCGGCTGCCGCTACCTGGCACCTAAGCCCGACGGTCACTTACCCACACACATAAATACAGCCACTTTCGCGAAGAAGGAGCCTTGCCACCTGCTCGCTGTGGAGCTGAATGTTGTCTTGCACGTACTTCCCCGGGGCCTCCTCCCCCACCACAGGGGCGTCTCTTGAGAAGGAGACCTTCAGGTGAGTTAGGGTTCCGCGTTTCTGGAAATGTCTGAGCTCTTCTCTGAAATACAGCATAGAATGGGTCACTGGAAGGTTTGCAATTTAAAGTTAAAAAAGTCTGCAACAAGAACTGTACGCCTGTGACTGAGCCTGACAATACTACAATCGTAGAGTACCTGAACAAATAATCCCTGTCCTTATGTCGGCAGCCAAAAAACAACCACGTTTCCCCAAAGTGTTCATCTGGATGCTGTTCCTGGAGTTTCTCTCTAAGGAAAAAGAAAGTTGAGATGTTTGACACATGTAATATGTACAACCCATCTCTCTCTTCGATGGAAATACTGTGCCACCAACAAACCCAGAAAGCTCTGCCAAATCTATCGCTGGAGCCCCTGAAAGTCCATGCACCGAATCAACAGTCTGCTCTCCACAGTTGCCTCGGCCCCTCCCACAGACGCTATGGTAAGTGATAAGTGAGCGTCTCCAGCAGCTGCAGACACCACTGAGCTCTACCTGACATCTTTGCAGCAGGAAAAAGTCAAAATGGCACCTGCTACACCTGGACTAATTTCTATACTCAATATCAGTAACAATCTTATGAATAAAATGAACTCTCAGTGAGTACAGTGGGAAAGCAGCACAGGGTTCCAAAAGGCAGAATGATTGTTGTGGACACACTGACGAAACACGCTGAGTGTGTCTGCTTCTACTCTTTCACTTTCCTAAGGAAAAAATGAAACAAAAGAAAACAACAAAAGGACTGTTCAAAGGATGTTACCCCACTGTCTGGGGAACTGCACACAAAAACTTCATTATTTCACAAATGGGGAGAGAAGCACAATTTTACTTAACTCTGTATCAACCAGTTCTGTCCTGATAAAAAGTTATACCTATTAATATCATCCTATTGAAAATCACTGGTATTTGGGGCTGTAACTGATCTGTCACCACTGATTCTAGCTACTTAAGGAACAGATGCAACAGCCAGCTCATCGTCACAGCGTGAAGCTCTGCTGCAACTCTGCCCCCAGCTGCGTGCTGCGGGGCAGCCAGGGAGGAAGCGCTCCGGCAGCAAGGGCAGTTCCAGCACAAGGCAAAACCTCCAGGAGACAGCGTGTTCACTCTTCCCTTGGCGACAAACTATGTTATGTGATCATGCATTTAACAGTGTTTTAAAGTAAGTATTTTATAACTACAGTCCAATCTCCTAAAAACCAGTGCAGAAACAGAAAAGCTCTGTTCCATTCCCACCCAGGACCACACGGGATGGCGTGCTCGCCAGCCGGCGACGGCGCGTACCTGTGCTGCAGGAAACCCACGAAGGGCGCTACGCCAGTTCCCGGGCCCACCATGATGATGGGGACCGCGGGGTCACTTGGTAAGTGAAAAGAATTTGTTGTCCGAGGAGAGATGAGTACCTGGAATATTAAAACAACAGTTAGAATATGAAAGAAAATCTAAAAAGCATATAACCAAGCTGATCTTTGCTAAAGAAACCAGAAAGTGCAAATTCCCTCAAAGAAATATGATAAATCTAAACAGCATTACGTCTTGTTGAAACCATGAACACGTTTGTCACTACAGAGAAACAAACAAGTGTATTTTATGAATTTTTATTTTCTACTCAAGGCAAGGGTATTTTAAAAATGAGTCTCAGTGTTTCTGAGGTAGAACACTGATGGATATAATCACTCTTTTTCGAGTTCCGTGAGCAAGATGTGTTTCCCAGCACGCAACCCACAGCACGCATTTTGGAGGAATGCAGAAGAAAACGATGACGCGACTCCACATCTGTGCACACGGGCCGATAAAGATTCACATCACGATGGTGTGACAGTTTTAAGTGACAATTAGGCAGCTGACTGGGAAACTGAGGGCTTGCCCCAAAGACACTGGAGAACTGTGAATGGTGTTCTGGTTCAAGTTATTTCTGCTTGCGCTAAACTCAAAGTAAGTGATAAAAGACGAAATCTTTTCACCATAATTTCAAAAGACTTTTCTCCCAAATCATGTGGCAGCATGACTCGCGAGGAATCAATCTGTAAATACACAGACACTTCTTTCCAGTCCCCCTTTGCGCACGCAGACGTTATGCTGGGTGGTGGCACGAGCTGCGAATGACAGGAATCCATCCGCTCGGTAGTCCCTGCTGGTGACTGTGTGTGTTTCAACCTTTAATTCAAGGGAAAATCCACTGAAGTTCATCGATAGGACTTACTTAAGTGAAGAGTTGGCAGAGTTGTATCAAATCACTGTTCTCATTATGGAATGAGACTAATTAATATCACATTAGCCTGTTCACTTGATTCGTTGATTTAATGATTTTACTGAAGATACTCAGTATGACGACCACTAGGAATAGAGAACGAAGCAAAACCAAATCCATCTTCATGGGGCTTACGTTCTAGTGGGTGGAAGAAACAATGAACACACACACAGCCCTAGAATGACGAGTGACTCACTCTCACGAGGCAGACAGGACACGATGGGTCTGGCGGCGCACGGCTAACAGAAGCCTGATCTGTGTTCAGGGACTGCAAGAGCCCTGAGCAGCAGTCGGCTCCCGCTGCAGCACATCTCAGATGCGTCTCAGCGCCACACGCGGACTCCTGGCTCTCCTTAACGGCTGCAGCTAGGCTCTGCTCCCTGAACCGCCTTCCCCTGGGACCTCGGCCCAAGGAGCAGGCCCGGCCTGGATGATCCCGACCTTAGGTCAGAGGGAGAGACTGAGGGAGGCGAGCCACGCCACGCCACCGGGCCCAGGGCTCCTGTTCAAATGTGGCCTGCACCGGGTCTGCTCAGGCTCCACTGCTGGAGGCTGACCGCCACTGGGGCTGGGGGAAGGCAGGGGTGGGTGGGACGTGCACAACTGTACTACCTACCAGTTTGGGGGCGGCCTGTGGTGGGACATGCCCTAAATATTCTCTACACTTCCTAATAAAATATGGTACTACTAAGCACCATGAAACTTAGTTCTAAACTGTATCATTTCTATCTGCACCTCTGACTTCTGAATATGGGGTAGTCCATTAAAATCTGCTAAAGTGGGGAAAGAAAAAGGGAGGAAAAGGGAAGAGGAAAGCGGGAATATGAGAAAGACACCCCTCCTTATTGTTTGTGATACATTATGAATATACTGTTATTTTTTAACTTTGTGGGGCTCATCTGGTATTATATGATCATGAAGTAACGTAATACTTTTATGCCAATACTACTACTATATATATATATATATTTTAAGCCTCAGGTTATCAATGTTTTGTAGTGATATCATAAATCTCGGAACATTGAGGAAGGAGGAGAGAAATGGATGGGGACACACACACACACACACACACACACACACACACACAGAGTAAACCACCTCTGCTGCAGGCAGCAGCCTGAGAAAATACCAAGTTAAAGGGCAGTGTCAAGCAGCAGTCATCCTGCAAGTCCTCCTGCGTATGTACCAGAGGTCTTAATTCCCTCTAAGAGCTGTGACCTTTCCATTTCCAGTAACTTACAGCAACCAAGCCAGTCATAAGACAATGCTACAAACGGCACATTCATTCCTTCAATACCACGGAGAAGAAGACTTCACAATAAAGCCTGAAGTTTTTGTTTGTTTGTGCTTGTTTTTTTAATTTCAATCATTCTTATGGATGGGGAGGGACAACTTTATACTGCTGGCTACACATGTGGCCGCGAATGAGATTCCGCCAATGAGATTTTGCTGAGTGCTGTATCAAAATACAGAAGATACCACTAAGTCCAGATACAATGTGTCCACAGTTTGTTTTAAAATAATCAAATAACATTTTTCTCCCATGTGTTTCAAAAGTGATCCCCCCACAATGTCTTCTCACTAAAAGTGCCACTTCAGAATCTAGACACGGCAGCTCTGAAAAAAGGGAAGGAGCAGGGGCAAACCCTGCTACCCAAACTGAGGGACACGAAGTCCGTCCTCAGTTGTCAGCTGACTGCCACTCCAAAAGGACTTACTCGGGACGCAGCACAGGGCTTAGACACACAATGAGGCAGTTCTCAGTATTCACTTGGCTCTTCGGGGCCAATCTACCAAAAATATTAACAGAGAAAGTCTTCTAAGAGTATGACAAGCAAATGAGAAAGGACTATATTACATAAAAATCATGCTTCACGTATTTACAAAACGCTCGGACCACTTAGTACAGAGTGAAAGTAATGTTTTCCTGACTTTGCAACAGGGATTTATAATCTCGAGTACGGCACACACTCTCCTCTGAGTATTCTGATGGTGCTGGACAGTGCAGGGAGACTACGTGTTTTTTTCTCATCAGGCAAAGAACACAATTTCAACGGTGCCAAACGGCACACTGCTAGTACCTCTGGAGCCAGGGCTTTCACGCCATCTGCATGGGATGCACGTGTGTTCGGCGGAAGAAATGACTCAACCAGCGAGGCCAGCCAGCCTGTGCACACGCCTCTCTGCAGCACCCGCGAAGTGGTGCCGGACGAGAACTCCACAACGTTAAAAGCAAAGCGGAGCTTCCCTGGGTGAGCCAGACTGGAGCTGCAAAGACACACGCACATCTTTGAACTCTGTTAGGACCGATACGTTTAGGCCAAACTAGCCCATTTTTATTGCAGGGAAAATCCAGAGTGGAGCAAAGTAGGTTAACAGTTCTGAGTAATGAAACACTAAGTTTATTCTTGTGTTTGTACTTATTATGTATTATTTTCTGTAGGAAAGACTGTGAAGCTACTTTTGCTCCACCCTGTTTTTCCTTATGGGCTCTCTAATGTATCTTCTAAGTCCTAACTCTTCTCTGTTGCCACTTAAAAACTCCCGCCCCCACCCCCATTTCATAGTATCACTCAGGGAAGCTTCTAACCACCTATTTGCCTCCAAGACTCAGTGCAGTAAGCTCTGCACACTTTCCTCTCCCTTCCTGGTCGTCCTCCACTGTCTGCTGAGGGCTGCCGGGCACAGCAATAATGGCGGCAGGAGGAGAGCTGCTGCCCAAAGGGGGAACCCGGTCTGGAGCATGGGAGCCACTGAAGGCTCCCTCCTTTGTGAAGTCCTGGAGGACAGGACTCCTACCCCTGGTCTGCTTCATGCCTTATTACGCCTGAGACTTCTCCAGCCATCGGCTGAGTTTTCACCGAATGCGTGTGTAGCTGCTGCAGATTTGGAAGGTAGACTTCCATAATTCATTGGGAGGAGCTGCTACGTATCATGTTAGTCAGTATCAGTACCTTGCACATGAGTAAGGTCTGGGCTGAAGCTTAGGAAGGTGTTCTAGAAGAAAACAAAAACAAGCCATTATTAACTCATGGCTACTGAAAATAAATGATATATAAGGAGTAAAAAAAGTCAAGGTCTCATTTGACTCTTATTTAATTATTCAAAATAATTTAAGTTTTAGTTTTAATCATATTTTGAAGCACATGTAAATTCACCATATCTGAGTGAAACACTACTGAATATTTTTGCCAAATTCCTAAAGTAAACCAGACACACTGCATTTCCTTATCTGAAATCAGTGCTTCTACCTAATGGCTGGTTTCTGAAACTAAAGGATGCTACAGCATATGGTCCAGGAGTGGGCTTCAGGGTCAAGAAACCCATTAAATTTTCTTGTGTGCCCGTGCAGTTTTCTGGAGAGAGAGTTCAGACAGAGTTTTCAGACTTGAAATAAGATCATGACCCCCGAAAGATTAAAGACCTCTATTTTAAGAATTATGGGTATTGAGGCTTGAAATATGTTCCTTCTTCTATTTATATGATAGTAAAAACAATGGAAAGTTAGCACTGGGCATTTCTAAATCAAGTTATTGAGGAACCCAGTGAGTTCAAGATACATAGGTGCTTCTAAAACAGGATAAGAATCAATATTTGAATACCTCATTGTCCATCAAAAAGCTTTCGAACTTTTCAATGTCATGTTCACAATAATTTTCAGTATCATATTTGTAAGAGTAAAGATTTTCAGTGCCATGTTTGTAGCAGTTACTGTATTTTGCTGAGTATAATACACACTTTTTTGCCCAAATTTTTGAGGGAAAAATAAGCATACGTATTATACATGGGTAGTACCTAAGGTACTTTGTCTGTTCTTGAGTTTTGTAATTTGTTACGTAAAACTGCTTGTACCACAATACATACAAAATAAATGCTAAGATTCCTTTACAATACAAAATGCAAAAACCAAGTACCTATGTAAAAATGAATAAAAAATTGAATTAAAAATTAAAACAGAAGATTTTTTTTCCTGGAAGTTTGGGGCAAAAATGTGGATGCGCATCATACACAAGAGGGCATGATACACGGCAAAATACGGTACTTAACAAAAATCTGAAAAGATCTTTCTAAAATGGCTTGATTTTAATGAATATAAAAAAAGTTTCAGACACAAGTCAAGCTTTAGACATTTATATTTTCTTAAGGAAATTGAAAAATAAGTCAAATCTTAATGTCTCAATATCTTGACTAATTTTTCACATAACGAGGTAATAAATGACCCTAATAGTTTTAGAAGGTAATAGGAAAGCCATGCCCAGAAACGTGCTCCTCTGTGACTGCGAGCTTCACCAGACTTCATGTGACTCCCTGACGTGGTCTGAACGTTACCCCAAGCCCTCTATTCGCCTAAACTCAAATAAAAATGCAGAAGTGTTCATGTGAGTCAGGAAAACAGGGAGGAGCAGTCTTACCTGAAGACACTTTTTACCCCTTTGAGGACGAGGAAAGAGAACAAAATACTAAGAAATAAAAGGAACAAGAAAGCAGGGCCTGACTTGCACAGGAAAGTGCCTTTCACTGTGTACTGTGGGCATCAAAAGGACTCTGCTGGCCCAAGGTGAAAAGTACCACACACGTTCTCCTGTCACCAAAGGCAGATGCAAATTTTGGGAATTTTACTACTTATCATTAGGGGTAAACACAGTGGAGATGACAAAATTACAAGCACAGGAAAGTAATACAAATGTAATCTGAATCATTACAATTCTTATAGCCACTAAGACTCCACTGAAAGCCCCTCCGCTCCCCTGAAGCAGTTCCTCCAGGAGGATCTTGAGCCCTCTGCTGGTGGAGTTTGAGACCCCAAGAGACAATACGAATGAAAACAGGACCAACACACATATGAGTATTTTGTGATGGGTCTCCCCGCAGCTTAATGCCCAGACGTGCTCTAAGTAAGGCTCTGCACTGGTACAACAGGAGAGCCCCCTTTCCCTCCGAAGGACCCTAAATCTGGACTTGCACAAAACCTTTTTCCTGCACACAAAGCGCACACCTCCACCAACTAAATGTGATGTTCATTACCTGTGAAAAAAGTCATTGTTTTTCTTAGAAAGCTCACTGTTAGATAAAATTTGGAAAAAAATATTTTCTGAAAAATAGTAAAATTAATAGAATAGATGCTGAATGCTGAGCAAAAAATGAGAATTCAAACTGGCTACATGAAGAGAGAAAATGATCGTGACCATGGTAGAAGAAACAAGGAGACAAAAAAGCCTGGAAGAGGGATTCTTACACCTTCTTGAGGGCAGTTCAGATGTCAAGGCGCCCGGAAGACAAACTGTGAGATGCCAGCCCACCGCTCACACTCGTTTCGATGTGTTACCAAGTGCCTGCAGAGAATTCATGGGCCAGGCGACATGACAGCAGCCACTGTTCTTTGGCACACAGAGCTGCCCTGGAGCTCAGAGACCATGACCGTGACCACTTACCGAGCAGGAGGCTGAGCGGAGGCTGGCAGGATGGGAAAGCGAGCAGAAGGTCTAACACGCTGGCACAGGCGTCTCTTACGAAACGATTGTAGTCGGTCGCCCCCTGTCTGCTGCACAGCTCCTGCAGTCTTCGCTTTTCAGCGCCGTCACTGGTACAGTCCACGAGGGCCCGCAAAAATGCCTGTGGCCAAAGTGAAGGAAGCAGACTTAAATCATCATGTGCTCTGTGGTTACAGCCACCAGACTATTTGCTAGTATCTACCTGGGCACGTGCCCGATTGTCCAAGAAAAAATGAGAGAGCCACTAAAAGTGTGGTCAGGAAAAGAGAATTTACTTTGCTATCTGCTTTAGTATCAGCCTGTTAGGAAAAGTCACTTTTATGTTGGATTTTTGTTCACCTTTCCTGTATTCTGAGCTAACCTCTTTTGTCACAAGCATGATCTCAAATTACATGTCAGGTATATCTGAGCAAAAGTGGTCAAAAAGTCTCTTAACTCGACATTTTGTGTCAGTACACAACACTGTTCTTGCCTTAGCTGACGACTACAACCCGGACTTCCACACTTACTGGTACTGGGCAACTGTTAAGTGCTTTTTAGGTGATAAGCACTGGGCGGGTGAGACACTGAGGACAAAATGACATCTACCTTGCCCACAGGGTTCACAGGCTCATGAGAGCAACAGAAGTCAAGGAGTAATTAGTGTGCAAGAAGCTAGCTCCCCCAACAGAGGCACGTGCAGGGTGTTAGGGTCTTCCCAGAATGCAAGACTGAGCTGAGGGTTGGCCACATGAAACGAGGGGAATGCAGAATGGCTAATAGATGGCAGAGCTGCATGAAGGCACGGGGACCACATGTAGTTCAATATGCGAGCAGGGAAATGTGGACACGGGAGGGAAGGCGGAAGAGACAGGACGGGCCAGAACGTCAAACACCCTGCACTGCACGGACACTTAGTCACTCAGATTGTTTGTAGAAAGAGAATGTGAACAAATGATGCCAAACAAAGTCCTGAATCCCAAATCTCAAAGACTGACCCAAGTCCAAACTTGAGCAAAGGACCAAACATGCTAATGACTTGGGGTTCCAATGCCATTCCAAGCTCATCTGTTCCCTGACAAATATAGCTCTTAACACTCAAGGTCATTTAGGCTGAAAGCATTTCAGCAAGTTATTTGAATCAAATGCTTCCCAAATGCTAACGGATGCTGCCACTTTTATTCCACGGCTCAGACATCGTGTGCTCTGGATTCTCTCAACAGTGCTGACCAGACCGCTGCTCCTGGGGAGGTCACGGGCTTCCAATGGCTTAGCTGTGAACCCTGCCTACACAACCCAGAGACCCACACACGACATGGCTTTCTCAAAGTACCCGACACAGCGCCAAACACACCACAGGCACCTGGGAAAGGCTATAAATGAAAAAACATCCAAGTCTCTGCAGGGATCTATGGTAGGGCAAAAGAGTTTACCAGTAACACTTTGTACCAATTTCTTAAGTCAATAAAACTTCCTGAATTGCAGTAAAATAGCAGCAATTGTAAATCTTTAAATTATTTTTTGCTTTAGAATTATAGAAACTTTATGGTACAAAGGATACACTGCACTGCTTGCAGAGAACAAGCGGATGGAAATTATTAAAATTTAAAGTCCAAGTATTTTTAAAGTAGCAATTCGACTCCAACAAACGTGTTTAAAAAACACTTCAAACAGGTGTGCAAAAGTGAATACAGTGCAAGAATATTCCTCTCAGTTTTTTTAATGATGAAAAACTGGAAGGAACCAACTGTCCATGATTAAGTCAGTCGTTGAATTCTGGGGTGCCCGTGGCATCTGTCATATCATCTCCGAGCTCCGTCCATGCCGGGGTACACACACTACTGGTTTCTTCTTGAGTGAAAAACACCTTACAGAACAGTACATATACTAGAGGACCTCATTTTTTAAAAAAGCAAAACAATATTCAAGCATTAACTCTGAGGGTTTGATTATAAAGAACTTTTGCTTCTTGAGTTAGCTATTCTTGCACCCGCAATTCTTACAATGAGCATATTACTTTTGTGATAAAAAAATATATATAAAATTCATGAAATTTAAACAATGGTAGAATTAAACCAACATTTTGAATTTATTTAATTTAATCACAGAGCTTTCATCACGGTTATTTCTAGATTTCTCATCATATCTAAGACTTAGCCTCTCTCAAAGTAGTTTGCTTCCCAAAGGCAACAAATGCAATAAACACATAGAAAAAAACTGCATTGTGAAGGGCGGCCTAATAATAATACTGTTTATGCTCCCTGGGCATACATGTCTGGCAAAGCACAGGATGGAGAGGTTTACTCCTTAGCATCCACTTGAGGAACACGGTTAGAGTAAATCAGTTAACCTTCTGTTTTCAAATACAGCTTCCAGCCAAATACTGACATCTAGTGGAGAGTTCTATTTCCAAACTTACCTCAACATCAATACAGCCTACCAAAATTTTTCAATATTTCCTCATAAATTCCGCCTTAACAATGAATAATTCTGTAGTTTTACATAAAAGGGACCTCAACAACATTAAACAGGTGACAGATGGGGGGGCGGTGACACTCTCATTTCTTGTCAGCCATTAGAGACAGGTGTCAATGTATTACTGTTGGACAACACAAGGCCATCTAGGGCCACTTTCATCGCTGATTAATGCGCTACATTAAATTAATGTCCAGTAACAGTAAGACTAACAAAAAGCCTTATTTAAGAAATCTCACTCTAATAGGACACATAAAATTTCCATGGAAACACAACATAAAAATATTTGTCTATGACAGTTATGAAGATGCCATACACCCTTGGGAACTAATTTTGAAAACAGGCTGTGAAGATCATCTTTTCTAAGACTTCGAAGGGCAGATACCAGATCTATTTAACAAACCCAACAGAGAGCTAACCATATTTGTAAATAGTTTCCCAAAGAGGAATGAGAAATACCTTTTTAGGAACAGCTCGAATTTCAAGGCACCAGGTGAAGATGGACTGGAGAGAACATCCCTCAGGTATGTGCGGGGGCAAGGCTGCTCCTTCTCAAGCAGACAAGAAGGCGTTCGCGACACAGAAAACAACGAGTGAAATGTTTGTACTCCCAACACCACCAGTGACAGCAAAAGTGCTATCAAATTGAGGTATGGTTTGTGACACGGTTTATTCTGTCAAAAACATTCCTCAAAATAAATCCAGCAGAAAAACCCATTTAACCTAAATAAATAAATAAACTTAGAACTGCCTGAGCTGAAAACAAAAACCCATTCCTTTAATTATAAAAAAGCAATTATTTATATTAAATATGCAATAACATGCTATAATAAACATAAAAGGAAACAACTTTTTAAAAAGGTTGGTAACATTTTTCTTGTATGACATTTTAATATGTGAACTTAGAAACAAAATAACACTAACTTCAAAAAGCAAATAAATTGCCCTGGCTGATGTAGCTCAGTGGATTGAGCACAGGCTGCGAACCAGGCATCGCAGGTTCGATTCCCAGTCAGGGCACATGCCTAGGTTGCAGGCCATGTCCCCCAGCAACCACACATTGATGTTTCTCTCTCTCTTTCCTTCCTCCCTTCCCCCTCTAAAAATAAATAAATAAAATCTTAAAAAAAAAAGCATCCTTCTTTAAAAAAAAAAAAAGCAAATCAATCAGTCCAACTAACCAACCTGCTTCTCCAACACCAGTTACATTCTCTTTTTAAAATGTCGGTAAGTGGCCAATAAGCATAAAATCCATCATCATCTCACTCAGTGTAGCTGATGTAAAGGTCAAGGATGCAGCAACGCAGGTCAGTGCCTATGCTCCTCAGCTGACAGCGGCCGATCCCCTGGTGCTCAAGGGGAGCCTGGGGGGGAGGTGCACTCGCACTTGTCACCTCTGAGTTGCTGGCCCAGGGACACCTTAAGAAAACGGCCAGAGCCCTACCTTTCTTCTTGGTGTCTGTTTTAATTTTCAAGAGGACACAGTGCTCCCTTTGGTCTGTGAGCTGCAGTCTCTGGAGCAGGCGTCGCACCTCAGACTCACTGTTGGGGCAGACGACGTTGAAGGCGTCTCCTGGCTGATAGGAAAACTCTGTCTTCTAGAGAAGAACCAGCACAAAAGAAAAAAATCCCATATAAACTAAAGATTTTAGCTGTGAACAACAAAGTCAAAGCTTTTATTATAATCATTTTAATATAGCAGTTAGGAACTCAAAATGATTTTAATTACAAAAAAGCTAACATGCCAATGAAATGAATAGACACACTTATTAGGAGTCATTTTAAAAATGGAATTCTGCAGGTAACCACTGTTTTGCTTTATATCATTGAGTACTTACAGAATGGAAGCCGAGACCTTCCTCATTTTTCAGAGTAAGGGACCTCAGTAAGTAGTGTTTTAGTAATCCATGTAAGAGAAAACCCTCTTACAAACACACACACACACACGGGTAGACACATTACGAGCAAAATATACTTCCTGAGGCCATAGAAAAAACCTGCATCATTGTGAAGGGCGGCCTAATAATAATACTGTTTATGCTCCCTGGCCATATATGTCTGGCAAAGCACAGATGGAAAGCTTTACTCCTTAGCATCCACTTGAGGAACACGGTTAGCGTAAATCAGGTGTCAATGTACGGCTGGATAACACTAGATCATCTAGGGCCACTTTCATCACCGATTAATGCGCTACATTCAATTAATGTCCAGCAACAGTAAGACTAACAGAAAATTGTTAATCTGCATTGGTTTTCAATTTCCTTTCCTTACTCCTTTCCTTTGGGGAGGGGTAGGGTGGGAGAGCACACCATTTCTCCCTCCACAAGTGGAAAATGTTACGCCATCAGGCTTGGTCCCGGTGGCAAACAAACAGCGCATCTATTAATGGAGTGAGACGGAACACAGACCAGCATCTGCAGAGGTCTCTGACCACATGCACTCACATCCCTGGCCTGTACGGGGGACAGACTGGACTCACCAACTGGCCCACTCTTGCCTCTGCATGACCAAAGCGTAGAGCAGCAGAATAAAAAACAAAATGTTTTGATGTACACAGAATATTTAACAATATGGAATATTAAAATGTTCAAAAGAAGTATGGAACAACTCAATAGTATGTAAGCAAAACCTACTTTTGATGCCTGTCATTTTTTTTTTTTCTGTTAGGAAATTCAATTATATCTACAGACACAGCCTTGATGTGCCCTCACTTTCCTGTAATCGCAACCCACTGAACTTCTCAGGGCCTTCATCAAAATAAAGGGCTGAACTGCACAACTCTCCAGAAGTACTCAAATACTGAGGTTTCAGGATTATCCACCAGTTTCTTGACCTGAAGTCAATGGATTTGGGGACGGTGGTGAGGATAGGCTAGTGGATAAAGTTCAGAGATAAGTACACAGTGACCCCTGAAACTATAGGGAATGTTTAAATATAATCATTTCTCTGGAAAGAGGGTTGGTGATTTTTTCCAGATTCTCAAAGGAAGGAGAACCAGTGCTCTGAAAAAATGAACAAATATATGACTGTCTAGTCTGAGTTCCGTTTCCAACAGCTCGCTGACCTAGGTAAGCAGCTTCCTCCCAGGACTCCTCCTTCATGGAAAGGCTGTTCTGCTGTCATTATACTTTCATGGATACTGTGTAAGGTGGCAACACTTTTCTCTCAAGCTGCTCATTTTAGGCCCTCCCTGAAGTGAGAAGAAAACGTGAGTGGGGAGAAGTATGACGGGTAAGAATAAAAGGACAACTTCCAGTCAAGATGGAGACATAGGGAGCCACACTTCACCTCCTTGTACATCCATAAAGAGGATCATAACCAATCTCAAAACAAAACAACACCCAGAACTGCCAGAAAATCCAACTGTATGAAAGCCCGATAACCAAGGATTTAAAGAAGCCATATTCATCCAGATGGGTAGGAGGGGCAGAGACAGGGAACACAGGGGCAGAGAGGACACAGTGTGGTGGCCGTGAGGTGGTGGTGGCTGGCACAAAGGGAGGTCCCACATTCATGTGTGATGGATAAAGATCGGGAAGGATATCTCGGGAGCCAGCGATCCCAGCCCCAGGCCAAACCGCACAGCCCAGGGTTCCAGCGCGAGGGAAATAAAGCCTCATTAACTATTGGTTGCAAAAACCAACGGGGGTTGTGGCAGCAGAAGAAACTGCTGGTCTCTCAGGAGAGTCTGTTTCAAGGGCCTGCACAGTCCCAGAATGCACACAAACTCACCCCTCCAGGAACCACCAACCACAAGGGCAGCAACTAGAGGGGCAGCAGCTAGAGGAGCACCAGCTGCATACAAGAAGTAGGTGAAGTGACTGGAAACACGGTGAGTGCTGAGCAAGCCTCCAGCAGAACTGTCTCCTCTCTGGCTCCTCCCCCACATTCAAAGCCACAATGCAGTGAAGCGGGCTGACCTGTCCTGGTGATCACCTAAGGTTCTGCCCCATTCAATGTAACAGGTGCACCAAGACAGGGAGTCAAAGCAGCTCTACGTAATGTGCAGAAACAAACACAGGGAGGCTGCTAAATTGAAGAGACAAAGAAATATGACCCTCATAAAAGCAAAGAACAAAACCCCAGAAAAAGAACTAAATGTAATGAAGACAGCTAACCTACCAGATGCAAAGTTCAAAACACTGGTGATAAGGATGCTCAGAGAACTCACTAAGTACAAGAGCACTGAGAAGAAATGAAGGCTACACTAAGTGAAATAGTGAAAAATCCACAGGGAACCAACAGTGAAGGGAAGGAAGCCAGGGTTCATATCAATGACTTGGAACATTAGGTAGAAATAAACAGTCAACAAGAACAGAATGAAGAAACAAGAATTCAAAAAAGTGAGGAGAGAATAAGGTAACTCTGGGGCTTCTCCAAACGTGCCAACATCAGAATCACAGGGATGCCAGAAAGAGAAGAGGAAAGCAAGTCACTGAAAACTAGTTTGAAAAAATAATGAAAGAAAACTTCCTTAATCTGGTGAAGGAAGTAGACACACAAGTCCAGGAAGCACTGAGAGTCCCAAAGAAGTTGGACCTAAAGGGGACCACACCGGGACACATTAAGGAGTTCCCACAAGACTATCAGTGGATTTCTCAAAAGAAACTTTGCAGGCTAGAGGGAACTGGCAAGAAGTATTCAAAGTGATGAAAAGCAAGGACCTAGATTACTCTACCCAGCAAAGCTATCATTTAGAATGGAAGGGCAGATAAAGTGCTTTCCAGACAAGGGAAAGTAGAAGGAATTCACTATCACCAAGCCCTTATTACATGAAATGTTAAAGGGACTCACTTAAGAAAAGGATAAAAAAACTATGAATATTAAAATGTCAACAAACTCACAACTATCAACAACTGAATCTAAAAAACAAACTAAGCAAACAACCAGAACAGGAACAGAATCATAGATATGGTGATCATTTGGAGGGTTATCAGCAGGGTGGGGGAAGGGGAAGAATGAGGTAAAAGATACAGGGATTAAGGAGCATAACTGGTAGGCACAAAATAGACGGAGGAATGTTAAGAATAGTATAGGGAATGGTGAAGCCAAAGAACTTATATGCACAACCCATGGACATAACTAAGGGGGGGATTGCTGTTGGGAATGTGGGGTGAGGTGGAGGGGGACAAAAGGGGAAAAACCAGGACAACTGTAATAGCATAATCAATAAAATACACTAAAATAAACAAATAAATAAATAAATAAATAAATAAGGCTCACTGTCAGAGACTCACTCTTCCTGAGTGTACGAACTAGAATACCATACAAGTCAGTCTCTCTGCACTCCTTGACAACATGACCGTGCTGAGAAATAAATTCTGTAACTTACTGAAATGTCCAATTCTACCAGAAGAGTGGTTTTTATGGCATCACTCGTAGTCAGCTGAACTGCCTTTGAAATTGGAACTTGAAAAATTGGATCCACTGTAGTCACAGATGCTTGGCTTTCCTCCTTGAGAAACAAATGTGACAAAAAATTACTAAGTGCATTTTTCAATAATACCATTGCTTCACTAAGTGACTATGTAAGATCTACTGGATCTTATAAAACATCCTGGCTATTTAAGTATTCCTTTCTAAGGTAAGTGACTACACAAACACGCTTCTCCATCCTTCAAGAAAGAAGCTCATACTTTAAACTCCCTGTTAGACATTAGAATTTCTGAGATACTGATACCAGATATGAGCTTTTTCATGTAAATTTCTAACAGCCTTTCTAACACGCTGTACAAAGTGAAAGAGCAGGCATGCGTATTTTAGGAAGGTGATTCCAAAGGAAATGACAGGTGTTTCCAAGTGGAAGGTATCTGTATAGATGGTCACAAGAACTCTCAGTCATGGGCAGTGACAGTCAGCAGGGCTTTCTCAGTGACGAGATGCTCGGAGCCGCTGGCCACATGTGCCTGCTGAGCACATAAAAACTGGCTAGTGTGGTTAAGGAACTGGATCTGTTCTTAATTTTAGGTAATTTAAGCAGATACACATGCTGGTGGTGCATGCATTAGACAGCACAGGTCCTGGAAAGTATAAAAAAGCCTGATTCTATACTGTCCCCACACTTTTTCCAACTTGAGGTTCCTAAATTCTACTAAAAGTAGTAACTTACTTTTAACAAAATGCTAGTAAATTCATTTCGGATTTTTAAGTGGCTGCCTGGGAAGCTGGAAGAGAGTGAGTGCTGAGCGCCTGAATCGTAGGTAATACGTGGGGGACTGGGGCACCCATCCCTCCCCAACACATCAGTTTCTCAAGGCGATGATCCCAAAAGGATGCCTTAATAAGAGAAACTTTCCCAATCTCTTTCCCTCTACGTGTGTCCTTGGAGCAGGTTTATACAAGTTTTTCTTAAATAGTTGAGATTTTTAGCCACTTACAAACTCAAGCCTATTTAATGGCACTTACCATAAAAGGAACTCTTAGCAGGCCCTCACCCTACTGAAGCAAGCTCCCAGACTAATCAGGGCTCACTGGGCCACTGTCACGTGTCCCCACTCTAGCAGTGTGGAGGTGTGGGCTCTGCAGCAGGTCTGAGTGCTCTGCACCCTCCATTGGAGGCTGATTTACTGGTCACCTGTTCCCTGACATTTCTCCCAGCACACTTAAGAGTAAATTTCCTGTGCAGCCCACCTTTTAATACAGAGCCATGCCTCTTTCTTTAGTTCTCAAACCTAACACGTACTTTATTGTAATTACCTCACTTAATTCACAAACTAATGCAGTGTAAATTCCAAAACAGTAACTCACACTTGCTTATATGAAAGCTTTAGATAGTATAAAAATACAATGCTAAAAAATTATCACATCAGACATCTGCAAACAGTTCTACTGTATTAGCAAGTTGTACTTAAATTGTTTCTCTAATGTCAAGTTTCTTTACTAAAAAGAAAATTAAAAAACTGCAAACCACAATCACTTCTTTGAGGGTGTGGTTTCCGTGATGAAGCCCGCGTGAACTCCAACTGGCTGCAGGCAGAGACGGGCTGCACTGAGAGCTGACCCTTAGCACGCTGCAGGACATTTCAGGGCACTGCATACTGGCAACCATGAGAAGTCAGCTAGTACTTCACTTGAGCTCAAAATTTTACAAACCACTGCACAGTCATTTATTTGATAGGAAAGATGTTCCATCCAGGGGTGTCCAACCTGTGGCCCGTGGACCACATGCAGCCCAGGATGGCTGTGAATGAGGCACAACACAAAATCGTAAATTTACTTAAAACATTATTAGATTTTTTTTGTGATTATGTGTCACAATGTCTTTAATGTGTGGCCCAAGACAACTCTTCTTCCAGTGTGGCCCAGAGACACCAAAAGGTTGGACATCCCTGCAAAGAAAAAGCCTTATTATACACAAAACAGGTCTGCAAAATATTATCAAAAAAAAAAAAAACAAAAACAAAAACCCAAATACACAATAAAAAATCCCCCTATACATGATAGCAAAACTCCACACTGGAAAAGAGATGTTGCTCTAAATGATTCCTTTTAATTACAGCTGCTGAGATGATATCCTGATTGCCCACAACTTGCCCTACACTGACTCACATCTCAAATAAGAAACCAAGAATTTAGTTCTCCAACATAACAGAAAAACTGAGCTCTTAACCATTTACTTCTTCAAAGACAGAAGCAATATAACACAACTGCCTCTATAGTACATGGAGGGCAGGCCTCTGTGGTAACTACGCAACTCTGCCACAGCAGCAGCAGCCACAGAGGGCTTGTACATAAAAGGGCATGGTTATGTTCCAATAAAACTTTATTTACAACAGAGCTGGCAGACCACATTTCATCAGTAGGCCATAGATTGCTGACCTGCTGTAATTAAAAAATACAAACAAAAACCACCCCCACATCCATGGTAAGATAATACATACTCTGAAGTAAGGCTGCTTACCTGGCCAAGAGACTCATACAAATGCACCTGCAAATACTCTGGTGGTAAAGCAGGAATATTCAGAGAGGCCTGGGACAGTGGGGGTACTGAATGGGTAAGTGAGGACTCTGCAATCAAAGCACTTGATTGACTTCTGTTCACTGCATTTTGTTCGGAAACCTCATAATCCTTTCTTTCCGAGTCATCTAATCTGAGAAGTTCAACTTGTGATTCGATGTGCATTAATTCCGCTTTCACAGGGTCCATCCTCCGGGAGGCGGGAGATGCTGTTTTGAGAGTCCCGGTCATCTCTTCTTTTCCTCTACTTGACATAAAATGCTTCTGGAGGGCAGCCCAGAGCCCGTCAACCCACGGCTCAACCACAAGTTCTAAACTGGATTGTTATAAGAAAAAAGGGAAGAAGAAACAAAAGCCTGAGTTCTTCATTTAGATATGTAAGAATAGGTAATGGCAGTGCCTGTCCATTATGCAGAATGCTAGGTAACTGTCAAAAACACTAGGAAGTCTTTCGGAATACAAAATTACCGATGAATGACTAAGTTAAAAAGCAAAACATTATTATGAGCTCCTTAACACTGAGCTGTAAAATATGAGCTCATATAAAAGTTAAAGAACAGAAACAAAAATATTTTAAACATTTTATTTTTATTTATTTATTTTTAGAGAGAGGGAAAGGGAGGGAGAAAGAGAGGAAGAGACATTGGTGAGCCAGAGAAACATCCATTAGTTGCCTCTCGCACACCCCGAACAGGGCACTTGGCCTGCAACCCAGGCTTGTGCCCTGACTGGGAATCGAACTGGCGACCTTTTGCTCTGAGGGACAATGCCCAACCCATTGAGCCACACCACTCAGGGCAGAAATGAAGATGCTGGGATGGCCAAAAAGTCCAGTGGTTCCCCCACTCCCCATTAGATGTCTCTAGTAGTGCTCAGTTGTCTTTAACTTCATTTGAAATAATTTTGTTAGACTGGACTGTGACAGCTGTCATATCAGCATGAGTTTAAAAAAGTTATCAAAATTGGTGAATTTTTGTCATTTTAAAATTGATGGAAGAAAACATGCAACATTTTCAGCATATTACGCTTTATTATTTCAAGAAAGGGGAAAATGCAACTGAAACACAAAAAAGATTTGTGCAGTGTATGGAGAAGGTGCTGTGACTGATCGGATGTGTCAAAAACGGCTTGCTAAGTTTTGAGCTGGGGATTTCTTGCTGGATAATGCCCCATGGTCAAGTACATCAGCTGAAGTTGACAGTGATCAAACAGACATTAATTGAGAACAATCAAGGTTATACCATGCAGAAGATAGCCGACATACTCAAAATGCCCAAATCAATAAAGTTATTGGTGAAAATGAAAAATGTGTCTTTTATTTTATGGAACAAACTGAACAGACATTTTGGCTAACCCAGCATTTTAGTAGTAGGTAATAGGAATGTTACTCTTCTTCATTAACTTCCTAAAATAGAGTTGGTAATCTTTATTTTAAAAAGTTTTAACTTTAAACAAGCAATGCTAAGTTCTGATTAGGCTAATAGAACTTACCCAAAATCCAAGTCTCATCTAATATTACAAATTAATAATCATATCATAGAATGCAGTATCTTTCTTCACCTAGCCAACTTAATGATTATTTCCTACATATTAAAATATCACCAAGAAATCAGTGAAATAAATGCTAACTCTTTTGACTAAGTAACTGTTCAAACCTTCTATCAGTTCTGAACAAGTTTTCTGGTAAAATTTCCAGGGAGGCAGATAATAGGGGGGAAAAGCAATAACCCGTTAGTTAAGTTGAATTAATCACAAGTACACTTGAAATGTGTTGGTCGACTTATTCCTGACAAAGTGTGGTTCCTCCACAGTGACTTTCCCCACATGCTCTACACAGAGAAACTGTAAGTGAACAGATAGGAAAGATTGTGTCAGCACCTTGGAAATAATACCTTTGTCTAATTACAACTGAAAGGAGGTACCAATTAAATTCCAATTCATAAAATTACATGACTATTAAGAAAAGGCTCATTTTAGACTCTGTATTATTGACTCTAATTTACTGGCTATAATTTCACGTGCTCAATTTGGTACATCTGACCCTCAGGAGCCTTTGGAAAAGTAACTATATAAAGTTATGGGTTCCGAAATGACAGCTACAATGAGAAAAACCAGTCTCCCAACTTAGAAATCATATAGGGCTAAAGCTCACTGAGTGCTTACTGTACGGAAAGCACTGTTCTAAGAGGACAACCTGTACTAACGCCTTTCATCCTCCCAAGAACCTTACATAATACACATTATTATCATCTAGCTCATAGAGGGAGAAATGGAAGCACAAAAAGTTTGAGTAATTTGACCACGGTTTTAGTCAGTAAGTGAGAGATCAAGGATTTAAATCTAGGTATTTGGACTCCAGCCGGTATTCTTAACACCTTCGATGTGGTGGTATGTTAAACTAGGATGTCTTCTTGAAAATATTTTACTTTTAGAAAAGGGAAAATTCAAGTAAGGTAGTTAAGTTGAAAAGTTAAGACATGCAGCTGAAACACACACTCAAAAATGCTAACACCTGATCCAGTAAATGAACAGGGAAACCAAAAGCCTTTAAAGATAAGTAAAATATGGACAGAGTGACAGGCTTATATAGTCACACAAGGAGCTAGCAACTAAATAGCTCATACAAGACAATAAACATTTAATGTCAGTGAGGTTCTGGAAGAAAATTAAAAAGTCCAACATAAAGGGACGAAACTAAAAGATGACATGCATGAAATGTGGTGGAGCCCTGTCACCGCCGTCAGGAAGAACATGTGCACTGGGGACACAGAGCCACAGCATCACAGCTGCAGGCAACGATGGCAGGAAGGGAGAGCTTGGAGGGATGAAAGTGGTGAGTTGGCCAAAAAGTCTGTTACATTTCTTCTGTACAGTGGCTCTAGTAGTGCTTAGCTGTTGTTCACTTCATTCGACACAATTTTGTTAGACTATTAGACTATCATATCAGCATGAATTAAAAAAAAAAACCATCAAAATTGGTGAATTTCTGTGCGATCATTTTAATATTGAAGCTGGAAGAAGATATACAACATTTTCAGCGTATCATGCTTTATTATTTCAAGAAAGGTAAAAACACAACTGAAACGTAAAAAAGACATGTGCAGTGTATGGAAAAGGTGCTGTGACTCATCAAACGTGTCAAAAGTGGCTTATGAATTTCTTGGTACTACTGACATTCTTGGCTGTGGGGTAGCTTATGTACTGGAAGATGTTTAGCAGCACCCCTGGCCTCTACCCACTAGAAACCAATAGCAAGAGATAGCCAAACATACTCAAAATATCCAAACCAATAAAGTTATAGGTGAAAGTGAAAAGTGTGTCTTTTATGGAAAAAACTGGGACAGCTTCTTGGCCAACCCAATATATCCAACACTCATGCAAGGGGTAATATGCAGAAAAGCAAGACACTGGCTGAGTTTGTCATCATTCATAAGTACAGATGTGGTGAGAAGTCAATGCATGCACCTCACAGAAAAAAGCAAGTGTGTGTGCTGTTTGGCTAAAATAGTTGAAGATTAAATGGTAGAATAAGTTGTAGGACAATCAATATCTATAAGATCTTTTAATAAATATTAGCAGGATGTGAAGAATGGCAATAGTGTGGAATACTGAACTGTAGAAGTAAGAATAAGTAAAAGCAATGAATATAAAAATTGCATGTCTGGTGGACACGAAAATGTGAGGAAGACAGTGCCAAGGAATGCAGCCTGCTGCGAAGGCCCGATCTGCATTCCCTCTCAGTGACGCATGGGTGGCTGGGCACCCTCCACGTGAGAGGACCCACTCCTGTGTGCACCACAGAGAAAGGCACACACACGGGATATCCAAGTTCCTAAAGAAAATGCTGATTTTTCAAATACCTACACATTTTTGATAAAGGTAACTGTACTGGGACGCCTTCTGTAGTTTCTTCCATTTGCACACACTGAGAAGGAAAAGGCACTTAAAACACTCGCTACCCTTCATCACGTACAAACAGGGTTCCTGGAAGGACAGAGGAGTGCATTGCTCTTACCCTACACAGTCATCCGCATGTCCCGTGCCATAGAAATGCTGGGCACCAAGCTCCTGCAGGCGTTTATCAATGACCTTGCCCCCATTACAGAAGTATGTGTATTCTGAATCACCCAGACCTAAAAAGCCCAAATAGGTTGTCAGTGCACAACAGGTTTTAAATTTAAAGAAGACACACACAAATAAATTATTTAAAACAATACCATTCATGCTCTTTTTGACGGAGCAAGAAATAATGTATAGCCTTGCATTTACTAATTTTTTCTTTTAGTAATACTAAGTATGAAATAATCTTTTCTATTTTCTAATGGAAAACTACCAGACACATTGAAACAACAAATACTTTTTGGCCACTGTTAACAAAATTTTTTTCATTCTTGTTTCCATGGATCTATGTAAAAATCTGAGAATTTTAAAATGAAGATTTGGTTTAAAAAACATGTTTCAGTATTTGCAGACATTTCTGGTCTAGTATAGCAGTCTGCAAACTATAGCCTGTGGGCCAAATACACGGTCTTTCTTTGTAAATAAAGTTTTATTGGCACCCAGCCAAGTCCATTTGTTCACCCACTGTTATGGCAGCTTTCAAGCTTTGCAGCAGAGGTGAGTACCCATTACACAGACCACATGGCCTGCAAAGCCTAAACTAATTATAATTACCATCTGGACCTTTACTGGGTTTGCTGACCCCTAACCCTGAGCACAGAAAGTACATCCACAATGTAAATCATCACTCACTGGATTCCTGGTAAGAAACTGGACTAACATGTTCATACTTGGTTGAAAATCTAAAATTGAAAGCTTCAATTTCTCAGGTTTTTACTCTTTATGCACTTTCCCAATAAGAGTAAGGTGAACAATCAGTGAGTCCATTTATGAATGATAGACTATAACGGCTGGATGGGCTTCAGTCTTTCCTTCTCAACAATTTATTGAGAAATTTTAAATGCACACATGTTTACTCTTAAAAACTAGAAAAACTTGAATTAAAAACATGCAAATACTCCAAAATATTCTCTTCCACATGTTATACAAGACAGACCTCTGCCAGGGTAATTATCTGCAATTTCTTTTTTTTTTTTAATGATTTAAATTTTTTTAATTGTTGTCCAATTATAGTGGTCCCACCTCCCCTGCCCCCACTGTTGCTCTTCCCTCCCACCCCCACCCTAGCTCCCCACAGTCAATCATTTCCAATCAGTTACGTTTGGATACAATCCATACTTGCTGGATACTCTCCCACCCCAATCACTCTCAAAGATAAACAATACAGATCACAAGCCAGGAAATGGACCCTGAATTCCCTGCCAGGCGTCATATCTTGCTGAGCTTGTCCGTCTGATCCTTTATCTTAGTATTTTAATCTACATTTCATAGAAGACTAGACTAGTGTTTCTTAACTTGAGAGCTTTTAATCATGCTGATACCAGAGCCCTACATTAGAACTAAGTCAGAATCGCTGGAGGGAGACCCAGGTAACGGAATTCAATGAAAACTCCTCCAGTTGATCCCAATGTGTGGCCAGGACTGAAAGCCGCCACCCACAAAGAAGTCCCTGTGCAGGGTGCTAGGTCGGCCGTCAGAGTGGAAACCAGGGCAGTGCCTCCTCTTTCCAGCAGCTCTTCTGGTTGCTTTACCCCCTTTTCGTGGTTTTTGTTTTAAACAGAAACAGATCCACTTCTTGATAATCAAAGCACATTACTTTGGGCTTCTCCTAGCCCTTTGTGTTTCTCCTAGCCCTTTGTGTTTAATTTCTAAGCATTCCTACAAATGCCTTCAACAAATGCCAGCAAGTATCTCATGGGCCCCACCTGAATTTCTCTGAAGCAGCCCCGCAGGATAAGCCCCCGCAGGATAAGTGTTTAGAAGTACACGAGGTGACTGGAAAGTGGCTAACCCAAGGACTCTGTCCAGGTGATGGTGGGGTCCTACTGCATGTACCTGTGTCAAATCTGCACTTGACTCAGTAGAGTGACTTACTCTCACTGTATGCAACTGCACATCATAATTATGGTAACAGAGCAAACCAACAGATCGTTCGTATAAATTATATGTTAGGTCTTGGATATGGTTTCTACACTGTCCCCTGGGGAACGTCTTCCTTCCTGATGCGGGGATGTGCATTCCAACACGGTCGGTGACCTTGGCAATCCCACCAACACACCGTCACAGTGAGAACAGAGATGCCAAGGCTGCTTCTCCCCGTGGCCAGATTAATGTATATAGTTGACTGCAATGAGGATTTATGGATATTTGTTTTTTTTATTTAATTTACATCTGTGTATTAGCTTTTAATGTCTGATTTTTAGAGAGTATACACTTTGACAGATGTAAAAAATCAAAATACTATTCTTTTGAAGGCATTTCACAAATATTCACTTATAGGACAAGCTGAAGGTATTTTATTCATATTTTCTAATTAATAATAAATTCATAATTTTTACCAATAAAATGATTTCACAAGTGGAAAACCACCATCCTAGAAGACTGGTTCTTAGAGAGGCTATCAGATCCACCTGGAAGATTTTTTAAAAAACAGTGCACCATGCAGGGCTGCTCCTTCAGGAATTCTGGGTTAGCAGACTGGCGGTGGGGCTAGCCACTGACCAGTCCAAAAATGTGTCGTGGTTGAATCGGACATGCACGTGTGGTTAAGAATGCTACTTAAGGGGCTCTGCAGAGGTGGTGCTGTGCTGAAGACCTCATGGAACAAAGCACATTATTTACAATGAAATATCACGCATGTTTACATAAAAGAAACAAAAAGGACAAAGCCCATACAATTATGTGCAGGGTACGGCAAAAGTAGGTTTACAGTTGCGCCTATGGAAAAATATAATTAATAAATAATTCAAGAATAAACTGTGTTTCATATACTCACAACTGTAAACCTACTTTTGCCCCACTAAATAATATGGTTTTAAAAGATACATTCGGATACCACAATTCAAGCTAGTAATAACAGTACAGTAAAAGAATATATAGTACACACCTAATAATCCATACCGCAGGTGCGCAAAAAAATCAACTGGCAGCGTCTTGTCCTGTATTTGTCTCACAAACTTGCGGGCGGTGTCAGGTGGGTCTCCGCTGCCCGTGGTGGAAACGACCATGACAAGAGGTGCCGTTTCAGTGTTTAGATCATACTACAAAACAAGAACGTCAAGTCAGGGGACTACTGCTACATGTCATTTTAACTTCACATGCCTGGCTCAGTTCCGTCTTGAAGCAGTCATCAGCACTGCACATGGCACACAGGCAGCGAGACACGAGACACGCAGAACCTTTTCATCTTGGGAAGGCAAGCTGTTACTCCTCAGCTACCAGGGAAGTTGGCTCTCACTCCCTCAGGGTTCCGGCGAGGTGAGAGCACCAGGGGTGAGAAACTGAGATCCTCAGTGTTTCCAGGTCTTAAAATCAAGCTTCTTTATTCTAATTTTCACCTAAATTTAAATATTTCAAATAGAGTACTTCACTGTTTCTATTTACGATTGCATGAACTCTACTGCTCACCAGTATCATCTAGTTTGGCTCATGCTGACATAACAGATAAGGATTCGAGCTAACATTTTACCAGGAGATTTCATGCTTATGGGGCACTTCGCAAGTTGTGAGGTTTGTTACAGTAACTACACCTTAAAAATGACTTCATGATGTAGGAAGTAGAGAGCTCTCTGTTTAAAGTGGATCAAGAACTGGAGAAACCATCCAGCTGGAGAGAGCAAACAATGTTACTAACATGGTATTAAAAAACATAAACTATTCACCTAACTTTCAAATAGCTGCTGACCTAGTTGGTGAGGTGACCCAAGGGGCCAAATCAGAGTTAGTTACGTGGTAACCCTGTTTTGGTAACAGATTCAGGTTGTATTCCATCATGTGGCACCCACAAGTTTACTTTGAAGTTACTACAGAATTACAGAACCTGCCACCTGGTGGCGTGTTGGGAATCGCCCTGCCTGGTTTCAGAAGCTGTAACCCATGCCAAGACTAAGGCTGAGGGAGCCACTTTTGTCCATAAGCCACTCAGGAGACAAAAGCTTATCTCCCTGGCAGAAGCACCGCTTCTGCTCCTTTTACTTCATCCATAACTAGCCCCCAATGCTTGGTCAGTTAGCCAATGACAGGTAAGATTCCTCATGGGGGAAATGACCTAAGCCAGGCACAATCACGTGGGAGGCACCTAAGAAAGGACTTGGCGGGCTACAGCAAAAGGGGGTGATGGACCCTCGCCCCTCAGCTTTGACAAGGCCTAAATCCTCATTCTGTCTGCGAGAAGTCTCCTAATCTCTTGGCTGCCTTACTTCCCTTGCTCCGCCTAAGCCTGAAACAATGACAGAGGGTGGTGCAGCCCTGTGCTGGAAAGGGCGGGTTCCCTGGGCAATCAGGCCTAAGAAAGAATATGTAAAATCCTGTGAAACCTGCTTTGATTAGAATCCTCTCAATTAAATGATAAGGGTCCAAGCAAGAAGTTTGTTCCTCAAAGTTTTACAGCTCTTTAGCTGTCTGACCCTGACTCAAAATAGGCCCTCAGGCCTTGTTATTTGATCCTTACTTCCCGGCAATGAGTAATGAGCTTTACCTGAATTCTTGTGCAAACAAACCCAATAAAAGCCATTGAGGAAAAGGCTCTTGGCCCTTCTCCTTTGAGAGATTGGCCACCTTTCCTCCCCAAGAAGATCATGTCTTGGTAGACTTATTCTCATCCATGGAGGCCCTGCAGGTGGAGCCCCGCCACAGTGGTGTCCATCAGGACTCCCCTTGTTGAGTGACTGACTCCACTGGCCCTGGTGTATAAAGGAACTAGCTGGTTCTCCTCATATGAGCTGAGTTTATAATTCAAAAGTGCTGCCGACAGTCTAGTTTTTTGAATGAAAGATGTGGGGAAAGCCCAGAGGAGGTTGTGAACTTGAGTGTGAGAGTACTAGCAGGGTAGTTTTTTGAAGTACTGAACTGAATCTGACTGCTCAGTGGATGAGGCCTCAGCTTGTGCTTGAATGAAAGACCCTGCTAGATGCTACAACCTGACCTATATAAAGCAGTAAAATCTGGAGGTCTCAATAGAACTGTAAGAACACAGATCTGTTAAGATCTTACTCGTCTAAGGTACAGACTTCTGCAGAGACTGAATGCACAAGAAAGTAGTCTGGGACCTAAAGAAACTCAGTCTTCTCCAGATCCTTATGCTTCTACTTGAAATTCTATTTCACAAAAGAAGTGCCCCTTCACTGGGAGGAACTTTGACACAAATGACAATGTTTTCATTTTGGAAAAACACAAATGGGGCACTGGGGTTCTCAAGTACATGCAAACTGGGGTTACATATGCATGCAAACACATACATCTCTTGTGCTCCCACAGTCACCCAGTGAGATAAACAAGGCCCAGACTAGTTTCACATGGGTTAGTTACTTGTTTAAGTTTCTGAGACAGTTCAGTCTAATTCAAACGGATACTTAAATGTTAAAAAAAAGAAGAGCTGGCAGGAATCTTAAAACACTTTATAAAATAAATTTCTGAGTATTAAAGCCCTACTTTGTTGTTTAACATCACTCCCAAACAAATACGTTCAAAGCATAAAACAGTAAAAACCACAGGAGTAACAGCTATTACCTTATCTGATTCACTAATACAGTGAAGGTCTGCAGAAAATCCATGTGCAACAGCCTTTTCCAATATTTCTTCTGCTATGGCCTTTGCCTGTCCTTGCTGTGTGGCATAGAGCAACAAGAACCTTCTCATCGCCTCCAAGCATATGCTTGTTACAGCTAGAACAGTTACACTGAAAAATGAACAAGGGGAAAAGGGGTTTTCTTTCTAACGAAGCAGTAACAACCTGCAGGTATTGATTCTCCCTCATATTCTTTAAAAAAAAAAAGGACTCTAACACTATCCACACAAAATATGAAATGCATTGCCCTGAATTTGTTTGGGAGTTGAGCATTAACTCCCAAGGAGTCACAAAAAGAGAGTTATCAATCCAGGAGGTGAAATGCAACTTGAATTCCATGATTCAAAAACCGTCTGGGGTCAGACTACCTGGGCTTCAGTCCAGGGTGGCTCGCTCACAACCGCGGCAGCGTAGGCAAGCCGCCCAGAGGACCTCACCCCTGCAGTGGGATGATCAGAGTTCCGTCAGACTGCCAGAAGCGAAGCACCTGAGCACTGGCTGAGACACAGCATGCTCAATAACTCTTAGATACCTTTCTGTTTGCTCTTTCAAAAAAAGTAAAAATCCATTAAAATTGTAGGAGTCATGGTCAGTACTTGATTCTAATGCTAAGTCAACTTTATCAAGCACTTTTTGCTATTTGACTCAATACATGTAAGTGCACTGTATATGTACTTTATTATGTATAGATGGGAAGTAAATATTTCTAATCCACTCAATCGCTTCACTAGTACACTTATTTTTCCTGAAGAGAAACCAGTAATAAAATAATGGACACTCACAGACTACTGATATCATTCAGTGTCTACACCTGAGGGACTGTCAGCATGTAGGGGAAAATGTAAACTGAATCCCCAATCAAAACCTTGGCTTTGGTATGTGAACCACCAATATTTAATGCTCCTCTGGCCAGTTACATCTTAGGGCAAACTAAGCAACAAAGAAATTAAAAAATATACAAGAATCCTGTTAGAGAACATGTTAACAATCATGGAACCTGCTTAGGGTACTGAACAGTGCCTGGCATAGTGTGTGGCCAATAAATTAACAGAATGAAGGAACGTGTAAATGAGTATATATAAAGACACTACACGTTTAGGGCCCACTGAAAACTCTGAAAGTGTGATGATAGAAATGCCACCAATTATTATTATTATAGTTATCTGGAACACTTTACCGGTATAGGTGCTTCAAAGAACAAACCGAACCTCTTCGTTTCCCTTATAAAGCAGGTAATGCAGCCCACGTTTCTCAGAGGCGGTTCCCCGGCACCCGCAGAAAAAGGTCAAGGCAGAGACGCGGTGGACCCAGACAACTCATCTGCCAGATCCGTGTTCCGAACATTTCTGAGTCTCCGGCGCCAGTTCTCAACACCCCGAGTCCCCGGGTCCCCGCGCCCCGACTGTGCCCTTTACCGCCCACTAGAAAAGGTTTCAGAACAAAGACACCCACGGAACCAGCTGGTCTCGCGCAAACACCGGGCCAGCGGTCCCGGGAGCCCGTCTTTGGCCCGCAGCCCAGCGCGACCGGGCTCTGATGCCCCAGCGCGCGCGGGGGTAGGAACGCCAGGGCGCAGAGGTCTGTGCTCAGACCACCGTCCCTCCGCCGGCGAGGAGCGTGCGGCCCAAACAGCGGTGCAGCTGCTACAAAACACTCACCCGCGGGAACTCAGGAGTGGACGCCCGCGAAGACACCGGCACGGCGGATTTTACTCCAGCGCCTGCGCACACCGTTAAGGCCCGCGCGCCCAAGATCACTACCAGCAAAAAGTTCGGAGGGGAGCTGGGCCAATCACAGCGCGCGAGACGAAGGCACTGCCTCCCGCGCGTGCGCTGTGTTGCTCGGACGGTGCTACGGAGGCCCATGAGGCTCTGGTGGCTCCAGGATCTTGGAACCTCGGCGGGGAGGACTTGGTAGGTGTCGGCTTGGGCTCAGAGCTTGGGCTTTTGGCCCTGTAGCGTCGCTAAAGCGCCAGTGCTGCCCAGTCCTGCACACCTCTTGTCAGGCCGCCGCACCCGCCGGGTGTTTGAGCGCATGTCCCTGGTCCCGGATTTGGGGGCACCAGGCTCCTGGGGTGCTTTCATTCTAAGAAGGACGCCGACCTCCGCCCCTCTGTCCTGCACACGCGTTTTCCTAAATCTCACAGCCATGTGTTTGGGTCTGGACAGTCTCCACCTTACCCCCTTATTGGCCTGCATTGTTTTAATTTTTTTTAATTCATTTTTTTCTTCAACATTTGCGAAGCTAGACTCTTCTTCCTCATTCATAGCCCCGAGGGGAAGCCAAAAACTCTGGGGCTTTTATGCACTCTCAAAAAAAAAATCTTTGCTTTACGTTGACCTATAGAGATTTTGACGACTTGACCCGTTTCCTTTTTGAGTACAGTTTAATCTTTGAACAACGTGAGCGTTGGGGGCACTGACATCTCCTCTCTCGCCCCTCGTGGAAAATCCGGTGTAACCGTTGACTCCTCCGAAACGTAACTGAGGTGGGCCTTCCGCATTCGGGGATTCCCAGGCTCTGGGGGAAAACACATTTAACTAAACGCAGGCCTTTCCATCAACCAACTTACAGAACGCAGGTTGGTTTGTGTGTAGACTGCCTTTTATTGAATCCCAACTCTGCCACTCAATTAACTGTGTAAACTGGATGAAATCACTTCTTTGTGCTTTGTGTGCTTTGTGTGCTCACCTGTGAAATAATAGTAAAAGCGCTTTGTTCATTGGGCTGTTAGGAGCATTAATTTAGTATACATACAGCACAACAGTGTCTGGCAAATGATAGCGATTGTTATTGTTAGGTGCCAGTCACTATTCCAAGCTTTAGGATGGGCTCTGCCTTTTTTGGTACTTATGTTTCAGTGGGAAATATTTATTAATCACTTATTTTGGGTATTTAACCTTAGTTTTGTGAGTATTGATGTTGTTGAATGAGTCGTGTTCCCTGTATATATTTGACCATGTTTTTTATTCCTATACTTAGTAACAAATCAGGAGTTGAGAATCCCATGGCATGGCTTTAATTACCTTGCGGAGGAACCTGTGTCATTTATCTGATTTTCGGATACATGGAGCTCTGGCTGCTCTGAAACACCAACCTGTAAATCATGCTCACAAGGCAGTCAAGGAGCATCTGTGCCCATGGTTCTGCTCACTACAACCTGGGCCTTTCAGGGTCAGGTTCCATCATGCTTATTGTAAAAAGTTCCATTCAGAAAATGGAAATGACCTTCATCCAGTTGGCGAGCCGGTGTTCTCTCAAGTACATGATTGGGACAGTTTTGAACAAAATCTCAAAACGATGGACGAACAGACGTTTTATAGGAGACTGAACAACTTCACTTCATCAGAAGAAGTGCTAAGTTTTATAAGCACGCTGCAGTCTTTGCCTGACACTATGGCAGCAGGAGCCTTACAAAGGATTTGTGAAGTGGGAAAAAGGGATGGTGATCAAAGGCTGCCACAGGAAATACTAGAGAATCCCGTCTTTCAAGCTTTATGTGTTCAGTTTGAACAGGAACCCTCAAATCTGTCCAACACTGGTTTGGTGACCGCTTTGCAAGCCCTGACTCTGTTGCCTGTCGATCCCCAAAGTAGCTTGTTACTGAATCTGGTAGCAGAATGCCAACATCGTCTCAGAAGGGGTAGCCTGGAAGTCCACAGTCTTTGTGTTCTTGCAGAAAGTCTACTTAAACTACAAGGCCCAGGGTGTAAGACACTGGACCTGATCATACATCAACTGCAAGGTGAAAAGTTAGAAGAATTTACCCCTGAGGATATTGTGGCCCTTTATAGAATACTGCAGACATGTACTGAAAAAGTGGACCAACACCAGACATTTCTAAATAAGATTAACGGCTTTTCTCTGTCGATAGTTTCCAAACTGAGTCCTAAATTGATAAGCCAAATGCTCACTGCCCTAGTGGTTCTTGATCAAACTCAGGCACTCCCTCTGGTTATAAAACTGGGTAAATATGCTGTTAGGCATATCCCTAATTTCACTAATGAAGAACTCGGGAAAGTCTTAGATGCTTTCATATACTTTGGGCACCATGACAGATTTTTTATAAAAGCCCTGGAGCAGCATGTAGTGTCACTGTGTCTCTCTTTGGACCCTGAGGTCGTCAGCAAAGTCATGGGGTACTGTGGTAGAAAACAGATCCTTTCCAAACCTATCCTAAATGCAGTGGCAGAAGCTTTTGTTTGCCATTCAGAAAAATTTTCACCCAGTCAGATTTCTGAGTTGATCGAACCATTTGGAAAACTCAATTATTTGCCACCAAATGCCTCTGCTTTATTCAGAAAGCTAGAAGATATATTATTCACTCATTTCAGTTCTTTTCCTCCAAAAACACTATTGAAACTTCTCCATTCGTGTTCACTGATTGAATGCCATCCAGTCAACTTTATGGCAAAAATATTCAGCCCTTATTTTCTTCAACAGCTGCAAGGTGAGTTGGTTATAACTTCTGAGAATGGAAAAATTAGCCTTTGAACTTGTGATGTTTTCAAGTCACACATGTACCTTTTACACTGAGTAATGCTTCACCTTGATTTTTTCTTCCATGATAAGCTAACGGAGACATCTGAAGTTACAGTTGGTAGTGTAAATGCAGAGTTAAAGAATGCTACAACAAGGAAGAACGAGTGGGTCGTTCGGAGGATAGCTTGTTTGTAGTGAATGAATGAATAGATGAAATCTAGAATGTCTACCCCTTTCTGGTAGCCAACACTCAGGAGACATTCAACTATTGGTTAGAAAAGAGAATCAGTGTCTCTTTTGTGTAGCAGCATTAAAACCGTGTCTGGTATATGAATGCCAAAAAAAAAGCTAGAAGATTACATCAGGTGAGAAAACAGTTTCGGGTAAACAGACTCTGCTACTCCAGCTGAGGAACTGTTTCGGGGGGCTGTGGTGATGGCAGTGGTCACAGTCATAGCAGCAAGTTGGAGTCTTTGTGAAAGCAGTTGTAGAACTCTTGTTTTTTATTTTTTGAGAGAATGGTATTCATCTTAATTGAAGGCTACCACGTATGTAACAAATCTCAATTTCCAAGAAGGTCCCACTAATACAACTAACATATTTTGTCCCTTTTAATTATATCTGTAGTTAGGAGCTTCAGTTCTTGGAAGTCAAAATGAGATTACATGGATGGCAAGCATGAAAGCATAATTAGTTCGAACATGTTTGTTTCATAGTGTCATTTAAGAGTGCCTTATTGGAGTGGATAAATGAGTATTGTATATTCTGAATGTTCTCTCATTATATATATCAAAATTCAAATTTAACTGCGACTGGGATGCTTTTTGTTGCAGGTGAGGAATCTCATTTGGACAGACTGAGCCTAGCACAACTGACCCAGCTTATGTTAACCTCGCTCCTAGAGTGCCCTTTCTATAAGGTAAAACATGAGCGGTGTTGCTTCATTTCTCTGTGAGGGCAGTTTCCTTTTATATTATTCCCTCCCCTCAACACCCTGACTTTTTCAGCTCCTCTTTTGATCTGCCTTAACCTTGTTAAAAAGCAGAACTTTTCATTAACTTGGAATTAGTGGCCACCAGATAGCCATTTCTTTGATAAATCGACCCAACTCCTGTTTTCTTGTCCTTGAAGGACCCATTTCCTTCTGTGTAAGATTTCTTGGAAGGTTTTATCAAGTGCTGCAGGGTTTGACTCTCCAGCCCCCAGAGAGCCCTGCTGAGGGTGTTAGCCCCATAGCTGTTAGGTGTGACTGTGATTCTGGACTGAATGCATCCTAAATCATCCTCAGTACGTTTTTAAGCCATGGCTCTCATCTGATGGAATTCAGTGAAGTTGAATTTGTGTGTCCCATCAAGTTCATTCACAGAGTGTTATTCTGCACTTGGTTTCAAATCAGAAGCAGCATCTTCAGCTGTACTCATCCCTGCCTGGCCCTTTGTACTTGGTTGAACCATATTTAAGTGTAGGTCATTTGGGTATAAAGTAAAGGAATGCAAAAATACCATTATTAGTACCAAGAATAAAAATAGTAGTTACCAGTAACCTCCTTCTATCCCTGAAGGAGAACAGTGTTAACAGCAGTTTTTACATCCAAATGTACAGAAATACATAAACGCTCTCTACTTTGTCTTCATGGAATGGGACAAAGTACAATTTGCTTTTATGGCAGTACATCATGGACATTCCTCAGGGCAATACGTAAAGATAACTCGCATTCTTGTTAAGAATGGCATCATAGTTCCTGGTATTTATCCTACCATTCCACCATTGCTGGACTTTCGTTTTTTTTCCAGTGTTCATCACTATCAACAATGCTATGGTAAATATCCTTTTATATCCTTTCATACTGGAGCCTTTGTGCTTTTTTAATCTATAGACTAGATTGCTAAAGGTGGAATTACTGGACTAATTTTCAGTAAATATTGACAGACTCTTTCCCCTGGCGGTTGTGGACGCCGCATTTCCCCAGCGGTGAGTGGAGATGGCCACGTCGTCCCCACTTCATTGCAGTGTGACCTCATCCCTTTAATGTTTCATTCGACTCTGATAAAGCGTTTCAGCTGACATCTTTAAATTGTATTTTAATGGGTAATAATGAAGTTGAGCTTGTTTTCAAACGTTTCTCGGTCATTTACATTTGCTGTAAACTGTGTTTTTACCCCCTAACTAATATTTCTTCTGGGTTGGGTTTTTTTTTGTTGTTTTGAAGATTTTATTGATTCATTTTTAGAGAGAGGGGAAGGGAGGGAGAAGGAGAGGGAGAGAAACATCAATGTGTGGTTGCCTCTTACCGTCACGAACTGGGGTCTTAGCCTGCAACCCAGGCACGTACCCTGACTGGGAATTGAACCGACAACCATTTGGTTCGCAGGCTGGCACTCAGTCCACTGAGCCACACTAGCCAGGGTGGGTTGGTTTTCTTTTCCCCCCTAAAACTCACTGGAAAACAGATTTCAGCTATTATGCGTGTTGCATATATTCTCTTCTGGCTGTTAGTCTTTAATTTTTTTGGTTTAATGTTTACAATGCCTCTTTGCTCTAAAGAAACATTTAAGTTTTCTGTAGTTAAATATGGCTTTTAGGTTTCCTAACTTGCTTAAGACTATTTTACCGCTCCTGTGCTAATATAAATGTTTCACTAAATTTTTAGAATACTGTTTTCCTCAGTATATTTGGATCTTTAATCCACCTGGAATTGATCATCTGTGTTGTGTGGTAGAACTTTAACCCCGTTGTTTTCCAGGTGGATAACCAAATGCTAGCACCATTTATTACACAGCTATCCTTTCCTTACTGAATTGAAATGTCACTGTTCTCACATGTTTCAGTGTGAAAACTTCAGCTGAGTGTTCTTAAGGCCCTTGAAACAATTCTGAGAATTCCAAAGACCCCAAGATGTTTCTTGAGCTGTCATAACATTATTCTTTCCCTCCTTGCCCCTCTCTCTGTGAGGTGATCAGTGACTACTTTTAAAATATATTTAAAAAATATTTTGAACTATTGCACTTGAGCTATTAACAAGAATATTTTGCATTATTGTTTTGAGAAAAATATTTGCCCTAAATCCTGGAAAAGTTTCACTCATGCCTGTAAAGTAATTTGATCAGACCTTTATACTCATGCAGCGTTCATTTTATTATCTGGTTAGTTTTGTATCTTTTTTCCCCTCATATTTGCACATACAATTTTCAGGGTCCAAAGCGTCTTCCTAAATACCAAGTGAAATCATTCCTTACTCCATGCTGTTCCCTGGAGACACCTGTGGATTTTCAGCTCTATAAATCTGTGATGATGGGACTAATTGACCTTTTGGGAGCAAGATTGTACTTCGCTTCAAAAGTGTTAACACCTTACTATTACACGATAGGTGAGTAACAGGGAATTTTGTTGTTGTTTGCTAAACCTCAGCCTGCATTCTCACTTGGAATATTTGGGACTTAGTAGCCTTAAAAGGTCTGCAAATACAAAATGGACTTGGCTCTTCCCTAAAGGTGAATGGACAAGGGCATGCAGTAGGGCTTAGGGTCGGGATTCTCTGGGGTTGAGTCCACATGTGTTAGCCATGTAGTGGCAGAATGACTTTGGGCAGAGTTTTTAACCTTTTCTGCTTGCTGCTTTCAGTAAAATGAGGGAATAGTGACCTCAAAGACTGAAGGATATATGAAATAATGTGGACTAGTACCTGGAAGACAGTAAGCGCTTAGTAGTCATTAGCTGCTGTTACACTCTAGGCCAGTGCCCAGAACCCGAGTACACATGGCTATTTACATTTAGCATAATTAAAATGTTAAGAAATTCAGAGTTCAGTTCCTAAGTCATGTTAGCCATATTTCCCAGTGTTCAGTAGCCACAGATGGCTCGTGGCTGCCACATTGGACAATAGAGGTATAAACATGTCTGTCATATGAAAGTCCTGGACAGTGCTGACTAGAGGGCTTACGTCCTCCTGCCCTTGTTATTTTTAAAGTTTTTGAGTGAAAGAAAATCAGTTCAAAGAGGACAGTGTTTTCCAGGCTCCAGGTGGTCACATCCCACTCCCCTCTTTTATGGGCTCCATTTGTAAAAGGGATGGCTAACATCAGAGGGAAAGTAGGGGTCTGTCCATGCTCCGGGATGACATGTTGGGGTGCAGGATGCTTTGCCTACCCTGGTGGCTTTGGGAGCCCTGGTGACGAGAGGTTCAATGTGCGTAGGTGTCTAACTTCGCTTAACTTGAGGATTTTCTTCACTGCTCGATGGAGGGATTCATTTGTGTGCATGGTTCTCGTTATACGTCATATAATCTGAGAACCCACTCCGTGTTTTTGTTTAGTTGAGCTTTCTCAGTTTAAGGCTGACTTGGTTGATCATAGACCTGGTTAAATTGGAATTCTCACCATTGTCTGGTGTGGTCATTACTTTGCAGCCTTCAGCCAGTTGGTAAATGCAGTGTGGAAGAATTCAGAACGGAACGAGGAGGAAAGGAAGATAGTGTTTGTGGGGTTATCACACGAGGAATATTTCCTTTCTTCTCTCACCAGATGTGGAAATTAAATTAGATGAAGAAGGATTTGTGTTACCATTTACATTCGATGAAGACGTACATACAAGGTAAAGAGACTGTTGTCGTTAGTGTCACAAGACTTGTTGAGATAAATATACAATGATTGTTTTCTTAAGAAAGGGAAGAAAAACATTCTGGAAATTAAAATGCTACTTTGCAGCATATCAGTTTTAGGAATTACTTGTTACATTTTATGAACCTCAGTATTAAATAAAGTGAATGCTTTCTCCAGAGATTAAAGGATAACACATTCATTATTCCCTCAAAAATAGCACTGGTAAAAAGGAATAAGCAAATCCCAATGAACTTTGACAAGTGAAAATATATAAATATTTTGGGTTGTCTTAAAAATTGACTTTCTTTCTCTTTGATTTTTTTTTTTCAGAATAGCACTGTGTATTGATGGTTCAAAAAGATTCTGCTTGAACAGCAAACACTTACTGGGAAAGGAAGCTATTAAACAGAGACACCTGCGCTTACTTGGTTACCAAGTTGTTCAGGTATGCTTTCATCTGGTTTTTTTCCCAAAAGCAATTTCTTATTCACATTTGCTTTTACCAGGTTACTAAGTGGCCTGCCAGCCCAAAGGACCAAGAATCTTACTTCTTGGTCCTTTGTGAATTTGTGTGAACACACAATTAAGTGCCAACTTAATTAGGCTTAAATCTCTTTTATTTTATTTATTATTTTTTTAAGGTTAAGAGCATTTTTAAAATTTTAATTGAATTTATTGGGATGCCATCGGTTAATAAAATTATATAGGTTTCAAATGTACAGTTCTATAAGACATCATCTGTATATTTCATTGGGTGTTCAATTACAAAGTTATTGGCATATCTGTTTTAAGATCCCCTTGATGTAATGAATGAAAATGGGCAGGATAGCGCATTAAAACCAGTATCTTCGTCACCACTTAATGTTTAAGGCCTCACGTGTTTTTACATCATCAGTCACGTAGGAAGGTCTTATGTGGGGAGCCACGGGGAGCAGCGTGGCACTTCCCCAGTTCTCTAAGCTGTCCTCCAGTCTGCCCTCTGCTTTCCCGCCTGCTTGCTTTTTTCCACTCCCTTTGTTCATTGCCAGATTAGTTTTCCTGAAAGTAATTGTGCCAGTGTGTTCAGAAGCCCTCACTGTTTATTGCTTGTAAGATAGAGTCAGAGCTCATGGGTGTCTCAACATCCCAGGCCCTTCATGACCCACTGGCTGCCAGGCACTCTGCTCTGAGCTCAGTGGCTGCTTTCCTTGCCCGCAACCATTGTCTGGCCCTTCTCACTTAGTCCAGCTGCTCCCACCACCTCTTTGCTCTCTGCCACTCTGAATATCTGATTGTGGTCGTTCATCAGCTCCCAGGTCAAGTTCACCTTTAACGCCAATCTGATAATACCAGAGCCCCAGTTATGTTTGCATGTTCTGCTTTGTACTTACTGAGCCCCTTGTGCTGCACCAGGTGCTGTTGGAGGCGCTGGGCTACAGGATGAGTCGGCTCCTGTGATCTGTGCCCTCGAGGAGCTTCCGTTCTGCCGTTCTGCTGTGGGGGAGGGCGGGAGAGACTGGGGACCAAAACACCAAGGGGATTTCAGATTCTGAAGGAGTGTAAGACGAATTTTATTTTCCTCCTTTTGCAGATACCTTATTATGAGATTGAAGCGCGAAAATCAAGATTTGCATTGGTAGAATATTTACAAAGGAAACTGTTTCCCCAAACCCCTGGTGCTCGTCGGTGACAAGAAGGAATATGGTCTTCAGAACTCACGCTGTGAAAGCACTTGTGTTTTCATGTGACTCACTATAAGAAAAAATGCAACCTGTGAAGTAGCTGTTTTTTATGGACTGGGGATCTGGAAAGGGTCTGTAGTTTTCCTTATACCATGTATGCAATTATTGGCAATACATTCAAAATTAATTGTAATTTTTATTTAATTGTATCATATATACTTTTATACAATAAACAGAATTAATCAAGTATAATAAAAATATGTAATGAGTAAGTTGTATTTTTAAATCTTTTTCTTTTAATAGTTACCTGCTAGCTGAAATTATGCTCTTTAGAGACCTTTGCTTCCTCTTCTCACAAATATAAGGAAGAGATTTTATCTCCCATATCCTTTTATATTTTTTTGAGAAAGTAAAATATGGTAAAGAGGAGGAGTGAGAAAAACAGACTAGAGTCCTTTGGATATAAATATAACTATAGAATTATGTAGCAATAACCCTTTAGTTAATAAGAAAATATGGGAGCTTTTATTTTTATTTTTTTAGTAAAGGTATATAAAGACATGAAAAAACATATTAGGGCTGTGTAGGTTTTTTGGGAGGAGGCAGGCCTCAAGACTGCTGGATTTGGACAATGGAATTCTTCCAGCAGCTAATTCTGCGGCCTTGAGCAAGGAGACAGCCGCCTGTGCTAAGCACTTGAGCCTAACTCTTGTGACTCTCGGGGACTTCACGGACTTCTGACTGAAGTGTTGCCTCCGTCACCTCAGGGAGGATGAATGTCCTGCCTGGCATTTCATCCCGCACAAGTGGCGAATGCATCTTAAAGCTGGTCTGGAGGAGCAGCAGACCTGAGTGGCTGAGAATGTAGTCTGATTTGAGTTCCAGCTTTATCACTTGCCGAGTGACCTGGGCCTGTTTCCTCAGGGTACTCATAAATAATAATGGAGTTGTAAATAGTTTCCAGGGACAGCCAGCAACAAAGTGCCACAAACTGGATGGTTTAAAAACACAAATTTATTCCCAAGTTCTGGGGAGTAGAAGTCCATAATCAAGGTGTCTACAGGGCCGAGTGTCCTCTGAAGCCTCTAGAAGAGGGTCCTTTCTTGCCTCTTCCTGGTTTGGGGGCCGCAGGTGTTCCTTGGTTTGTGGCAGCACCACTCCAATGGCCCCCGTGTTCACATGGCCATCTTCCCCGTGTGTGCGCGCGCACACGTGTGCACATGTGTGCCTGTCTTTACCAGCGACGTGGGATTAGAATCCACGCTAATGACCTCATCTTACCTTGATCAAATCTGCAATGACTCTATGTCCAAAAAGGTCTCATTCACAGGTACAGGAGGTTAAGACATCAATATAACTTTTCTTTTTTTGGAAGGGTATACAATTCAACCTGTAACAGATCGAAATGAATATTAAGTCAGTTAATACATATAAAACCATTAGAAAGCTATCTAGCACAGAATGAGCACAGACTATGTTAGCTAGTACTAGTTGGTCTGAATTTTCATCCCATCATGTCATATACTTCACTTAACCTTTTGAGTCAATTTAGAACAGCAGACAGAGACTAGATGAGCTCTAAGATCATTCTTTACCATTTATGCTTCTGGTGACAGAGGAGACATGGGGGCAAATGGAGATTGAAGAGGACAAAGGTGCTGTAGATTCTGATGTGTCCCTGTGCCCAAGTGACCTGGCCATTCCCTCCCCAGCCTCTACGCCAACCTCAGTGCACTGTGCCTCTTCCATCAGCTCATCCTTGGGTATGACACAGCCCTGAACTGTGAAGTAAACATTTATAGTTTGTAGAGAGGAGAGAACCTTAACCAAATGGCCACAGAGAGGTAATGACAGTCTTATAAACTATATAAATTATAGGGAAAAGCACAGCCTAATGTTCTTCCTTCACCTTTTCAATTTTTCCAGCTCCCTCTCTTCCATCACGACCTTTTTTCCTGTTCTAGTTAGAGTCAGACTCCTCCCTCTGCACTTCCAGTTACATCCTCTGTGGAGCCTTTGCCCCACTTGGCTCTCCCCTACCCACTTCTCCATTGAATGAGTTTTCACTAAGGAGCTCTGACAGTGATGCTGGGCACCCAATAAAGGCTAGAGCTCCAGAGGGAAGCCGACAACAGCCCCTGTCCTGAGGGGTTCGGAGTCAGGCAGATGATGGCAGCGATGAGCCAGCTCCTGAAGCATGAGCAAGACTCTGGGAATGCAGGAGACCAGGCCTGCCTGGGGAGTGTGGAAGGCTTCCCAAGGTGACTTGTGAGCTGAATTTTAGGAGGAAGGAAGGAGGGTCTGTGTGGTGGGAGAGCATTTCAGGCATCGATGGCCAGAGCACCCAGCGTAGAGCACCAGGGGTAGTCCCAGGAAAGGAGGCAAGACCTGACCGGCACCAATCCTGGAGAGGTGCATGTATATATTATAAATAATAATTCAAGCTAATAAACAAGATTGCTGATTTCTTGCATTGGAGTGAGCTTGCCAAGGGCTGTCACACTGTAAAGTCAAGTCCTTATAAACTCATTCTCAGGTTGTTACAGTTTAATGTCTGGCTACCTGTACAAGCAAAGGTGATGTGATGGTGCTTGTTGAACTTACATCTATCGTCTGATAGCTCACGATAACGTATATTAATGTTTTCAAATCAGTTTTAATCTTGCTGTATTTTTTTCAAAAGTGAAAGCAAAGAAAAGTAAAGCAGAGAAAGAAAAATTGGTGAAAAAATTTTTACTTGCAAGCATAACCCTTGAAGTATAGTGATGTATATTCTTCAGGCCGCCACTAAGGGGCAGCAAATGTTAGGAAGTGAATAGTGTGTGTACCAGAGAGAGAGAGACACACACACACACACAGACAGACAGACAGAGAGACAGAGACAGACAGACAGCCAGCCACGAGGAGCAGGAGCTGAACCAGGCCTCAGCAGGAGAGACCAATGGTGAGATGAAGAGGTGTGGCTAGAGTGGGCGTTCCTTGACCAGGATCCTACCTTCTGAATCTTTGTACGCCTGGGTTTATATGCAGACTTGATAAATATCTGTTAGATGAAAGAAAACAGGAAGGGGTGGAATTCAGTATATTTGATATACTTCTGGGAAAATAAGAAAACCGTTCCCTCTGGAAAGCTACACCCACTGGAAGACTGTGTACAAGTCTTGGGGAAGGGGTATTGGGTTGGTGGTGGTGAAGCCTCCAAAGGCTGAGATTTCCCCAAGCTGGCAACATACACAGGCCGATTCAGAACCTAAACACTTTAATGCAGGGGAGTGAATAAGACACACCTTGTACACGGTTGGCCAGGACCTGGGAAACAGTAAATGCTTTGTAAGGCTTGTGGGCTATTATTGGCATGTATGTTGGGTTGCATTCTCAACTAAACATCATTACAACTCATGGTTTGTGTGCATGTCAGGCACACTGTGTAAAGAGGAACATGTCCGACTTGCTGGTTAAGACTCCTGAAGGTTCCACACAAACCTGTGACAACTGCTTTGTTAGCAGCAAGGGCATTGTGCTGAGAAACCTTGAAATCCTAGAGCCAAATTTCTCAGTCTGTTTATCAAATACTTATATGATTACATTAGCATACACTCATTGCACCGGAGGACAATGGAACAATTAAGTATAAATATTTAAAATAATAAGTGTGATAGACTGGAAAAAAGAAATCCTGTCAATAAGAATGGACATCCCTCTATTGCCTACAGGATCCGAGCTGCATGGGCCATTTTCACACGGAGATGTAGCCTTGATTTCCAACTTGATGCAGAGCTTCATAGAAGGGGGTTTGGGTATGCCATCCCACAGGGTCTAGAGTTGGCTTCCCTGGCCAGGCCTAACATTAACCCTTTGACACCCAAACTCGCTGTGCTGTGGGCTCTCCAGCTCAGTTCATCCAATTTCACCCCAATCCACCCTTCTCCTTCTCTGGTTGGCTGTCTCAGGTTCCTCTGCTAGCCCTCTCTCTTGCCGCAACAGTCCCTATGCCTAAATTTTTATTGTTCTGTTGGGCTCCATCATAAGAAAGTTTGCCTTATATGCTTGCAATTCCACCTCAGAACAACCAACCATCCTACAGCCCCTCCCACAGTTTCTGGCATTTAGTGCACAGTGTTTGTAGCTTGAACTGATACTTTGGGTTCTACTGTTTGCAAGAAACAAAACCTCTTAATAATTCTACTGTCACTTTGATTATGGAAAACTATGAACATATAAGAGGAGAAACAATAGTATAATGAATCCATGTGAGTCCTTTATTTGGCATGAAAAATTACTGAAATGTTCTAATCACATTTCATTATTTTCCTTTTTCTTTTCATTTCCTTTTTAATTGGACTGCTTGTAGAAATATCTAAGCTATCATATACTTTTATCCTAAATACTTCAGTATGTATCCATAGCCAATACATTTTTTCTTTTTAAATTTAACTATTCTGGCATTATTTCAACTAACAAAATGAATAATTATTCCCTATAATCATTTCCTGAGTTCCCTGTGCTGTCTCAAAAATAATCTGTGGGGGGAGGGGTTGGAATCCAGAATTTTATTGATGATTTGGCAGGAGAAGTAGAAAGATAACTGAACAAAGTTCACAGTTCAAGAAAATTGTAACAGAGTTGGTAGTGCAAAAGCTTAGTGGATGATAAAAATAAATCAAAAATCATTTTTTTAAATTGTCTGTAAATGCACCCTTTCCTCTTCTGGTTTTTCTTTCTTTTTCCTTTTGGAGCAATTAGATCAAGTTCTCTAAACTGCCCTGTAAAATGCCTCACATTATTGATTTGGTGTCAGCTAGCTTCTTCCTCTACCTTCAGTATCTTCTGTTAAACTAAAAGGTAGGTCCAGAGGCTCACTTAGATTCAGCTTAAATCTTTTTTGACAAAGATGCTTTGGAGGTGGCGCTGTGTATTTGCTTTCATACCACAACGTCTGGTCGTCCCCTCCCAGTGATAGTCATGAAGTTCGATCAGTGGGTTCTGTGTTACCAGCACGGTCCATCTACTGCAATGTCCCCAGCAGCCTTTCACCCAATGGTTTTAGCACCTGTTGATGACTGTTGCCTAGATCCCTTTTCCTACTAAGTGTAAAAAATTATCTCCTAATTCTACCATTGCTTATCCTTTTATTACCTTGTATTCATCCACAAAGAAGACATTTCTTCTATCGACTACTTGTATACCCTAAATAATGTTTATACAGAAGGAAATAAAATAAATGTTTCTTTTCTTGCATTAATTTTAAGAATAAAGAGTTGGTCAGTGATCTGGTCAATTTTTTTTCCTTAGACTATTTTTGAACTCATGAAATTTTATATATTTGATATGCTTCAATCCATTACCACTATCTTTTTGATTCTTAAATGTGATACTTTTCAGGTGCCCTTTGTCTTTTAGACCTTTTCAAATAAGTTTTAAAAAATGTCTTGGCAGAACAGGACGTCCCAGACTTATTTTACCATTTCCTGTCCCCGACCTGGGTCGGCCCCTCTAAGGAGTCCTGGTGCCTGCAGGGTGGTGGTGCCCATTGCTAAATTTGTCAGCATTGGGGAATTTTTATTTTAGGCATCACTTAAGATCACATTCATTTTATTCCAAAATCAACAAGGTGAACAAACCCAAAATTTAATTACCTTTATATGTTTTGATTCATAAGTTTGAAGCTTAAAAGAATTAACTATAAGGGCTCCATCAACTGAACAAGCCAATCTACAGGAAAAACCTGATGACCCACAAGGTCCCTTTCTAGATACCTTTCTAGATCATCTGACAACATTTATCATGACCTTTTGTCAGGAAGGAGGCATCTTCAATATACTGAAGGCGTGTGTAATCCCACCATGGACCACTGCCCATGCCCACGATGCAGTTAACAAGGTTTGGAGTACAGGCGGTGGTTCCCTTCTTCCAGGAGCCAGAGTCGTGCTATTATTCTCCCTGAAAATCAGCACTGACAGATTTGGAAACCAGTACAGGCAGGTTATCTGGGCTTGCAGGAACATCATTCATAACCCTGAGTTCTTAATGCCCTTTAAATTCATTGGATACACAAAACAGGCTGTTTTCCTTCTACTAATTATAAACATGTTTGTTTATACATCCATCCCTCATAAGCATCAGCTCAATGAATTCGAGCAAGGGAACAGACCTATGAACCAGCATTCACATAGAGAGACAACAATAACTACGTTCACAGAGGGTTGCTAGAGCTCACACCCTTAGCAGCTCACTTTGGCCAGATTTTGTTAAATCGCGCTGATTTACTTCATGGAAGCTTTTCACCTGCCCTGGCCAAAGCCGAATGTGACCACCTTGCACTTGAAATGTGGATAGAGCCACATGTTGGAATGATGTTCTGAACCTACTGAGTTAAATAAATATACTATTACAATTCACTTTTACCTGTGTCTTTTTACCTTATTAGTGTGGTTAACAGGAAGTTCTCAATTACCTGTACGGCTCTCACAGCGTTTCTGTTGGCGGTGCTGCTCTCTAGACTTAAATTGGCTTTCTGAGTTACTTGTCGTTTTCACATTTATTCCCTGTCTTATACCAGTCTCTAAGCTCCACGTGGACCTGCACGGTTCACGGCTTTATCTCCAGCGCCGGCACTTAGTAAGTGTGCGGTCATCAGCTACCAGCTAATGGTCTGAGTGAACCGACCCGTTCTGCGTGGGATCACGTAGGCAGGTTGGAAAGTGCTGATCGCACGGGCCGGTCTCACCTAGGACCCCGATGCAGCTGCTTTAGCAGTTGTGGCTCGGTTTATTTAGACTCGCAACCAAGTAAGGACTGGAGTTGAAGCCTGTAGGGGCGGGAAGGCAGCGGAAGGGGGAATACCGGCCTCTGGTTCGCCCCGCCCCTTGGCCCAACCTGGCTTTGCGGGCCGCGGTTGCCAGGCGACAGCCAAGCGGGCGCAGGGCTGCCGGCTACTGGCAGCCAGGGACTGGGCTCCCAGCGGGCAGGACCTAGTGCGACCATCACAGGGGCTCTGGATGCCCCGGCATGGCCGACGACGACGACGACGACGACCAGGAGGAGATCACCGCGGACACGCTGCGGTGCAAGTCCCGTGCGCCGCCCATTTCGTCTCAGTCTGCCTTCGGCTACGTCCCACCGCGACGCCAGGACCCGAAGGAGCACAGCTACTACTACCGCCAGGGCAAGGTGCGCCGCTGGAGGCTGCAACGTGGGGACCCGGGAGGGGGTCCGGAGAGGGGAGATCAGGGCCGGACCAGAGGGAGCGGGGACCTGGCCACTCCGCCAGGGAGGAGGCCTGGGGGCAGTGCCCCCTTTCAGCGGTAGGACTTTGGGGGCGGGTCTGCACAGGAGAGGCGGGGCCGTATTGGGTGGACCAAGAGTACGGCCCCCAAGGTTACCAGAGTAGATCCCCCACTCCCCAGAGAGGGTGGGCAGAGGTGGATCCCCGGGCGGGCTCTGTTCAGCTAGCACAGGGGTTGGGGAACAGGGCGCGCGGAATAGGAGTGGGGGGTTTTCAACAGGGGGTTAGGGCCATTTGAGGTGAGTTACAGTGGATTCCTCTTCTGGGAAAAACGGGAGGGCCACTGGGCTTCCAATACTACCACCACCACGCCACCACCGGCAACAGCCAGGTGACCCTCTGCCCAGAAGCAGGAGGAGGGTCCCCTGTCGCCGGGACTGTGCAGCGGGCGGGGGCGCTCTCCGGGGGCTGTCTGCCGAAGGGGTAGCCAGGGAACAGCCAGTGCCTGAAAGTCCTCCCGCAGCAACTGCCCTGCCTGTCCAGCGCACGGAAACCCACCTGCAAACCGAAGACGAGGAGGCAGAGCTGAACAGCCGTCTGCCTGCAGGGGGAGCTAGGCTGGGAGAACTGGAGAGCTCTTCCGAGTCAGGCCTGGTCCCATCAGGCCCGTGCGTGCTACGGGAAGAGCCTGGGGGCCGCCGTGCAGCTAAAGCAAGAAGAGAAGCCAAAGAAATGTAAACAAATCAGAACTTGTCGGGGGGCGTCTATTACTTTCTTTTGGCTGTTTTTCCTAAATGTCTCCAGGGTCTTGCAGCTCAGGGTGCAGGAGCATCATTATTAAAAAGACACATTGATTAAAGACTCATCCTGCAGCGATAATGGGTGGCCCAGAGAGGGTTATACAGTGCCTAGGAGGAAGGAGGGCTTTCCCTCAGGGTGTACAATGTGTGCCCACAAAATCTTCCTCCTTTGGCTGCTTCCCACCCATAATCCATGCAGCACAAAAGAATCACCATTCGGATCAGAATGGCACACATTTGGGTACTTGCCTTGAGTGAAATGTAAGAGAACTCACATTGTTAGGAGCTGCGCCTTACAAAGACAACTGAGAGTTTCTAGTTTGGATGATTGTTACGAGTTGAATTGTGCTCTCCTAAAATTCTTTTTAAAGTCCTAATCCCCAGCACCTCAGAATATGACCTTTTGGAGAGAGGCAATCAAATTAAAGCGAGGTCAGCAGGACAGGCCTCATCCAGCAGGACTTGTGTCCCTATGATAAGGGGGAAATCTGGACACACAGAGATGTGTGGAGGGAAGATGACGTGATAGATGGGGAGAAGACAGCCTTCTGCGTGGGAAGAGGCATGGAACAGATTCGCCCTCACAGCTTCAGAAGGAACCAACCCTGCCTACACCTTCATCTCAGAGATCTGGCCTCCAGAACTGTGACACAATACATTTCTGATGTTAAGCCGCCCCAGTCTAGGCGTTTGGTTTTGGCAGCCTGAGCAAATTAACACATAAACTTCAGCCAGGAGGATCACTTGTGTCTGTTAGCACCTCTCTGCTTGGCTCTGAGCAGCGTGGAAGGACACAAGGACAAGACAAGAAAGAGGACAGTACCTGTCTTTGCAGCCCTGTTTACTGACTCTCCTGGGGTTGAATAGCCACCAGGTACTGACACAGGAGAACAATAGTTCTTACCTCATCGTCATTGTGGACCTCATTTTTTTCCCTCCTGTGAGCAATATGTCTCGAAAGAATTTCTACCTATAAATAATTTTATTTGTCAAATGAATTTTGCATTTTAAGCATGCAAAACTTATTGTCAGTTAATTCATAATTCATGCATAGCATTAATGTACAGCACGAGAGAGACAGCCAAAGAGCAAGGAGTCTTGATGTTTTAAGTTGGTCCACATTGTTTTATTGAGAGAATATAAATTTTGGCTTATTGATATGTGAAGAGATTTATAATACATCATTTTCTGTGTATCTTTGAGAGGTCTTGTTAATTACCACTTTGAGGCTATTAGGAAATACGATAAAAGACTAAGCAGATGGGGGCCAAGGTACATATTTATCATCAAAGATAAAAGCCACATTGCAGGATACTACTAGGAACTTTGTGCAAATGGGTTTGGGGACATGAAGCTCAGGATTGGGCAGATTTACCCACCCGCCCACCGCTGCTATGGGCTCTAGAAAAGGCTGAGCAGAATCCCCACCCCCTGTGGACCAGGCACTACCAAGAGAAAAGGGGTAGAGTTGAGTCTGGCAGGTCCAGTTTATTTTTCCTCTTTACCAATCTGATATATGGCTCCTCCTTTCTGGGGCAGAATTGACCAATGGGCAGTAAGACACCCGAGGTTTTAGGTGACCTGGGCCGAACTTTGAAGGATATTAGGAGGGGTCCAGAAGTGTGCCCTTTAATGCAGGGGTAGGCATGCGAAGACCTCTGAGCCAAATATGGCCTGCTGCCTGTTTTAATAAAGTTTTATTAGAACAGAGGCATAAGCCCATTGGTTCAGTACTGTCTATGGCTGCCACACAGAGTCGAGTAGCTTCAGCAGAGACCATGTGACCTGAAAGCCTAAAATATCTGTCCTTTTTCAGAAAACGTTTGCCAACTCCTGCGTTGATGTATTACTGCCTGTGGAAGCTTGGAGTGGGTCTTAGAACAAATTGATCCAAAGTAGATTTTAAGGAAAAAAACTTCAGTGTTGATAGCAGGGGCACAGGCAAATTCAAGTCATGAGGCCTTTCATGTTATGTGAAGAAAATGGCACAACAAAAATACTAACAACCAAGTAAAATACTGTTGGAAATTATCTGAACTGGCACTTAATCAGCGGCAGGACTCCAGAAACGGTTCTCGGAGCTTGAGATCATTTGGACTAAAGAGGGTGAACTCTGTCACAAGTTTGTGGAGTACTCAGATGCCTCTAAATTTGTAAACAATTCCAGGCCCCACTCGAAGTTGAGAAAAAACATTGCAGAATGAACTCTTAAGTCAGGTAGCATGTAACACACGAAGTGGTATGTCAGTGGCGCAGTCAAGGAATCTGGGTACAAACATTCACTTCTCTCACTAGCTGTGCGGAATGCCCACGTCACAAACATTTTGTCTCACTTTACCTGTCTAGGAAACGGAGATCAAACAGTACCAAGAGCATAAAGTTCTTATGAGAACAAATTTAATTAATGGTATAGAGTAGCATATGGTAAGCCCAGTGTATGTAGAATATTACTGTTTATTTTTGTTAGTGATTATTAGAGTTTTCTTTCACTGAGGTGGGTTCCAGGGCCAGCATCTTATCCCCACCTTCATCCACAGCCTGAGGTTAACGCAGTGAGGCAGGTAGTCTGAGTGTCGGTCTGGTGTTTTCTAGCCCCTCTGGCAGAGGGGCCCGCAGGTACAGCTCTATCGATGCAGCACATGTATTTGTCATCTCAGGCTGCCAACTACGATGCCATCAACCCCTGTCCTGCTCCCTGGAGGGCTCTAGCTGTACGGGCTTTTCCTATAAAATGTTCCAGAGGCAGCAAAGCAAATTCAGTTCAATGGTGTTTTTAAATTAGTTTTTTTTTTTACGCCTTGTGCAACATTTCTGCTCCTGAAATGGAAAAGCTAAGTCAGAGGAGAATGGCCTTTTATGAAGGGTTTGATTAAATTTCTCAGTCTAAAAGCTATATTAAAAAAAATCCTGGAGTGGTTTTAGAATATGCTTTCCCTCATGCTAAGGTGAATTGTGGATAGTTCTGTTTTGAGTGCAACTTTGCTTAGAAAGTCCCAATGTAGCTTTGGTGGGATTAGCCAACTTTCCTTCTAGGTATGTGGTGGGGACACAGGGGCTAGGTGCTGACAGTTTCTTTCCCCTCCTGATGACTGAATTTCCCTTCCCAAACGCAGCCAAGCACTTTGTTAATATAATGATGCGTGTTGACGGTCCAGAGGCGCAAAAGGGAATCTCTGGAGGGCTGTGCCAGTGTCCAGCGTACAGCGGGTGTGCAAAAAGAGCTCCCTCTAGCCCCCTCTGTGTGCTGCCTCTTCCCCCTTAGGCACCAAGCACATCTGCCACACACACTCGGCCACTCCTAGGGGCCATGGAGGACAGGTGAGCTGCACTTCTGTTGCCGCTCTACCTGTGAAAATCTGCGGAAGTTTTCCCTGGTGCACTGCAGACTCGTGCACCCACATGGCTTCCAGTCAAAATGCGCACTAGGGAATGAAATCATGACCGCCCCAGTGTACACTTTTTCCTTTTGCCCTGTTCTCCCCCTCTTTGCACTTTTAGTGTATATTCTATTAAGTATTTTACTTAGTTATCTTGTGGTTGTTTTTTTTTCCATGAAATATAAACTCACAAGGGCAGGGATTATGTTTACCCTCAGCAAACCAAACGGTGCCTGTCTCACTGTTGGTGCTTTATAAATACCAGCTGCATGAATGAATAAGGGATGAATAAATGATATGCAAACATTTTATTATTTTTTCCTGAAATGACTCAGTATTTTTTTATTGTTTTTCAAGTACAGTTGTCTCCATTTTCCCCACCCCACGCCCCTGCCCCACCCTTCCCCGCCTGATATGCAAACATTTTAAAGCAAGGAGACAAGTCACTGATTTACAGGATTAACCCTCTAGACTAAATAAAGGTTTCCTTGTGAATTACCTGCTGTGTGGTCACCTTTGGCCTTGCTCCCCTCTGCAGGGGTCAAAACTGGGAGCTGACTGTGGTATTTCTCTCACATCTGGGTTAGCTGTGTTTTCACTGTTTAGTAATCAGGTTAAGGCCGGGGTAGTAGGGTTGAATGTTCCTTCTGGACAGGTAGCTCCTAGGAAGGAGTGAGGAAGTGGGCCACATGCATCCTGCTGAGGGAAGTCCTTCCTCATGCCAGGAAACACCAGGAGTGGGGAATAAATGTTCCTGCCAGTCATAGCCACCTGTGTGAGCATGTGCTGCACATCTGCCATTGTGTGTATATGAATGCAGTGATACGTCTAACTTTGTTTTATGAGAACATGTTCCACACATGGAAGATCACGAAACCATGTACAATATATACAAAGGGACCTCCCCAAACCCAGAGTTATCTTCTGGAGGTTGGGCCCCTTGTGCAATAGTACAGGACTCCCCTGCTAGGTGAGTGTTGTAGGACCCCACCTGTATCAGTGTACCAGCTGATGTTGTTGTAAGAGGCTGCGTTCAGCTTCAGTGGATTTTTTCTTATGACCCCTTTGACATGGTTGCCCATTTTTCGATGAGTGATTTACGAGCATATCTGCCCACCCCACGCTGAGTGTTCAGCAGTTTTTAACCAAAAAACAGCATGACCGCCATGCCCCACCCTCCCTATTCACCTGATCTCACCTTGAGCAACTTTTTTTTGTTTCTCTGGATGAAAAAAGTCCTTGGAGAGAAACATTTTGCTGATGTGGAAGAGGTGAAACAAAAATAGAAGCACTGAAAGTCATCAAAATTGATGAGTTCAAAAACTGTTTTGAGCAGCAGGGGAAAAAATGTCTCGATGGGTGTATCGCATCAAATGGAGAGTACTTTGAAGGTGACTCAAGTTTAAACATGTAAGAATAAATACACAATTTTTTATAAATAAATTCTATTTTTGGGGGGTCTGCCCTCCTATTATGTTTACAGTTTGCTCTTCTCATTTAATAATATACCTTAGACATTTTTTTCAAAATGATCCCCTTTTAAGGAGTGCAACAAGAAAAAAAAAACAGTATTTACCCCAATATAGTTGACCAAGAGGAAAATGTGAGATTGGATTTGAGTGTCATCCCCCTTCTTCCTGTGATGTGACATGTGGTGGTAGGGGGCAAGTGGGGGGCTGTTATTAATAGAAGAGGGGAGAAAACTGGCTCCAGCATCACGAAGTCTCCTCTTGGCAACAAGCTGGGCAGACGGACTGACGCAGAACTCCGACTCAGAGCACGGCTGCGGGATGAGGCAGACACAAGGTCCAAGGGAGGACTTTGTTGGCTCCCGCTGGAACGTGAGGTCAGCCTGTTCCAGTGCTCTGCTTTGGGTAGCCGCTGCCCATGACAGATGGACTTAAAGTAGTAGAACTGAGGCCTTACCAAGACTGCCAGCAATATGGTTCTCATGAAATTGATAAAATATCCAGATGATTAGAAAAGTCATGAAAATGTCCCAAACTTGTGACCTCAGAGCAGCAGAGAGGAAACAGAATCTTTGCCACAGACAAACCAAAGAGTTGTGTACTGTCTTTTAAAAAAAGTGAACATTTTGTCCTTGACAAACTACAGTCTTTTTCAGATCCAGAATTTTGAATGATTTTAAAATTAATGGAAATATCCGCATCAAGCTGCATACACTGCTAGGCTGCCAAGAAGCCCTGGATTTATCAGAAGTATAATGAGGCCCTTAAGAAGCAGACGTAATGCTTTGAATCACATTGAGAACTTCCAGTTTTAAAAGTAGGTCGCATAGCTCTAGACAGGCAGGGAGTAATGGAAACCCTCAAGATGAAAGAGAGGTAACAGTGCAATGGCCCCTGAGAAAGGAAATGAGTGGAGCCCATTTGCAGGCTAATTACTGTATTAGGCAGTAAAGGAGTGGTGGGCTATCATGCCATGGAAACAAATAGACCCTGGACCCCAAGTCCTAACCAGGGGTGTGTTGGAGCCTGCTCATCGTGACAACAGAGAGCCAATTTTTTGCGCCTCTTCTGAATTCTCAGCATTTTGTAGGAAGCCTAAAATTGGCCAGGATGGGAGCATTTACACCACAGAAATCAAAAAAGACTTCCAGGTCTCATTTCTCCAGTGAGCGGGTAGTTAACACAAGCACACCACTGGCCGTGAGCATATGAACAACGTAGTGAAAGTCTGTTTCTCCCCTGGCAGTGCTCCTTCCTGCAGTGACTGGGGGAACCACGCTTCTCCTTGGTAGTAGCTCCACTACTGCCAAGCCTGGGACTCTCTGCGGCTTTGCAGCCTTTTACTGGATCCTCTGAATTTGCTACTCAACGAACAACAGGAGAGCACATGGAGGACTGCAGGAGGTTTTCTTGCAGAAAGAAGGTGGTGTTCATCGGGTTCACCCATAGCCCCTGGCCAGGGCTGGTCCCCTGGCCCCAGACTAATTGTGATGTCTTCTGTTTGTTCTGGAGGTGGAAATGTATTTGGTTAGCACCTAGTGCTGCCCCTGCCCAATGACCATGGAACAACGTATTAATTTCCTTTCTCTTGTTTCCCTCTTCCTCACAGAATTTAACTGGCTTAAAGGTACAGTGGAAGTTCATTGATATTTAAAGTAGTATGAAAGGGAGGAGAAAATAAAGGACTTGGGTCTCTGTTCAAAATCTTACCCCAGTTATTTGTCTGGGAGAAGAAGAGCTTCCAAGGTTGGGAGGAGGTTCTGGGCATAATAAAAGCCATGGCCCCAGAGATGCCCCCTTGGGCCCCTAAATGCTGGTGAGATGATGCATCTGGGTTTGCAGCTGGAGGATTTGAGGCAGCTGGCACTTGGTTGGGGGAACATAAATCACTTAGGAGGTGAAGATTTAACGTCAGCTAACACATGGGTTTCTTTTCCTTTTATTAGTTTCCAAATAAGACATTTATTTTTGTATGGAGAAAAAGTTGGTAGGAAAAGCTGGAGATATTACAGATAACAAAACTGCACATCAGAGCAGTGTGTATTTTATATGTATGTTGGAAATGTATGTGTATATTGTAGACATGGACATACATAATATATAGCAAACATCTTCATACATGTATATGACTTACAATTGTTTTAGCTACTACATACAATTGAAGAAAATATTTCCTTCTCTTTATGGAGGGATTTGCATGTAGACAGATTGCCTATTGGCTAGTCACTTAAATAACTTCTCTTAGGTTATATTGTCCTAGTGTCCAGGTAGTATTCATTTTTTCAAAGCTGCACAAACTAATTGTTGGAAATTTGAGAAATACAAGAAGAGGAGAATTTAAAGAGAAAACATTGAGTGTGCTATTATTTTAAGGTTTGCTGGAGTCTGAGTGAGAGGAGCATGTCTGTGAAGGAGGGACTGTAACGTATGTGGGACATGTGCCCTTGGAGATGTCCCTGCCCTGCTGCCTCTCAGCAACCTACCGTGACTGGCAGGGTCTGGCCTCCCTGCTCTGCCCACTGGTTTTGCTTGTGGGGTGACCTTCCCTAGCACCCTTCAGTGCAATGGGCACACTGTGTGTCTCCCTCAGGGGGAGAGATGGCTTCCAAGCTTCGTGATGTGTCAGTGGCTCGGCACTCGAATAAACCCACAGCATTTTTTTTCTCTTGTTATTCTAAGACAGGGATTATTTCCCTCTATGACTGTGTTTTTAAGAAGTCGTCAGGATATAATCAGAAATTGCACCGAGATGACAGAGAACACGCCAAAAGCCTGGGACTTCATGTTAATGAGGAGGTAATACTGAAGATATTAATAGCCATCGATAGATGAACTGTGTGTGTGTGTTTATTTAATTTGCATCTGTGACTCTCCTTTGTGCTGCTTCTATTTTCCTGTGACAAGAAGCTAAGAGTACGCTACTGTCATAGCTCACTCTATTCCGTCATGTTGCTCTGTTTTTGATGACTGTTGTTTTGTCCTATAGAATTTAACAGTTTAATAGAAGCAAAACTAAGAAGTCCTTTAACAGATAAAATACAGTTTTGTTTAGCCTCTGAGTCCAGGCTGTGATAGTTCTTCCAGGGACACTGGGCTTCAGGGATGAAACCACACAGGCAAGGGGCTGGGGGATGAGGAAGGGTTTGGGGAGGCAGGGGGTGCTGGGCAAGATGAGGGAGTCACTAGGGGGATGTGCACCTGAGAAAAGAAAGAAGTTGGGAAAAGATAGAAAAGAAAGGCAGGCAGGAGCAAGGTGGAGAGGGGGAGGGGAATGATCATGAACTTGAAGTCACAGGGAACCTGGAGCCCACTGCAAGATCTTTGCCTTTGCTTTGAAGGACTTGAGGACTCCAGAAGGCTGTGGGCAGAGGGGCAGGGTCTGACAGTTAAGAGGTCCCCCTGGCATCAGTGTGGAGTAGCCCACGAGAATCCCAGGCTGAGATACGATGCAGGTGTGTAGGTGACTCAGGCAGAATCTGCTTCCAGATCCCAGCCAAGGGATGGGTGAGCCATGCTGATAAAGCGGGCGTGTGTACCGACCTGAGTATTCTGATGCCCCGACAGGAGTGGGAGAGGCCGGTTGGAGTGCTGACATCCTCTGTCTATGGCCGCCGCATCCACCAGCCTGTGGAGCCTCTGAACCGGGACCACGGCCGCGCCAACCATGTGAAGGCAGACTTCTACAGGAAGAATGACATCCCTAGCATCAAGGAGCCGGGCTTTGGGCACATTTCTCCAGCCTGATGCCCACCCCGTGGCCCGAAGGGTGTGGTGGCAAGGCAAGTGAAGTTCACCGAGGGCTGGCACACCGGCTTTATTTCCCTTTCATGGACTCTAAGAGCTGGCCTTGACAGTGGGAATGATGGTACAGTAGCCTCCCTCCCTCAGGCTGCCTTGGCGAAGAACCTGGCCTAACACCTATAATATTTAGGAGGACCATCTAGTGTGTGACAGTTTTCATGTGAAATTATTGCAGAGAAAATGATGCTGGAGACTGTGAGCACCTGAATAAAATGAAAACTTTGTTCTCACTTGATAGCGGTTGGCTTAATCTTGCCCATGCTGTTCACAAGTGTTCCTGAGGGAGGCGCTCACGGGAGCACTGTGCAGTTAACTTTTCTTAATAGTTTCCGAAACCACTACTTCCTGATCCTTACGTCGCCCTTTCCCCAAGAGGAGATATGATGAAATTGCCTTTTGGCACAGTCAGATTCTACACTTTCCCCACAGAGGTCTGAGCCACCAAGGACAGAGTTTTGCACAATTGCAGCCAAAAGTTCTAGAAGGGTTGGGTGGCCTGGGTGGCCAGCAATGTCCATGTCACTCCTCAGGGGAGAAGCCATCATGGGCCCAGGGAGAGACTGGACTGTAGTGTTCAACAGACTTGGTACAATTGTGGCTTCACGTTTTCTGCTGTGGGGTATAGGGGGAATGATTTCACCTCTTGGAGCCCGCATCGGCTGCTGGGCAGAGTGGGGGTTCCAAAGCTTGAGGGGCTGGTGTGAGAACCAGTGGGCCATGCAGCTGGGCAGAGTACAGCACCGCAGGGGTGATGACGGTCACTTTGAACAGCTTTCTTTGTAGAAGCAGCTGCTTTTCACCTCAGTGGGAAATGTTTGTGTTGCAGATAATTTGGAACTTATTCAAGTATTCAGATATTGGCTGTATTTTTAATGAATGAATCCCTTGGAGGAAATGATCCCTCACCTATTGTGATTAAATTTCCCACAGTTTAGCAGTTAATGGGCAGGTGATCTAGTTAATTTCAATGTTGGTTCCTCTATTGCTAGTTTTATTATCTCGATTCCCTAAAGACACATGACACTAAATTGCTGGCAATTTCAAGGCGAAGTAATTCCTAAATATTTCTTTATTCTTTTGAAAATTTTTTTCACTGTATAGGTGCCTTTGATTTATTTTTTCCAAACAAATAGCAGAAGTTTATTTGGAATGCCTTTGGGTGCATTAAATCATATTTACAATAAAATAACAGAAAATATATAAAGTTAGGGTTATGGAAATTTTTAAAAATTACTTTCTTCACTTTTGATTACCACAAAAGACAAGGTGTCTCCAAAGAATGACTTCATCTGAAAGTAACTGCCATGAATAAATGGCATACTAAATTATTTTCAGTTAAATTAAGTCAGCTCCTACTCCCTTAAATTTCTACTGCTTTTAAAAAGAAAGACTTGAATGGGACAAGGTTTCAAACGATCTCACTTTTCATAGACATAAATGTCTCTTGGCCTCTCGACTGTTACAACTGAAAGCCAATCCGTGAATGACCATTAGTCATCTTATCTAAAAGAAACATGTTAAATGTTTTGTCGTAGTCACCACATTTCCACCTCTAGTCAATGTTTCCTGGAAAGCAGAGGGGGGCTGTCTTTAGGAAAGAGGGTAACGGGCTATTTGCAACAACATAAACATTTCCAAACAGATGCACTAGAACCACTGTAGTTTATTTATTCATTTTCAGAGAGAGGTGAGGGGAGAGAGAAAGAGGGAGAGAAGCATCAATCGGCTGCCTCTCGCGCGACCCCAGCTGGGGACTCAGCCCACAACCCGCACATGCCCTGACCGATGATCCTTCGGTTCACAGGCTGCCACTCAACCCACTGAGCCACACCGGTCAGGGCCCACTGCAGTTTTATGGGGACCTGACCTAGGCATTTTAGGGGTGAGAGCTTCCTGCTAGATGGAAAGTTCAGGAGATCTTTGAGGAGACTCTTACCTTCTACTGGTGGCTCATGGCCAATGGGCTGATAAGAGTGAACTACAAGTCCTCTTGTTTGCGTGATTCGCTCACAGAAGGTTTGTAGTTGTCAGAGATGAAGGTACTTGGACCAGGAGCCACTTCCGGATTTCAGGGAACTGGCAGTTTTCCATTCTAGCCTGCTCTTAGTCACCAGTCGCCTGGGAGACTTTGAGCAAACCCCTGGACCTCTCCGCACCCGTTTGTAAAACGTAGCATGTTCTCAGGCTGGACTGGAGATCTGACGCACCTGGAGAACCGGTATCTGAAACACCACAGCGGTGTGCAGGGCCCCACTGCAGGATTTCCGACCTGGCAGGCCTGCATCAGGCCCTGAGCATCTGCATTTCTGACGACTTCCCAGGTGGTGCTGATGCTGCTGGTGAGAGACCACACTTGGAGAGACCCACATATGCACAGACCTTTGCAAGGTAGACTCTGATAATCCCCCTGATTGTTTTAAGTCTGTTGTTTGTTAAGAGTGGGGATACAGCTTTAGGGAAGACACGCAGTTCTTCTCTGAGTTCTTTTCACCAAATTCAGCACACGGTGGGGAGCCCATTTAAAAGCGCTTGGTGAATCACCCAGCTGTGGGTGTCCACTAAGGGCAGGTGACGTAAAGTGCCCTGGGCCGGGTGCCATAGGCTCTATGGGAGGAAGACCCAAAAGGTACAGCTGCTGGTCATCGTCACAGCGATTCACAAGGCCAGATGGGAGTCACTGAAACCCTGGGGCAGCCTGGTCCAGATTTTGATTAGAGTGACGAGACACGCGCTTATGCTCTTCTTGTTTCAATCACCTTTTTGGAGAATTAGGCATATCAAGGCCAAGGCTGAGTTGCAAATACAGAGTCAAAAACCCCTGATTGAGGCAGGCAACTGCATAAGTCATGCTGCAGTGCCACTTCCTCTAGTGACAAAGGCCAGTTATTAGTTTCCTTGAGCGCCTGGCTTGTATCAGAATAACTGTGTGAGTGCAGGTCCCCGCAGGGCCGCCCTGTCTGTGCTGCGGATGTGCTGGCAGGAGTGAGCCCTGTACCTGCCAGGCGGGCTCAGTCATTAGCTCATTGAACCAGGCCTGATGCCATGAACTACCCACGGGGAAAAATACTCCTCAGAGAAACTGACAGATGTGTTCAAAGTCACACACCTAGTGCCATATCAGTCAGCAACCCAACAGAGGGCTCAGGCTTCAAGTCCCAGCTCCCTGGAATGGGCTGCTTCCTAATAGATCATGGGGTCCTCTACCCTCATAGGTTTGCCCAGCCAGGCTGGCAAGTGCAGGTTTGCCTTTAAACGTTAGACTGCACACCATGGTGCAGAGTATGACTTCTTTGTGTGAAGAATAAACCCCAAACTTTAGAGTTGAATTTACTACAACTGAATCTGCCAGGTCTTCTATCTTCAAGGTCCTGTGTGTTCCTATGCCACCTCGAACATCAAAGGCAGCTCACGCAGCTTGGCAGTGCCTTGTGGTTTGTTCAGCTATTGTGACTGCTCACTTACACCGTCAGTTCCAAATCACTCTCAGGCAGCCTGTGCTCGGGAGATCATTCAAGGGTTATGGTAGAGCAGACCAGAGTGTGTGGACCCAGGGGTGGTATTGTTAGTAGAGAATCTTTTCAGTATTGAAATATTTTCCCTGATAATGCTCTTCTGAGGTGACAATGTGAAAAGCAGACCCCATGCCACATGGAGCAGCAAGTTTCCTTTCTTTCCAGGGAGCTGCCTAATCAATGATCTGCATTACAGAATTCATCCTGATCTGAATGGTATCCCATCTTGGCTTCCGGAGAGTGCTTTCTGAAGCATGGGGAACACATGAAAAACAAACCCCCATTCTGGAGCAAATCAGAGAGAGAAGAAGGGGTGTGTATCAGTCAGGGTGGGCAGGAAGAGAAGACAAGACACTATACCCCAAAGTACATAAAACTTTTAATGAATTAACCTTACAAAAGACAATGGCATCAAAACATCAGACGCGTTTGGTACAAAACTGGTCCTAGGTTGTGAGAACTAATCCTGGTGATGGGTGACGATGTGCTGCTGGGAGGACACAACAGAGCAAGGTGACAGGGCCACGAATCCCAGCTGGGGCCCGTGGCCAGCCACTGGCAATGAGACACACGGGTGAATACAGTCAAAGCCCATGGGGGATGACAGAATCAACTTAGTCACAAGTACTGTGTGTTTAGTATCAGACTAGCGGATGCGGCTGGCGAGCTACCGTATTTTCCAGAAAAGAACATGCACCAGAAGATAATATACACCCCCTAGTTTTATTGCCTTAAGAATTTTTGTTTGTTTCACCTCCATCATCCACGTTAGTTCTTTGAATGCTTTTCTCTTCTATATCACACACTCCTTTTCCTCTTCCTTCAGAGTAAGCACAGTGCAAGTGGCAGAGCAATCTTGGCACACCGGGTGGTATGCCGCCGGGTCACAGGAACGAGTCTGCATAGGCTCCAGAGGACAGAACAGCGCACACACGTCAAAAACGAGGGACAAAAGTTGCAGTCAGAAAGTGCATTGTACCTTCCTAAAAACACAGTCTTCTTGCCAAAACGAAGATGACTCTTCAGGAAGCCAAGTTGCTCTGGGAAAGGGACCTTGACATTTCTGTGTTCACAAAGTATGTCTTCAGGTCCCCCTTTCCCTTCACGTTGATTATGCCCCGACACGTGCACGTGTACCCCAGGGTCTGCAGAATGAGGCTTGTCTCCTCCGTGACCTGGAAACACACACACACAAACACATGAAAAACTGTTTAGTGAGTGTATTAACCCTTTTGTAAAAGGTGGAAGATTTATATGATCTGAAAAGAAACCAGAATATAGGATATTAACTCTTTTGAAAGTTCATTTGCCTGCAAGAATCAAGAACCAAGAAATAATTGTGTTCTTTGATCCATTATTGCACTCCTAAGAAATCAGTAGGAGAGAGACCAACCCAAGAAGGAAAAAAATTAAGGACAATGTTTAATTCAGTGGTGTGATAGGGACAAACTGGAAACCGTAACATTAAAGCAATCTTCGGGGCTAAGTAAACTTTGATGCAATCATGACCAATATCATGGACGAGATGACGGAATCATGTTGACCGATTTTAACCGCTCAGAAAAACTGAGCCTGGCACCTGCTCTGATTCCCACCACGGGAAGATCAGGTATGCACATACAAGAGACCTGAAAACAAAAGCAAATCCCAATGTGCTGGACTGGTGGGATTTTAGATGATGTTCACTAGCTGTCATGAACGTCATTTCAGGAAATAATAAAGTCTGAAAACAGATTTTAATAAAACTGAGAGGAGACACCTTGAGAAGATGCACAGTCAGCTCTTACAAATGGCCATGAGTGTCTGGTTTATGCATAGGAATACAATTACCTCAAACTAAAGACATGAGGAGTTTGCACTGGCCTTAGCGTGGGCATGACATCGAGTCAGGCCTTTGGAGTTTCCCCATCTCCCTGATTGACATGAAATGCTAAAAGGAGTGAGCCCCTCCCTTGAAGCTTGTCAAAGTGACAGGACTAGCCTCCTGTCTTGCTCAGGTCCTGCTGGGTCAGACGGCAGCAATGCCTGCTGGGTAGAAAAACTTCTTCTCTCCACGGGGCCATGCACTGTCTCAGCGTGGGGCTGTCTTGTGTTCCCTTGGGGGCCCACGTCTGGGGAAGGAGACCTAGCTTGCCTGAGTTTGACTGCTTGAGTATTGTGTTCTTGCAAGAGACATTTTCTTGAGCAGAGAACGGCTGACATGCATAGCCTTGACTAAGAATGACATTGCAGCTTCTAAGGTAAGGGAAGACCCACCTATGGGGAACATGGTTCCCCACCCAGGCCCCCCAGAACACACCTGGGTTTTGAGGAGAGAGGGAGGGAGCTGTTTTCTCAGAAACCCCTGGTAATGCTGCTGTGACTTTGAAACCATGTACAAAAGCAAAGGAAGAGGAGGGATTCCCCCACACTGTATTGGAGGAAATGGACTTGACACCTGTGGGGCCCCCAGCCACCTTGGCACAGCATGTGGGTGATACAAGCAGGAAGGCTTGTGGACAACACAGCAATGCTATTATACCATTTTATCTATAGCAGGGACACTGTTGGGGATGCAGCAGTGGTGGGGACAGTGGTGGCAGCAGTGAGCCAGCCTCCTTGGGCTTGGTGGCTGGAGAGGCCTCGGGGCAGACTGTCCTGGGGCAGAGGCAGAAGCACATCAAAACTGTAGGAGAGCTGTGTTTGCAAGGTGCTGGGACAGCTTTGGGCCTCCCAGAAGAAAGGCTGAAGCGTCCCTGCAAAGATCTCTAGGGCAGGCTGGGGGAAAGAGTTAGAAGCACCACCCTGTCTTATGACAACGTGACCCAGTGGCCGCTTCTAGCTCAGGGGCAAGATGTGGGTCCTTGGGACCCTACAATAGAGCTGCAAGGACAGGGGAAACAGACTCCCTTGCCAAGTCCCTAGGGAGGACAGGTATAGCTTGGGGATGAAGCCAGCAGCACAGAAAAGAATCCTGTGGATTCTTTGGATTCTGAATAAGAACCAAAAGAACATGTACATAGTCAAGAAACTCAGGTGACAAATATGTTCTCATGATCAGAATTCTCAAGGGCAATTAGAGAATCCATGAGCATTTGACTTCTGTCCTTCCGCAGAGAGAACAAACACATGTCCTGCAGCCCTAGAGGTTAATTCTGGAGTCGGCATATCTGTGGGTTCTTTGTATCACCAGCAGCATTCTCAAGCTATCCCACTGGTACTTGCAGCACCACCCACGAACTATCATGATGCAGGGAGGAGGGAGCTGTCAACCTCATTACCACCAGCGATGATTCCCCCGTGTCCAGGGGAAGCCTGGCTGGGTCACAGTGGGCTTCTATGCTGCTTGGGATTCCAGTCTGGAAAGCACGGTGGAAGTTCATGCTCTTTAATAAAAACAATCTGTTCCTGAGGCCCAGGAGAAGCTTTTAATGGTCTCTGCATCAATATTTATTTTTCCTGGCATCTTATCACTTTTTCCCCCACATATGTGGAAATAAGAAGCTAATGAAGGTAGATTAAGCCACACCCTCAGAAGAAGGGAACCCCTCAGATGCAAATGCGTCAGCTGCTCGCTGGAGCGACCGCACAAGGGCCTGCGGAAGCCTCTCTTCTTTCCTCCCTGGGGCTCGGGATGGCTGCTCTGCACTAAATCATATGCAGTTTGATGACGCATGATATCCTCTTAGAGACACACATAAGTACAAACTCATTTCAACATTGACCTGCTGGGGATTTGCGACCTCCAAGAGGGAGCGCTCTCCCTGACCAGCTTCTCTTCAGTGGCTTTTGATACTTATCCCAAATGTTTGAAGACTGACCACTTGGAGAGTTGTGAAACATTAAAATGATCATCCTTCTTCTGAATGTTCTAGGTGTGTGGTGGGGACATAGGTTAGCCTACGGGCAGGAGGGCGTATCCTTGGTAGGAGCATGCCTCTCTCCTCAAACAGAAGCCCCTCGGTGGTGCAGGACCCTGGAGTCTCCCCGGGTATTGGGAGTGGCTGGCGATGAGCATGCAGAAAGCGCTAGAGACTGGTGCCATCAGGGCATGGTGAGATTAGGCTGCCGAGGTAGGAGTCCATTCCTTCTGAGGGTGAGCAGCTGGGCTGTCTCCACTGTCGGTGACTCCAGACGGCTGTCAAAGGAGCCCTATTTGCCAAATTTATCTGTGGAAGGCTGGGATATTTCCTCTCTTTCCACCATCATTGTCTTTCTTCTCTCTCCATTCCCTTCTTGGATGTTGCTTACTTTCTAGCACCTGTTGGCTAGTAATCTGACTGGACACTTAGAAGTCATGTTTGTGCCATTCCATGTAGAAATTAAAGGTACACTTTAGAAAAGGCCACAGCAACAAAATCGTCCTGGATGAATGAGGTGGAGCAGCATGACAGGCCCATGGGTGGGCAGAAGTTTAGTGACGAGCCCATTGTTGGAGATCCTGGAGCCGGGGGTCTTCTACAGAGCTTCATCAAGTCTCTAAGTCTCTATTACAATTTTTAAGAAGCAAGGTTATTTGAGGACCTTGGCCAAGCTGAGGCATACAGAACTGAGACTCATGCAATTTTCTGAAGAGGACTAAGAACCCATGCAGCCTCTTATTAGTGGCTGGTGATTGTCACACAAACTTGTCATTTGGCAGGATTTCATCTAGCTGAAGACAGCATAGCTGGGTGAGGAGTGGAACCACTGCTTTTTGCGGGCAAGGCAGATCCAACGTTCAGCAAAGACACACACGCACACACATCATTCTCATTGGGAGAAGTCAGTCCCTCCATTGTTCTTGTGTCTGGCCAGGTGCCCAAACACTGCATGAACTCACCACTTTTATTTGTCAGGTCTTCCCTCTCTCTCCCTTGGGTGGCTTCCAGACCTTTCCAGTCATTTCTGGATCTCCAAATCCCATCCTAGTCCAGTTCAGCACCGGCATGTCATATCTTCCTAATTCCGTCTCTCTCCCCTGGCAACCCCTACCTTCCTCCTCCCATTTCAGCCCCCAGGGAAAGGAAGGCTGGGGGTTAGGTCTGGTTTTGCTCACAGAGCCCCTGTCCCTAGCAGAGTCCTCTCCAATGTGTTAGGCGGGGAGAAGGAAGAGGAGAGAAGGGCTCCAGGTCTGAACCCCCCACCTGGGCCACCTACTGCGTGGTGGTGGTTGTGATCACTTACTTTCACAACCGCCACGACCTTCACACCATAACAATTTTTATTGTTGCGAAGTTAATGCAGAAACAAACATTTGCCCAATAAAAAGATTTAAGTACACTTCAAGTTTTTTAAGTTTTTTTTCAAATTTGAAATAAGTTTCAAAGTTCTTTCTGTTGCTTTAATATTTATTATCATATATATTTATTATTATATTATATGCACAATAATAATTATTATCATGTTATTCACAGCCCCTTAGCAGTCAGACATGGTGCATGATGGCGGTGCAGACTGAGCTACCTGTATTTTGTCCAGGACTCCAGTGCTGTCCATCCTACTGGCCACGTTCACAGTGTTGCCCCAGATGTCATACTGCGGCTTCTGAGCTCCAATGACACCAGCTATCACAGGTCCGTGGTTCATGCCTGGGACACACCGGAGCTGCGTTAGCACTCACATCACAGTCGCCGTCTTAAACAGAAGCTTTACAGGGCCCTCCCCACGCTTCTTCGTTAAACACACATCACTCCACATAACTCTGAAGTAAAGAAAAAAAATCCTCTAATTTTACATCCCAAAACTATGAAAATATTTGTGTTTGCATTTCCTTGCTCTAGACCTTGCTTTATGCTTATGTGTCCATTTATTGTTATTCCATAATAGCATAACATTGGTTATGCTTTAAAAAACTAAGCATTTATATGATTGTTTTCTATGTTGCTGTACAGTCTTAGGCAAGAGTGGTAATTACATTGTTTTCCAATAGTTTTGTACTTAATTCTGAAATACACACATTTTTATTTTAAAGAGCTGCACTGAGTGTACGTCCTACACCCACTGGCTGTGTTGCTGCTGTTGGATGGGGGGCTTCGCTCAAATATTTTACTGGAACCACCACCCCTCTTTGCATTTTCTACTTGCCATGCACTGTTCTACATGCTTTTCACACATCAACTTCTACTTCTCCCTACAGCCTGCAGGGTGGGTTCTGTCATCATCACGTCTGATGCGGAGGCAGGGGGTGGTGCCGTCAGACAGGCAGGAGGTAGCAGAGGCAGAGCACAAACCCAGGCAGTTGGCTTCACAGCCCCCGCACAGAAAAACTTTGCTTTTCCATCTCTGCTACAGGTTTTTCATGCATATGGCTTCTGCCTACCTTTAGAGTTGTTGTTCTTTGGTGATGACCCACCGGTGAGTTTATCAAATTACAGAGGAACCTGTTTGTGCTTTTGATTCTCAAATGACCTTCCAAAGACAAGATGGAAGGACTGAGAGGACTGAGGGAGCTCCCCAAAAGCCTCATGTTCGGAGGATCCCAGGGCACCTGCTCACCTGTAGTGAGCAAAGTGACACACAGACAGTGTCCAGACAAGCTATTGCTGCTTAGGATCTTGGCTCTCGTGAAGCGAGAGAGAAAAATCCAACCTCTGGGGCCTAAGCCTCCCTGCAAACTGAGATTCTCCAAAAGTTGCTGGGGAAATTCATGAGGCATCTCCTGTTCAGTCCTGCTGGCCAAACGCTTTCCAAGACATGATGATGGATTTCCTAAATTTCTGGGGTTCATGGGCATTAGGCATTATAATGAATATATATTATATGTGTGTGTGTGTATGTATGTGTGTGTGTATGTATATACACATGAGGTATGTCCAGAAGACGCCCAACCATTGTTAGTATAATGAGAATGGTTTGCGTGACATTGATGTAACCTGGCAGCCAAGGAGAGTGGACTGGAATGCACATGCATGCAATGACTTCACTGTACTAGTCAGTGGGGTGCCAGATGCCGTTGAGTGAGCGTGTGTACTGTGTGGCCTTCGCATTCAAAATGCCTGAGCAAGTGGAGCAATGAGTCTGCATCAAATTTTGTGTTACACTTGAACATTCCTCCATGAAAACTATTTGGATGATTCAGAAGGCTGCAGCTATGGGCAACTGGTGATTAGAAGCTTCATCACCCGACAATGTGCCTGCTCATGTGTCATGTCTTGTTCAGGGGTTTTTTGTGAAATATAGAATTACCCAGGTGACTCAGCCCCGCTACAGCCCAGATTTGTTACCCTGCGACTTCTGGCTTTCCCTAAACTAAAATCACATTTGAAAGGGCAGAGATTTCAGACCATCAACGAGATTCAGGAAAGTACTACAGAGCAGGTGATGGAGACTGGGAGAACTGTGGGAGGTTCCAAAGTGCCTACTTTGAAGGTAACTGAGGGGTCATTATGCTACATACAATATTTCTTGTATCTTGTATTTTCTTCAGTAAATGTCTCTATTTTTCGTATTACATGGCTGGCTGGATACTTTCTGGATAAATGCAAATATATGTGTAGTGTGTATATAAGTATACATTACTTCCCCAGATAATTAGGCACCCCAGGCCACCATGAAGATGATGGTTGCTCTGAGTGCCCCCCCTAACTTAGTAATTGGAATTATAAAAACATGCTTATTATATGAATACCCCTGAGGTCAGGGTGTGCTTTGATACCAGATGGAATATGGAGGTAGCATCTGCCATCAGGAGCTGAAGCTTCAAAAGTCCGATCTACTCTCTAGTTAGGGAGAGGCCAGGCCCTTCCCCACCCCAAGTGCACCAGCTAGGATGTGTCCTTGTGCCAAGAATTCAGTTCAAACACACAGACACACAGTTGTTATAGGAGGGGTGGGGAAGTGGGACATAAACATACAAATAGACACACTGAGTCAACTGATCATTTCCCTTACATTTCTTCCTGGGTCTAGGACCTTCACCTTACAGCAGGTGACAAAAGTACTAATAATGAGGGTGTTTCTGAGACATCTCACTTCCCACTGCTGACTGCTTAGTTATATATAATAGCTTGTTATAGATCTTAGGCAAAGCTTCCTTTTTGCAGTGGGAAGGTAGGCAGGAAACATACTACAAACAGTGTTCCATCCAATCTTTGAAGGTTCACAGCAGGTGAGAAAGAAGTTCTCCTTTTCTTTTGTGGAGTACTCAATAAAACTCTCGCCTCTACTTTAGACATCACGAAAATTCACTCCAGCTCTCTTGCAAGGGTCAGAGTGCCCAGGCATTAGCTACTGGCTGCTGAGCGGTAATCTCAGCCTCCTCTGCCACCAGCTTTTCTTTTGGCTGGTCTGAGTCCTGCTGGGCCAGTGACTGAGGGGCGGGGGAGAGAGCCTGGGTGGATTATTGCTGGCAATGGGGTGATCTACTTATGTGCAAGTGTGGATCAATTTGTGGTTCCCATTAACAGCCTGTTTCTGCAGCCTAATATGTACAGAAAAGAACCTCAGGAGCAAATTTGTCTCTTATTATTTGTATCATCATTTTCTGGGGGGCAATATTACTCTTCTGATGGCACTGCGCATGGAGGTGGAGCAAGGAAGCTGTCCCTGGGAGAGGCCAAGGATTTGGGGAAAGGCAGACTTAAAGCCCAAGAGAAAAACTGAGATCAGACTTCCTTAAAAATCTGAAAGAGCTGGCACACAGGCTGAATATATGATTAGTTTCTCAATAATCAGTGTGAAGTAAGCACTCAGTAAATACATACCGGAGGAGGTCCAACGCAATGCTCACAGGAATTCAGAAAACACTGCTAAGATCCAGACCAAGCACACTGCGCTTTGATATAGCACAAACAACTAGCAAATAATGGTCCCTGTTCCCCTTTGCAGTGAAGGGCAATGTGATTTTGGTGCATATGTGTTTGACAATAGAGGAGTCATTCCACAGTGCAATCAATTTCTTTCTTTTTTTTCTTTCCTTTTTTAAGGAGGGTAATATGAAAGTTTAAGAAGCTGCTTTTCCAACCTGTCAAAACAATAAAGAATCTCCAGGGTCAAAACACACCATGAGTTGGACACGGTCAGCAGGGTGACATGGCTGCCCTTCTCACCCCTGCATGTGGCAGAGCCTGAGCAAAGGTCCACCGTGCATGGAGGTGAGAAGTGCATCCAGACGCTGAGAATGAATCGGACATACAGAGAGGAGGGTCCCAATTTCTTAAAAAATGTATAAATATTTCTGGGTTGAAAAACTGAAAATATATGCAGAGCAAAGGAAGAAATAGCTATACATACTAGGATTTTTTAAATAGCTGAAATCTGTGCAAAAGAAATGAACAGCCATTCACATGAACTGTGTTAAAAGATCTAGTCTTATGTGGACTTGCTTTCGGAAGAAGCAAAATGTGTTGTCAAGAAAAACACACAACGGTCGAAGCAGCTCTTACAAACCCTGGATGGCTGGAAGTCACTGCAGACCTCACAGGGCAGCTGTGTGCTAACCTCAGGCCAGGAAACGCATTGTTTCAGGATAAACAGTGGCAAAAGGCAAGTAATCATGGGATATTCTATAGATTCAACTGAAAGTAAGAAAATAACTTATTAGAAACTTTTTTTTTTAATTTCAGGGAAAGGTGACCTTTTCTCTTAAATCTGAATATTCAGTCTGAAAAGCTATAGCTATTTTAGAACCGAGGACACATGTGGCATTCTTGAAGGTTGTGACTGCAGGAGTGTGTGACTATTCTAAGAACTCTAAGATGCACTTAACATTTTTAAAAAATGTTTGTACCGCTCCGAAGTCTGGAAGCATCTCCTAGCTTAAGGCGGTCCTAGTATTATAGGCAGCAGTCTGTGAAATCACGAAGTGGCTTAAGTCGCTGGCTTAGCCCAGCCAGTGGCTTCCATGAGCTTCTCAGGGTGGCTCAGGCTGTGCATGTTGTGGCTGGTCCCTGGCTGGAGGGAAGGGGACACTGGGACTGAAATCCAGCTCATGGTCCAGTTGTTAAACCTGGGTCCAACCAAAGTGGAGTTTTATTTATTTTTTGTTCTAATTTGTGCCAAAGTTCTGAAAAATTCATAACTTCCCTGAGCACCTTCTACCTGCAATCCAGTCCCACAAGACACCTTTGTCATGGCCCTACTTCAACACAAAGACTATCAATGTTTCCTGGGAATTTGCTCCTGACTCCACACCTTCCCCACCACGGAAAGCCAGACCTCTGCACAACATACCCACTCGCAGCTTGAAGTCATTGAAGGAGTGCTTGTTGATGGCGTCCAGTTTCGCCACCAGTGCAAAGGCGAACTCCACCATGGTGCCGATGTGCATGTACTGCCTCTCGGGCTCCTGGGGGAAAGGAACACAGGCAGACGGGGTTAGGGCTGCACAAGTTGGGGCGTATTCCCTCCAGTCACAGACCCCAGCTCCACTCACACAGGAACACGTACAAATTATGGCTCCGCCACACTGCAGACACTGGGGAGACTTCAACTTCATCTCAAGGAAGCATTATGTTCCCATTCATTTTTTTGGCCACCAGGAGATGTGAAACACTAGAATACTCTGACTAGGGCCTACATTGTTTTAACCCAGGCGTCACCAACAGAAGGCACCTTTGGGGAGGGGCTGGCTCCTGGTTTTCCATTTGCCCCTCATACCCGGTCATCCCCTCCTCTGCTGGGCTCTGGCATGGGGATGCTGACCTATAGGAACTTCCGCTTTCTTGTCTCCTGGTTTTCTGTTGGACTGACCCGTGGGCAGGCCGGGGGAGAATAGAGGATGGGCAGAGAGAGCCTTCAAGGGATTCATTGCTGCTCCTCCTCACTCCACACCTGCTACAGTTCTCCCTGGGTCTGCCAACACCACTCCCTTCTTTTGTCCTTCTTGGGGAGTGGGTGTTAGGGGCTGAAATGTGTGCCCCCACCCAACTTACATGTTGAAGTTGTAAACCCTTAGCTCCCCGAATGTTACTGGGTTTAGAGACAGGGTCTTTAGAAGCAATTATGAGTAAATTAGGTCACTGGTATGGAGAATCCAGTATGACAGGTGTCCTTATAGGAGGAGGAAATTGGGATGCAAACACGCAGAAAGACCAGGTGAGCACGCAGGAAGAAGACGGCCATTTCCAGGCTGAGGAGAGAGACCTCAGGAAAAACCAACCCCGAGACACCTTTCGGTCTCCAGACTGAGAAAAGAAATTTCTGTTGTTTAAGTCACCCAGTCTGTGTTACTTTGTTATGGCAGCCCAAGCAAACTCATACAAGAGGGAACAGTTTTCTGCCTCTGCTTGTCCCGGCATGGTTTATTACTTTTTGAGGAATACAGAGCTATCATAGGTATAAAGCTGAAAAAGGAGGAAAGCCCAAAGTTTCCAATGGGGATAGGTAGAAATTTCAACTGCCGTTTACTTTTAATTTATGTTTATTTTTCCTGTCCCTAGTTTATATTTACCACTCATGTGTAACACCTACTATATTTGTATTGAATTTTGAAGTTCATCTCTTTAAAATTTCTATTTTGGGTTACATTTGAAAAATAGATTATTAATATATGTACATAATGCATAAAGTGTTTTAATTTACATGTCCTTTAGGTTCCCACTGCCCTGGTAGTCAATGGTTGAGTGCCTGGTGAAATGCAGTCCCAATGCTGTGACACTGACAGACTCATGGGACAGACATCCATCTCAGCCCAGAAGTCCAAGTGGCCTTCTCTGGTCTGTCTCCTTCACTCATTTGTGAATTCCACAAGGGAAGAGACAATCTTTTCAAAGTCTGTGACTGCACAACGTGATACAGTGACTGGTTCACAAGCACTTGGTACATGCCCATGGAGAGGCTACACACAGGTGGACTGTCGGGCAGCAGAGGAAATGACTGGGAGGATCAGAGAGAACTGCCAAGCTTTGGTCGGAGATCCAAGCCAGTTGATGTTCATCTGGGGATCCTACGCCCGGGGGGATCATTCACGTGTCCACTGAAGTGGGTGAGGGCCCCAAGAGAAGAAAAGGAAATGGAATATTATGGGGGTAGACTGGGCAGTGCCCTCAGTTGGGACAGTAAGGGACACTGGAAATGCTTGAGAGAAGAGTAGCAGGAACGGAACAGTAGGCATCAAGAGTGTCACATCATGACTCCTGGGATGCGTGTTTAATCTCATGACACTCAAAGAGGAGGCACCTGGTGACCTTGGGGGAGCATTCTCTATGGGGAGGGAGACAAATCCAACTGTGAGGGTTCCAATAGGGATGAGTGAGAAGAAAAACAGGGACAATGAACATAACTTGCTTATTCAAGATGACAGGGAGATGAAGAAAACCAAGGTAAGAGCTAATGAAAAAGGAAAATGACGAGAGGATTATCCATCAAATCCACACAGCATTTTAATAACGTGAGTGTCAAGGGGGAAGACTAAGGCAGGGTTTCCCAACCACGGCACTGCTGATGCTCATCACGAGGGACAGTTCTTTGTTATGGGGACTGTTCCGTGCCTTCTAGGATGTGGTGCAGCACCCATGGCCTCCCCCCCAGACACCGGTAGCATGCACCCTTCCACTGGGACAACCACAATGTCTCTAGACATTGCCGACTGTCCCCTGGGGGTGGGGGGCAAACTGCTCCCGGCTGAGGCCACTGTGCTAAATGAATAAATATGAACAGGGAAGTGGAACTAAATTTCTGGTTCAGAAAGATTTCTTCCTTTCTTCTTGTGAATTTTCTTCTTATCTACATCTACGAAAAGACAAATGAAGTCCTACTGTTGCCATAAATCCACAACTTCAAATTGTTGGAAGAAAAACCAAACAATTTAAAAAAATTGGAACTATGAAACAGACTGCCAGCTAACTTTGGTGGAAATGCAAAATCATTTCTTAAGAACAGTTTTCCATCAGGGCTTGCTAATATTTCTTGTCTTATGACTCACAAGAAGATGATCTGGAGGTTTATGCAGTCAACTGGAAAACATCTTGCTCCTTTAATGAAGGACAAACTGTTAAATCAACTGGCAAAATCCTGTGCGGTAGAAATCACCAGCATCCTAGCAAGAAGAACCGATTGGCCTCTGGAGAGATGGTTTGCTTTGTCTCGGACCAAGGCCTAGCCGACAGCCTCACTCCCCGGTAAATTATCGCCCAATCCGTTTTCCTGCAGTGGGACCTGCAATGGAGGTGTGATGTGACCTCAGTAATAAATGCAGAGATTGAGTTCCAGGAGTGAGGTTTAAATCCAATGTCAATAACTCATTTGGGCTTAGTAAACTCTAGAAAAAATTATGCTCAGTCTCTGGAAGAGCCAGTTCATTTCAAAAAGTCCCTATAATTGAGCTTTTGATAGATATCTGATGGCAGTATGAAGCTGCTCTTTCTCCCACGATCCAAATAATTTGTTAAATAGCTCCAAATATTTGATGACTTCCAGGCACACAGCGAGACAACACGTTTGTTTCTGTGGAGCACGTTTCGTGAGCTGTTTTGGAAGTCACACCAGCAAGGAAAACTGCTGAAGGGAAATGCATGTGGACTGAAGTTATGTTATGACTCAAGGGGCTGCTTGGTAAACACCGAGGTAATATATTAGGATAAAATTAACCTGTGCCTCCTCTCCGTCCTCTCTCCTCCTTCCTTCTCCCCTTCTTCCATCCCTTGACTATTCACTGAGCACCGCTAGGTTGGCATCTGTCTGGCTTTAAAGATCCAGGACTTCTGTCTAAGGAGCATGCTGTTCTCCGCCTGGGGCTCCTGGGGGCGATCTGATCAGACCTTGCAGCTCTCCCAGGGGAGCTGATGACCACAGCGCAGCACCAACATCAGCCCCACCTGGTGGCTCTGGGCACCTGCGATTCAGGCACCTGTCAGAGAACAGGACCAGACTCGCAACCTCCCAGTGTCTATTACAATCCAGAGGCACAGAACAACACTGGAAAACAGCCCTATCGCCACACCATCATGGATGCCTCTAGATTTGTTCAACCTGAACTACACTGGACTTGCACTGTGCTCTACCAGATTTCACTCTACAGAGAATGTCTTTTCTTAAAATACACATTATGGAATGTAATAGCAAACATCTTCAGCCCCAACATTTTAAACCTTTTTCCATGAGGCAGTTACTGAGCACCTGGCTCACTACAGACCCAGCATCACTGTCATGAGGGCCTCTGTTACCACTTGGGTCAGGGCCCAGTGCAGCATCCACCTCCAGCCTGACTTGGCCTGGTTTTCAAGTCTACTAATGAATGGGTGGTTTGGTCTCGCCTTATGAACACTGCAGCACTGTGACTGTCTTGCCTGCTGGACATTTCAGAATGCTTAATAGCAAGGGTGGATGCATACACGTGTGTTGTGTGTACAGAGGTAGGTATGAAGGCATGTGTGCAGGTATGCATTTAATCCCCACCATGATGCCCCGAAGGAGTTTCTACCTTCATCCCGTTGTGCAGATGGGAAAGGAAAACCCAGAGAGGTCAATGACTCGTGTGAGGGGTACAACCAGGCTTTGTAGCCCAACAACCTGACTCCAGGGTCCTCAGTCGAAACAGCTTTGCCTCCCTTCCTGGGGAGGCCTCTAGAACGTGGGTAGGCCTTTCTGTTTGCATCTTATGTAGCATTCTCATTTTCCCCATCTTATCTTTCCTTTCACTTTAGTGTAGTAATTTCAAAATAGTTTTTGCATTGCTTTCCTTTGTGTAAGCTTCGTGAGGGAGATTTAAATGAAATATGCAGAAACATCTAGACAACAAATATGCAGTTTTTCTGGGAATTCTTGCTGGTGAATGGTGACAGGTGGGTTGGGCGATGAATCTAAGGGGCCCTCAGCTGATGGAGAACTGGAATCGAGGATGGTGGGCTGATTGATGGCTCTGGAACTAGCCCCGCTCATGCGGGTGACTGAAATTCTCCTTGATGTCTCAGTGCAAACTCAAACCTATATATCTGAAACTTGTATTATTTAATTTCCCACAAGACAGCTTTTATTCTTGACTCTTCTACTTATACTAATGGTGCCCTTAATTTCAAATCCCTGAATTGGAAACCTGAGATTCAGATGGTCTCGTCTTCCTTTTTGTCCCCTCCCTCCTAGTCTCCCAGTGTCTAGGTCCCCCTCCCACAGACACATTTCTCCCATTCACCTCTCCTTTATTTTCCTAGGAGCATTGTTTATATTCTGACTACTATTTGTCTGAAAGCTGGAAATTCAGTAAGTAATTGCTAGCACTTCCGAGTCACACAAAGTTGGGTTCAGCTCCAGGTTCTGCAGTCATTAGCTGAGTGGCTTTAGCTGAGTCACTGAGCTTCTCTGGGCCTCAGTTTCCTCCTCTGTGAAACTACCTATACCATAGTGCTGTGGTGAAGATGAAGCAAATTGTTATAGGCAACACATTCAGCCTGTATCCTCGGGGCTGAGGGTTTATTTAGTTTCCTTCGTGACAGTTTAGAAAAGTACATCACTCTGCTTGACACGAACAGCATCTGTCAGGATGAAATTGTCCTATGTGCGAGGTTAATACTCTTCTGCCTTCCCCACATGGAGCACCTTACACAGATATGTGGCTTCAACAATGACCTTAGTGTCTGACATTTTAAGTGTCTTTGAGATTCTCAGTAGCAAAGAGTAGTGGTTCATTTTCTTTCAGTTTGCAGTTTCTTATTAGTAGCTTGAAAGTAGAAGGAAATTCTTCTCTATTTATGACACATCATAATAGCTTTGCATTTGTACAGAAATGTGCAGCACTGGGATACTGCTTTTCATTTCAGCAGAGACTAAAACTATTTCCTACTTTGTGTAGTAAAGGGAACTGTGATTACTAGTTTCAATGTTTTAGCTACTACGAAACTGGAAGCAAAATAGATCAGAATGGCTCCTCGCTTCTCCCATGGCCAACTTGGCAGAGTCTGTCTGTTATGGTTTGAATGGTGGTGTCCCCCCATGTTCACAAGTGGAAGCCTGATCCCCAGTGTGACGAAGGTGTTAGGAGGTGGGGCCTTTGGGAGGTGATTAGGTCGTGGGGGTGGAGCCCTCACCAGTGAAATTCATCTCCTTATCAGCAGAGACTGGAGGGAGCTTGCTCCCCTTCTCTCTCTGCTTTCCACCACGAGGACACAGCGAGAAGGCGGCTGCCTGCAAACCAGGAAGACAGTCCTCACCTGACACCAGGTCTGCTGGTGCCTTCATCTTGGTATTCCCAGCCTCCAGAACTATGAGAAGGAATTATTTTTTGTTTGTGACTGAATCTAAAATATTTTTGTTTTAGCAGTCTGAGCAGACTAAGGCACCTCTAATGTTTCCAGACACGCTCAGCACTGGAACTGCTGTGTGCACAGGTGGCTTTCCCAGAAGTAGTGCAGTTACAGAAGGGCAGTCACGGGCAAGCACCTGGAGTTTGCCGCAGTGGGGGAAGGAAATGCCTGCTGGATGACCTGCCAGCTCAGTAAAGTCCCACACAGCTGGGCCAGGCGGCTCCTAACATGGGCAGAGACGGAGCTGTTAAGCTGAGTCAGTGAATGTGAATGGAAAATGTTGATTGTTTATTACTTTGCAATAGTTCTGTTTTGTTGATACACTGGGCGAGGGAGTATAGGAATGCCATGGGTGGGTCACACAGAGCCTGGGATCTGAGTTGGGAGATGGAGGGAACAGAAGAATGGAAAAAAGCTGGCACACCAGCCATGGTGTTGTCTTATGGGGAGAATCCAGCAAGAACCAGTGGAGTGGGAGGTAGTGCTTTGTAACCACACTCACTCAGAGCCCCGGGCTGGCTGTTAAATGTGTTTGGACATAGTCAATAAATAAAATAAACTAATAAATGCATCTGTGAATAATTTTAAAATAAAATAAATAGCTAAATAATTAAAAAGACAGCAGTAATAAAAATTCTTTAAAAATTTAACAAGCAGCGAGGGTCATACCTGGACAAGAATAAAAACTCCCTGCTGCTACCTTTTGCTTCTTTGCTTCTTCCCTCCTTTATTGTACTGGCGCCACAAGTTATTTTCTTCCAAAGCATCACTGGCAATGGTTATCACTCTATTTGAAATTCTGAATAAAGGCTAGAGGTATGGCTTATTATATAGCAATAATACAATTAAAACATGAGTTTAAATGAAAGTTTTCATCTCTGGATAGTACTTTGTTTTGGCTTACTTAAGTTCTTAGTAAAATTTGTTTGGGAAAACTCACAACCATTTACATAATTCCTAAGAACAGAGATAATCCAAACATTCGATTAGGGCATGAAGGATGGACTTCCTCTACAATAGGGCCCGCAAAGGAGATGAGGTTCCAGAGTGGCCGAGTAGGTGAAGTTCCAGAGTGCAACAGCGGGAAGGAGGCAATAGGGAGAGGTGAAGACTGTGGTAAAATGAGGAGAACATGCCAAGTCTATGGAGCAGCTCTTTCTATGCTCTGGTTGATGACTACCGTCATCAGGAATGAAGATCAGGCTAAAAATCTACCAATTTTCAGAAGCTGGAAATGACTGTTTTAAAACGAAGCGTCCTTTTTCTAAAACATACTCTTCAAGTCAAGAAAAACATACTTGTAAGCACAAGTGTGCTATCATGGCCTAAAGTCCACAGGCCATGGTAAGGATCAAGCAGGGGCCGCACGTGTGGGGCCTGGAGGAGAGTGAAGTCCTGACAGTAAAGCGAAGAGATCAGTGAAGCACAAGGTCCCCATTTCCCCACCGCGGAGCGCGTCCAAGAACATCTGTTGACCAGGTGTAGTTCAGGGCAGCAGGAGAGTGGGCCTAGAGTGCAAGCCCATTCTCAGCGTAACATTCACTTCTCGACAAATAAAATCAGCAATCACCTGTTACACATCAGGCAACCAACATCTGGTTATATTGTCTTTAAGCTTAAAATTAAAACACACTGTTTCATTCGAAAAACACAAGCGAAGCAAAACAAAAAGAGGCATAGAAGCTGAGCTCTGATTGGGCGCTGAGAGGCTCCTGCGCCTTGATTCTCCCTGTGGATATGTGTGCTGCTACGGCAAGGGAAAACGCACAGGTGTCACAAATAAAAGAGAAATGTCAAAAGGCTTTTATCCAGATAGCTCTGCCTCTTTTGGGATTTAAGGAAAACACATTAATCCTTGAGAAACCCAATGTATTTTGCAAATTAAATGTCTTCTGCCCAATGAAATATTTGGCTAAACAATAAACAGAAGGTTTTTCATTTATAAAAATTAAGTTGAATATTTTTATAACTAGAGAAACAAGTAGGTGTTACAAAACGCAAAAGTGACTTTCATTGCTTATAAAAATAACTAATATCCACGTTAATATTTGTCAAGCATGTTATTTCTTCCTTTTAGAAGACTTTCACTGAACTTCAAATTTTTTCTAGGATGACCTTACCAAGATTCTAATTAAATGCTCAAAGCAAAAATAGCTCATATTGAGTAAAACTCCATGCATAGACATGATGACATACCATGTTTCATTTATGTCCAAAACCACTTATACCTGGTCTACTGGAAGGGCAATGGCATCAACACGAGAAATGGTGTACAAATTACAACTGTATTATTATTGCCATTAGCATTTTTATTACCACTCTGTCCATGGAGTTTATTGAGCATTTTGCATATTAATGTAGTCTTCCTAACAGTCTTATGAAGCGGATGTGATCCTCATTTTATATATAAGAACAATGAAGTTCAGAAAGCTTAGGTATTACAGCAAGTTACAAGCAGTCTCACTTGAAAGGTAGTCTCTTTCCACTCTGCCATGAAGGTGAATAGTTATGACCACTGGTAAGAAGTCAGGAATCAGCCCAAGGGTAGCTAAGAGGGCAAGTGTTGACGAGGGCAGAAGGGGTGAGGCAGCTGTGAAAGGACAGCTTTGCGAAGGTGAGGAGGCGGTAGCGAGTGAATGGTGTGGACACAGACTGGTGGGCGCAGATGTGAACGTGGTGGGGCTGGTGAAGGAGAGGAGGAGCTGACGCGGCCTGAGCTCCAGACTCTCAGCGCGGAGCCCGCACCGGACTGCTCAGGTCTGTAGGCCCTCTTTGTCCCTGCTTGTTCTCTGTATGACCTCGGGTAAGCTACTGCCTCGTTGTGCCTCAGTTTCTCCGTCTGTGAAATGGACTGGGGAAACAGGGTCTCCTACACTTATTAAAAGTAAAGCTTCAGGAAGCATTTAGTAAGTGTTCAAAAATGTCAGGAGTAAAAAAAAAATAGCGAAGGTTTGAATTGGTAGTAATAGGTCCGTACAGCAGAGTGAAGGAAGTGAAATATTGTTCTCGTAGTAGGACCTGGGCGGACACACACTCAATCATCCAGGAAATGAATTCAGGGTGTAATCCCTCAGCCCAAGGCCCCCTGCTGGAGATTTTGGGCAACTTTGCGTAAAACATGGCACCTGCTGCAATCTGGATGGTGAATAAAAAGCACACACATCTATATGAAAGCTGAAAACGATGAATGCAGCACCTGGGAGGAGGAAATAAGATCTAGACGCCAGGCTCCTCAGGTTAGGGTGTAGGAAAGGCTTCTGGGAAATTCGGAGCCATGGCACCGCTGATGGGTGAGATCTGAAAGCAGGATGTGTTCAGTGTATTAGCAGAGTCACTGGGGGAAACCAGTGGAAAAGAGGTACCTAGTCCCACCCTCCAAATAACAGCAGTTTTGGGGATTTCCCAGAAACCATGCAGAACAACTGACACAGGTGATTCTGATCGAGGTGGTGGGTGCGCCCCACTTAAAAAGGGCCCTGAGTGAACTTGGCGTGGGGGGGCACAGAAGCAGTGTGCATGTCTGAGGGCTGGTGTAGGGAAAGAGAGGGTGGGCTAGGCAGATGGTTGGGGGCTGGAGCCAGATGGTTGGCCCTGTTTTGGGAGTAGGGAGGGCAAGTAGAAAATGAGGGTGGTGTGAGAAAGCTGTATGTCCATGGAAAGCTAATGTGATAGCCAATCCTGGCTCCAGGGTCAGGATGGCAGAGGATGGTTTTGGTGGGGGTCAAATATGCAGATGGGAAAGGTTGAGTCTTAGGTGAGATCCCTGATAGGAAGGGGGTGTTTGGGAAAGAACAGGAACCATGTCCCGAAGAGTGGGACCACAGGCAGGGGTCAGCCAAGTGAAAACCCTAGAAGCCAAGAAGAGGACATCTGGGCAAAGGCAATGGCCAGCTCCATCAGAGGCCACAGACAGGACCTGGAGAGTGAGTGCTTGGAGGCAGAGAGCACCAGGAAGACAAGAGGACACATTAGCGTGGTGAGGTCAGTGAAGGATGGGCCGAGCCTCATGCTGAAGGCTGAATGGGTCTTCACGTGGTGGTGCCTCTGAGGAACTCTGCTTGGAGGCCCTGTCAAGGGCTGGTAAGTGGCTTTCAGAAAGCTAGGATGTGGAGCGAGTGTGCTCAGGTCGAGGGCCCTACCTGGTCCACAACGGGGTATCAGCTGGAGAGACCTCAGAATGAGGCCTGGAATTAGGGTGAGGAGAGTGAGGCACCTGCTTTGGGCATAAAACTTAAGGGGGCACCAAGAAGCTCATCAACCATTAGAAATAATTCCTGACACAATGTTTTTAAAAATCAAAATGAATGCACAAAAATCCAGAGTGAGCTAAAGTATTAAAATTTTAACGAGGAAAGACAAGGATGTGGACTGACTTGGACACCCCAAATCATGTCTTGAGGCCCTAACACTCTCCCCACAAGATCTCTCTCTCTCTCTCTCTCTCTCTCTCTCTCTCTCTCTCTCTCTCTCTCTCTCTCCCTGCTGTGTGAGGACAGAGGAAGAGGGCGACCATCTATAAGCCAGGAAGAGAGCTCTCACCATGAACCGTGCCACGCTGGACCTTGATTTGGTTTATTTTATGGCTTGTTTCTTTTATTTTCCTTATTACTCAAGTAATGCATACTTATTAAAAATAATAATCTGGCATATTTGCCAATGATACGTCAGACAAGGGTTTAACCTCCAAAATATATGCAGAATTCATGTGACTCAACACCAGGAAGGCAAACAATCCAATTAAAAAATGGGTAAAAGACCTGAATGGATGACTTCTCCAAGGAGGACATACAGAGGTCCCACAGGTATATGAAAGGATGCTCAGCATCACTATCCATCAGAGAGATGCAAGTCAAAACCACAATGAAATACCATGTCACACCTTCCAAAACAGCTGTCATTAGTAAATCAACAAACAGTAAATGCTGGCGAGGATGTGGAGAAAAGGGAATCCTAGTGCCCTGGGACTGGTGGGAATGCAGACTGGTGCAGCAGCTGTGGAAAACAGTATGGAATTTCCTCGGAAAACTAAAAAGAGAACTGCCTTTTGACCCAGTGATTCCACTTTTGGGAACATACCCAAAGAATCCCGAAAGACTGATTCAAAAGAATAAATGCATCCCTTTGTTCATAGCAGCGTTATTTATAATAGCCAAGGTTTGGAAGCAGTCTAAGTGCCCATCAATAGATGAGGGAATAAAAAAGCTGTGGTACATTTACACAATGGAATATTATGTAGCAGCAAAAAAGAAGGAATTCTTACCTTTGTGACTGGAGATTATTATGCTAAGTGAAATGAGACAGGCAATGACACACAAATACCATATGATCTCACTTATAAGAGGAATCTAATGAGCAAAATAAGCTGAAGAGCAAAACAGAATTAGAGGCACAAAAACGAGGAACAGACTGACAGCTGTAAGAGGGAAGGAAGGAGGTTGGGACTGACTGGGAGAAGGCGAAGGGATTAGACAAAGAACATACATGCATCAACCATGGTCGTGAACAAGGGTGTGGGGATTGAGTGTGGGAAAAGGGAGCTGGGGGAGGGGCACAAAGGGGGAAAACTGGGAAAACTGTAATAGCAAAAACAATAAAAAATTTTAAAAAATAATCTGAAAGCAAACACCTGAGGAGGAGGTAAAACAGAATGTATATCACCTCATTCACCTGGAAAAATGCTAGTGTTAATCTTCACTTGGACACTTCACATTCTATTCTGTGCCCATGAATAAGAGAAAAAAAAAGAGGACCCTGTCCTGATGTTCCCGGAGGAGGGAGCTCTGCTTTAGCACATGGCTGTCCCTCTCCCACTCCATCCGTGGGATGTGGGGGTGGGAGAGGAAGCTGAGCATATGGGGCTCAGCCCTTTGGGGGGACTCCACCTGCCTTCAGCAAGCTGTGCTCTGGCAAGGTCTGGTCCTCTGTACTGCACCCCTGCCTCTGTCCCACAGCAACCCTGTGCTGGGGCCCATCGGGGAGCCCACTGCCCTGTGGGGAGGAGGGGTCTTGTTTATGGACCCACAAGTTACATAAAGGTATCTGCACACACACAGAAGCAAAACAGCATAATGGAAACCCCCCTCAAAAATCCTAGGTGATTGAAGACACTTAATTTAGTCCAAATTCCCTTTTCGACTGTATTTCTATTTGGTCAGCTTGGTTTTTGATAGCATGTTTTTAACCAAAAGATCAGGAATCATCCTGTAGTGAGCCACCTCTACACAAACAGCTCTAAGAGTCAACATTCTGCATATTTATCTAGTCCCAAACAGCCAGCGGATTGGTCTGACTTTTCTTTCTCTGTCCACCAGAAAAAGTTCGGTGAAGACTCTGGAATTCTCATGTTCTCTCGGAAGCCCTTAACCACAGAGATTTAGGTGTGGACACTGCACGACCATTTGGTTCCATGGACGACTCGTGGGGAGAGTTGCAGTGCACGTGTGTCTCGTGCGGCCCGCAGGCCTGTACCTGGGCATGCTCCTGGCTGGGCACGGCGCTCAGGCCCGTCGCGGCCATGTACGTGCTGCCGATGGTCTTGATTTTCTCAACTCCACTGAATTTTGGCTTGGACAGCAGCTGCGAGGCAACGACAATCATTTAGTTATTCCACCAACTTTCACAGGGTGTGCCACAAGGATTTTTACAATGTGCAGTACCTGACTATTTAGTCAGGGGCACTGACCTCTTTTCCTTTAGATTCCCTTGTCAAATAAAAAAATGACAACACCCAACAGAACGATAACTGTCTGGTGTGAATGAATCAAAATTATACCTATTTTTGTCAGGTCAGCAAAAAATATGTTTTTTACTGTGCCACAGAATTTTAGTAATCAGTTTATGTGTGCCACAAGATGAGAAAAGCTGGAAACTACTCAGTTACTCAGTTGAGTGCTGACCCAAGGTCAAGCACTTTCTAGAGACATTCTCAAATTCTAGTTCACAGTCATGGTAACACGAGATTTTTCACCCCTGCTTATTTATCCTCTGACCTTGGGCTTTGTTGGGAAAGAGCACTTTATGAATTTCACAAAGAACATATGCTGGGAAGGAAATGCAGTATAATGATTCACTTCCAATTACCATGAATTACCTTTCAAAATTTGCTAGTGAAAGTGAAGGACCCCGGATACATTAAGATGCATGTGATAGTGGTTTCAAATAAGGGGGCAAGTGAAGGAAACACTGGAAGGCTGCGTATCTGCTCTGGAGGACAAAGGGGTCAATCAAAGGCCGGGGCATCTTCCTGAGCCTGCCTTGGTACTCCTGTTTCAGAGAAGTTTTCTTCAAGGTTACACATCAGAGAATTTAAGATAGGGGAGCAAACTCCCATACCACAAATCCAAGAGCCAGCCCACTCTGGAAGAGCACTGCCACTCACCCACTGGCACCGGTAACATCTATTTCACTGAGGGGCAGCTGGAGGAAATATGCCACCGTTCTTCCCTACGAACCCAGCATAACAGTGGAAATCTCTATTGCCATTACTTTCCCACAAGTCTTGAGTCAACCTCATGGTGATGATAATGGTAATAGAGAGATGTATAGGTTCCACAAGACATAAGACATTTAGAAGTTGGCCTGAAACCGTCATATTGCATAATTTCATTGCTATGTTTCAAAGTTCCATGAATCATGATAAACTGTTCATACATGTCAATTTTTCTATATTTTACTTCAGATTTACAAGAATAGTGTGGCAGCAACATTCTTAAAACCAGAAGTGTGTTTGTCCTTATCAGAAAACAAAACATATTGTTCTATACATAGGCAAGACATTGAAAAATGGCATCCATTTTAAATTCAAAATACATATTTTGTCCCTTCTAAAATATATTATCCTGGGTCTTTCAACATTGCTCTTCCAACAACAATGCAAGTCATCCATGCACAGTTCAGGCTGACATCTGACCGAGACCTTGGAATACGTACAGACAGGCCAGTAATCTACGATGACAAATAGATGCATTACATTTTTATATAAAAATGGATAGGCAAGTAAGTATCTTCCCTGGAGCTCCAGCCTTTCAAAAAAATTAATGAGCATACTGTATAGGTAATTTATTGAACAGATTTTGGTAGTGGTTCCTAGCAATCATACCATCTCATAAATAAAAATACATTTGTCTCTCCAAAATTTTCAGGGACCTAAATAGAGCCAAAGGCTTTAACTCCCAACACAAAATATCACACCAATGGGCGAATCTTAAGATAGAGCAAAAGGAGCAACTTTAAACGCCCTGGCCATGGGAATGCCCAGTGTGGGACTGGGGCTGGCCTTGCCCTTCGAGGGTTACTCTCAAGCACCTACGTCGTCAAAGTCGGCGATGATCTCATTCAGGAGCCGCAGGCACTCCAAGCCCTCCTTGTTGACGTCTGATTCTGTGTAGAATTCCTTGAAATCCGGAATTGAGGCAAACATAACGCAGACACAGTCATAGGACTGGTGGTATAACTCCTGCCCAGGGGAAAAGGAAGAGCTCAGCACCATGCTCCTAGTGCCAGTGTTTCTTTCCACTAGGACTGGTAACGAATCCAGCCAGGGCCTCACACCATCTGTCCCACCCGATGCCAGGCCCATTCCAGACACTGGCCATTGATCACCAGTGAAGGCTTCTAATAAGCCAGACACAGGCTCAGAATCCTCACCCTGCTGCCACTCCCAGCTATTATGAGATGCCCTTTCAGTTAAAGGTCCCTGGTATCTCTACCTTAGGTCTCTCTTACAAGAGACCACAGACTTCTGACTTAGGAAAAAAGTGTTCTGTAAGCAACTGAAGGGAAACAAAATGATCTCTCAAACCATTACATTGTTCTACAATGACTGACTCCTCACAGCTTCATTCTTTGGATTGAGATCTCCATGCACTTCCCTTTTCAGTGTCTCCCAAAAGGGGCAGATGAAACTCATCAAGTTACTTCTTAGTTACACAGAAGGAACCAGGGAAGCAACTCAGGCTATGCATCATATTGCATTAGACACCAGCAATTTTTAATGCAGATGGCTGTTGGTTTTTAAATTGAAAGAGGCTCATAGTTCTTTGTCCTTGGACATGAATAAAATACAATGTCTCATAAACATAATTTCAAGGTGTTTTGGTAATTTTCCCAATGTACAGTTAAAATTCAGTCAAAGTTTCAGAAAGGAATGGTTGTTATGTGGGCATAAGGCTAGCTAATCCTAGGAGTGAGGATTTGCCCTCCCCACCCCCGATGCTGACTCATCAGGGCACTCAGATGGCCCAACAAAGACAGGATTGCCAGGTGCATTGGGTGGTACAACGCATCATGGGAAATGCTCCCCCACCCCCAGGCAATGTGAGGCCACTTCTGAAAAGCAAGATGACCACCCTCTGAATGAGGAAAGAATGCCAGCAGCTGGCGCTTCCTGGGTGCCTGGCAGGGTGAGGAAATCCACTCTGCATGAATGCTATCAGTGAGCTCTGTCCTCTGGGGCACCCAGATGAACCCCTTGGCAGAGAATGAGTACTTCAACATTACAGTAACTCCAATGTGGCCTCTCAGAAGACCCTTTCTTCCCCCACTGAGGTCTCACAACAAATACCTCAGGGCAATGGTGATCCATACAAGGTCACAACTACTTCTTTGAAAAGTTAGACTCATGTCATCTTCCTGTTCTCAGGACAACCAACTCATAATGCCGTCCACTACTCAAAATACATGAACAACAGAATCAACGTTTCCCTTTTCTACTCTGTTCTCAATGTGGCTGACCTGGCTCACTGGGCAGACCTGCACTTTCTCTCTCTGCCAATTGTTTTTGTGAACATTCATATCCTGGAAAGAAAACCCGTGCTTATGTGATTACCAAGCTTAGGTTCCAGCAATGCTGACTAAGCCAGGGAGTGTGGGTAACAGGGGAGAGATCACCCTCTAGGAGCCTGTTCTAGTTAAAAATAGCATAAATTCTACTGACTTTCCTGCTCTTAAGGAAAATGGATCCATCTAGAAAGGCAGAAGGCTGGGTCTCCCCACTGACCAACTGAACTTTGTCCACCCCCTGGGGTGGGGTCTGAGCGTGTGCATCTTTTCAAAAGCTACACAGATTATCCAGCTGTGCAGCTTTGATTATGAACCACGGGCTAAGTGAGGAACTGGAAGGTCAGGGTTGTTGGGTGATCCACCAAGCCTCCCAGCTGGCTGCAATAGTCTCTGGAGATCTAGTCTGGAACTCTGCAGACTGTGAGTGCTGCTGGGGGCATGGGCTGCAAACTGCTCACCCACTCCCTTTGACAGAGTAGTCACTTGGAACCTTCAGGGAAACACCAAGGGCAAGCAGGAATTATTGGCCCCCGGTCCCTAATTCTGGATTTTCCTAGTACTGTACTTGGGAACTAGGGGAAATTCACAAATGGAAAGATTCACAAAATCTCCAGAGTCAGTGAGACTCACAGAGCTAAGAACCATATCCTAACTTCATGAGAGGTTCCCTCAGGTCTCCGGGGCGTTGAGCTGGGGGCCAGAGAGGATCACAAGCTGATCGGTTAATAGCCTGAGCTTGTCTTCTATTTCCAGAGGATCTGGTGGTGGGATTGGGCAGATGGGCAGTCTTTAAGGACATTTTTGATTTCAGGGTCTAGAATGGATCACCCCTGTCCATCACACAGCTGCCAAAAAGTGTCACTGAGCTTTAGAATTGAGCTTAGATGTCATTTTAACAGTTACTCACACACAATCATTCTGCTCAAGTAATAGAAAAATAAACGCAAAGCCAAATACATTTCCGTGACTACTGCCCCTTTCAGTTTATTGAGTGGGATTAATTCTTCCTGAACCCTGGATGAAAAGTTGGGTAATATGAATCCTCTTGTCAATAATTAAAGTGCCCAGTCCCGTGAGTCATCAAAACTCAGAACTTGGTTAAGTGTGCAGCTTTCCTTTGTCTGGGGTAAGCCCATTGCTGTGGGGCATCTGCAGGTTGGGGAAGGGCACACGATGGCTCCTATCCCCTCTCTACTTCTCATGCTTCTACTTTGACCCTCCAACTCACTAGCCAGGCTTTCCATGCCATCCAGGGGAGGGGAATGTGAGGGAAACGTCAGTTGGAGGGAAGTTTTCAATAAATTGCATCATGCTCCCTCGGTACTAGAGCCTGGTGGACATTTTCATGGGCTATCTGAAAACTTCCCATCACCTGTACAATCACTGAATATCCTTCCCAAGGTTTCCTTGATGTGGGCGACACATTCTCTCCTGCCCATGCCCACTTTCTCTGCCCTGGGCTCTCTGGCTATTCTCAACTACTCTGTTGGGGTGCCTTCACCCTTCCAGGCAGCTTTTTCAAACAGCATCTAAAGCGACCCCACATCAACTGAATTTTTCTTGCACTGTTCCTGGCAACATGCAGCACCCTCTGCTCTTTAAAGCCCTGATGTTCCCATTACATCCCCACCTGCAGCTCCCCGCTCTCTCATCCCCACACTTCAAGCAGCCCCTGCCCTCTGCACTTCCCACCTGTCAGGAACCTGCCTGTCATCTGTGCCCGCCTATTGAAGGGCTTCCCCAGGACAACTCAAGGACTCAAATCGTAGGGGACACAACCCAAGCTGAGAAATTCCGGTCGTTCAGGAGGCTGGAGGTGAAGGGGGGATGCCCCACAGTCCCTCAAGTGGGACTCCCTTGTCTGTGCAACTGCCTCAAACCCCTCCTCCAATCTCTATGCTCCCAGTTGATTCTTATGAAGGGTCAAGAATCATGTAACTCTTGCATGCAATTATGCACACTGTTCCACACTCCCTTTGGAATAGGGGAGCTACGGTCTATTGTGCCACAGATGAAGTACACACACAGTTGTGCACACACACACACACACATACCATCCCGAGGGCCTGCTGCAGCTTCATACTAGGTGTTAGGTGTGCAGAGATGGATAGCATATGCCCTGCCCTAAAGGAGCTTAGGGTCGAGTTGGAGAGAGCAGACAAAGGGAACATAAACACAAAGTGTAAGTAGTGCTGTTTGTGCCCAGGTGTGGAGATGCTGGGAGCTTCTCACCTAAGTGGCAGGAAGCTTGGAATGTCCTAGAAACTGTTCAGAACTGCCACTTAGGTCCCCTAACTCCCAGACCAGCGCTCTCCTACTGACTTGGGCTGTAGCCCATGTGCTGCTGGTTAGTACCTGCTGTCCCAGTTGTCAGCTAATGACTCCCTTACCCAGGGGAGTCAAGTGATCAGGAAGCACAAAAACAACCTGGTGAGATTCCAGCCTGCCTCTATCAGGAACGTGGGTGAGTGTCTGCCCCGTGGTGGTTGGGAGGGTGCACAGTGCCGAGAAGGGAGGTACTGTTCTGTGTGCAAGCTGCATTCCCCCATGTCCTCGGTAGCATCCCTGTCTTCTTCTGATCAAGTGTCAGCTCTTCTAGAATGAGGCTGCCTGGCTCAAAATCACACACAGTCCTTTCTACCCAGGGACTTGGCAAAACATCCACTGGGTGACAAAAAGAGCTCCTTTCAACCAGTGATGAAAGCTAGCTTTGACATCTGTTCAAGGGCCTCTCAGAAACATTATTTGTGGCAACACAGCAGTCTGAAGAGCAGGCTTTGTAAACCAGCAGGCTCCGTCTGGGTACGCGCTGCACCTGAGCCTGAGTGGTCTGCGGGCCTGGATCTGGTCAGGACACAGCTGGTGAACACGTTGCACAAATTTTAGGTAAGACACAGGCTGTTCCCCATGTCCTGCAAACCTGGGCTTGGAAGCAAGCGGCAGCTCTCTGCCCACATGCTGGAGCACAGGCATAGTGCATAGTTTCTCTCTGAAATAAAAAGCTTTTCAGAATTGTTATTGAGATTAAATCATTGTTTACTCCTCATTTCAGGAGGGAAGATAATTCCTTCTGTACATCCTCGTAGTAGGTAAGAGAATCAAAGTGACACTCCAAAAAGCTCTTTGTTAATGTGGGTCCTGGCCTAGGTCACATGTTCCCAAAGAGAGCTGCAGAAAGCCATGGGGCCACAGTCCTTTACCACAGGACTGAAAGCCATGCTCCTGTCCACGTTCTAAAATCCCAGGGTCTCTGCATGAAGAGGTTGTGAGTGCTCAGCCCACCCCACAGAGAAGGCACAGGATAAGGGGACAAAGTGATGATATTGGGCTTCCTTCTCCACTCTACTCAGGCCCAGAAGGGCTGGGGGAAGAAGACTTCCTTGAAAGCTATTGGTAAATTCCAAGGCAGGGCGGTGGGATGGGGAAGGGGAGGAGGGCAGTGATTCTGAAGTTTTGCATTAAGTCTGGGCTATTTGCTTAAAAGATAACTAAAACTGAGTGTTTACTGCATTGCAGCTGGACCCTGCTCTAAGAGCTTTGCATAAACTACTGCTTTAAAAATTAATCACAGCCTCTAAGAGAATGGACCCTGAGGTTCCACAGCTAGTAGTGCCAGGCTGGGGACAAGAGCTTTGCTGCCAACCACCAAACAGTCACAGCAGGTAGAGAAAAGCTGGCCTGCAGCCCGGGAAGGGCACGTTTAGCTGGTGCCGCGGGCATCATTCACCTGCAGATGCCCTGCTCCTGGGCGTAGGGACCTCTCTCGGTCCCCAGCATTGGCCATGCTCTGCTATCCCTGGTTTGGTTCTGGAATTTGGTGGAAATAATCCTGCTTGAACAATAACAAGAACTTCCCCTGGGGAGCTTGAGGGAGAGCGAGAGAACTTGCACAGGATGTACCTATTAGGGCCTGACACTGGAGGGGCGCCAGCAACCTTGACCGTGTATCTACACTGTTCAGTAACACAGACACCATTACCACTTGGCTGCAGAAGTCCAGACACTGTCAGCCCGCCTGGTCTGGGATTCTGAGGTTAGGAGGACACAGGACCGGGTAGGGGGTAGAGTGTTCTGTCCAGGACCAATCCAGGACAGGAAGGTCTGGTTGCAACAGGAGAAGTTAAGCCCTGAGTTTGTTGGGACGTTGAAAGGATGGAGCAGGTGTTTGCTATGCATTCCAATGAGTCTCTTTATAACAACCTTTTTATGAGTTTTTGGGGAAAGAAATAAACAAAACCCCAAACCCTCCCTTACTGAGAGTCACAGTGGGAGCTCTGAGAACCTTCAGGCCAGGCTTTGTGATTCTGTTCTTGTTCAGAACCTTTAATTTTCACCTAGCAGAATCACCTGCACTACCTGCAACTAGAGAACAAAACCTACCCCAGGGGGGTGCAGAATCTTCGAGTCCATGGCATGGGCTGCCCCGATGGCAGGTGCCCTCTGGGCCTCCCTACAACTTTTTAGTCTCCAAGTAACACAGTGGCTGCTTGAGCAGCCTCCCCTACCTGAGAATAAAGTGACAGTAAAGTATAAAAAGTTACAGCCAAGGGGAGTTCTGTGTTGTCTGACCAAATACAGAGGGCTTGCAGCCCACAACTGTGCAGAATGAGGTGATCATTTGAAGGGTTGTCCCCTCGTTCTGAGGCCCCTAATTTCAGAGTTGACATGTGTAGCTGTACTGCCCTGAGCAATGTCAGGTCAGTAGCTAGGGAGTGCAAATCTAACGATGCATGAGGGTCACGGGACCCTGAGCAAGAACCCAAGTCCCCTGACATGGCTATCACGGAACCTGTAGCCTTTGTGGCAGTAAGAATTTGGGAAACTCTGAGACTGAGCTCCCATTTGTTTCTATGCAGGGCTGTGGGCTGCACGCTCAGGCAGATGTTTCCTGAATGAAGAAATAAGCCATCTTCACCTTTATCTGCCAAACAAAGAAATGAGGCTGAGCTGGTCTCACTTAACTGGGCTGATTCCCACTTTGTCTCTGAAAAGTTCCCAAATGGCCCATGTAGTGGCCAGAGCCAGGGTTCAAACCTGCTTCCTCTTTCCCCAGCAAGCCCACCTGGGTGGTGAGTGTCATGGGAGACACTATATGTGTTTTTAATTAGCAGCACTAAAGGGGGGACTTGGAGGGAATTGTTACCCCAGTCTTGGGAGCACTAGAGGGTTGCGCTGGTGGCATGAGGGTCACTGGCATGGCATACAGTAGGGCCACTCAGTAAATGATGAGTCTACGTCAGCCATGAGCACTCGAGCTTGGGCACTGCCCTCCCTGCCAGATATGTGCCACCTGCATGATGTGGGACTCTATGCCCTGATCACTCAATGTCCACCTCATCTGGAGGGGTGTTCAGTGGGACTCACTGTGTAAGTATTCCCTGCTTTTCCTAATGCAACTGCAGAGTAAGGCACGATTCTTCTTTGGGAAATGAGGAGACCAGGGCTCAGCCCTGGGAAGAAACTGGCTGACATTCACATGATAGAAAATGCTGGCCTAAGATCCAAGCCCACTCTGTTTAGCTCTAAATTTCATTCTTCTCCCTGTTTTCCTTACATTTCCGAAGGGGCCATCGAGATCAGATGCTTGTTAGAATAAGTCAGGCAAACAGGAAAGAAGAGAAAGAATCCACAGATTTTGCAGGTTTGGTCCAGGGGGAGTCAGGAGGGGTGAAAGGAATGTGCAAGGCGTGTAAGGCTCAACCCTGGGGCCTATTCAACTTGAACTAGGCACCGTTCTGGCATCTGGTCGGACAGACACAGCCCCGTGGAGCCTAGATTGTTCTTTCCTTTGGCCTCCCAGCCTCCATCTCCCTGCCAGTTTCTAGCACTTTCTTGTCAGGCTCAGAAGTCACTTCCTGACAAAGGTGGCCTTTCTGGGCTGCCACATTTATACTGCTGTGCCCTTAAAGATGATAGGTTCCTGTTCCTTTCTGTGGACTTCAAGAGGGACAAGGCCACCTCTGTCCCAGTCATCTCTGTGTCCAGGCCCAATACTACCCTGGCCAGTGGACAGGGCAAAATTACATACATGATGATGAATTTATAAACTGAATTGATGCCTAGACATATAGACATGAGGGTGCTCTCACACTGCTAATGAAAACTGGTGGTTCCTTCTTAATAGCTGTAATGATTTCATCATCTATGACCAGCAGATAAATTGGTTGCTTCAGTACCAGGAGGAACAGGAAAGTGAATGGTCTGCAGTCAGTCATACCTGCAGTGGGGCCCTGACCTGGCTCACACGCCCAGCCTGCTCCCAGGAACACGACAGCGTGAGGCATCTCACCCACCACTTGGCACTTCTTCATGTCGAGTGTACAGGTGTTTCAGAAAAATACTGCGCAAACCCTGTTTCTCCAGGTTGCTTTAGCTCATTCTGGAGCATCATCACAATTGAGTTCACCACCGGCAGGCTTCCTGATCCCTCATCTACTCCCCATGTCACTAAAACTTCCCGAAGAACGGGACTGCCCCTCACACATCTTTGAAACTGCGCTGTATTCAACGCAGGGCTTTGCATGCAGTGGGTGCTCAAATACCTGTTTCTTAAATTAATACAGTCCCACCGGATATATATCTTGTAACTCAGAAATATTAACAAAATTTCATGACATTTCATTTTGTAAGTCATTTCAACAATGACATGACACCCTAGCATTTCCAATGCTAGTAAAATATCCATCCCTTTATACTTTCCATAAAATTTCCATTTCCATTCATTTAAATGGATGGACTCAAGACTTTGATCTGCTCTTGTGTGGCTAATTTCCAAATTCCATCTCATATCTTTGAAGTTCTAAAACCTGCAAAAGGCTCGCAGGAAAGTCCTGAGAAATCAAAGAGGGGACGTGTGAAATGTTCAGTTTAATTTTCTGTCTGGATTTGGGTCTCTAGTGTATGCAGGTACTAAAGGCATCCTCCTACACTAGGGACTGGCCGGCCACTTTTGTGATATACCTGTTTGGAAGTCCAGCGTCTCATATTGCACCTTCAGAACTTTGTATTACTGGGGACAAGTTAGGAGTACGAATCAGTTCCACGCTAAGATGCTCAGTGGTGATTCTAGCTCACTCTTCCTGACTGACATCTGTACAGCTCATCAGTATCCTCTTGAAAGTGGCCTTGAACAGTTAGGTGTTTGGAGTGCCACAGGCATCTAGCAACTGCCCGGTGCACCCGGGCCTCACCCAGCCCACGGTGCCATCCCAGCCGGCAGCCCCGCCCCGTCTCACCTCGTTCTTCAGGCTCCTGGCCAGGAAGTGCTCGGCCACGTGCGCAGGAAGCACGTTCTCCAGCAGCACCCGGTTCAGGTTCTCCATGGTTTCTATCTCCTCCCGCTCTTTATTGAACTTGTTCTTCCACAAGAAGTCTAACCTACAGTAATATTCATTCTGTTACAAGAGGACACAGAGGTAAAGAAACAATAGGCATCTTGTCCTGCCAGAGAGTGGAGGTTTTAAAGAGAAAATAAAAAGAATGAAACAAAACCAAATAAAGAACCCCCAAACAGAATTGTCACCTTCCCTGCAAAGCCCCCTGTTCCCTGAAAATGCCTCTCACTCAACCTCTGACACGGATTTGCAAAAACAAGTTCAGGTGTGAGCCAGCCTCAGGAACAGAGAAAACAGTTATGTTGGAGGCTTGCCAAAAAACAAAAAAGAAAAAAAAAGAAGATATGAAAGCTTCTTGTTTAGTTACATTAATAAAGGTTGGCTTGAATTATTTTTGAAAAGAGGCATAATAGAATATAGATAATGAATAAATAAAAATGGAAAACATATTAGTAGAGAGACTGCATTGTTTGATTTTCATTTAAAAAACAATAGTGCTCATTTGTGGCTGTTTGCCTTTAATATTTAAAAATCATTTTTCCCCCACCACAAATTATATAATTAAGTATTCATTGAAAAATATGCATTTTTGTTTGCTATTTCATTGTACCGAGAGAATGACATTATACTTAGAGAAAAGTTCATTGTGTTATCATTTAATTAAGATGGTTTCTGGTAATAAAAACACCTGCAAATGCTTTATAATGTATTAAAACTTAATGTTTTTAGAAAACCAGTTATTAACATTGTAGAAATAAAGAGGCCTGTTTACTGTCAATGGGCCTCTGGTTTGGGCATCCTTTTGTGACAACTATGATGTAAATAGTTTAATATAATGAAATGGACTTGAGTGGATCCACCTGTAACAGAAGGCCTACTAGAGAGGGTGTATGCAGCACAGACAGTAATCTGTTGACAAGTAAGTGCAAAGAAGAACTAGATGCAGGGGGCTTACTTGATTTGGTTAATTATACCAGTAACAGCACAAAACAAAACAACAACAACACACATACAAACAGCCCCTTGGGAGCAAGTAACAATTAAAAAAAATCCACATTCTGATTCCAAAGAGTGATGATCACTCATCTACAACGTTTGATCAAACTGTGCTTGATCCACTAAAAATTGCTACTCCTTCTGTGATGCAGCATTTACTTTTGCCTCGCATAGACAGACATTAAAAAAAAGACTGCAAGTGATATTTTTAAGTTTGTTTATATGAACTTTTTACATTAATGCCAAATTTCCCACATTCTGTATTTATGGCGACCATGCTGGGCACTGATTGGAAATGGCCTTTTGCTTGCAGAATAGATTATTTACTTGGGTCTTTCGGGGGTAAACCAGTGATGGGACTGGGTTTAAACTAAAACGACAGAACCATCTATGGTGGTGGCATTGAGAAGACAGGGCTACTCTCAAGGCCAGACAGAAACGGAACATGTGGTGAAACCACAGAGCCAGCAGGGCAGGCAGCAAGCCCGGTTCCCGCAGGTCTGAAAGGTTACCATAAACTATACAAAACGGCTGCTTAGGTGTTCTGAGTGATCACTCTTGCCTCACAGGCAAGCATTTTGCAAGTCTCCTAATAAAAGGACCCAGAGCACTTATGGGACCAGCTACATCGGACTGAAGGTGACATTTTGCCAACTGTTCGCACCTCCCCTCCCCAGCAGTGCTCTCCACTATAGAATCCTTTCTTTGATGGGCAGGGACATCAGAATTTCCAGTGGAGGCCCCCAAAGGAAGACAAATGTTTCCATCCTCAACCAGGTGTCATGGATTTCATGGTGCCTCCCCAAAAGACAGTTCCAAGTCCTAATCTCTAGCATCTGTGACTGTGACCTTTGTTGGAAACGATATCTGTAGATATAATTAACTCTAGGATCTCAGGATGAGGTCATCCTGGATTCCAGGTGGGCTGTGAATCCAGCGACTGGTGTCCTTATACAAGAAGCAAGAAGGAGAGGCAGACACGGGATATGGCCACGAGGAGAGATCCAGCAGGGCACTAGGACTCTGGACTAGGAGCCGCCTTATGGACTCTGCCCGTCACTTCCAATGAATCAGCGGCTCTGCTGTGACCCTCTGTTCCTCACTTCGCCACCCATCTCTCAGATTCTGTATGAGGCTACTCTCAGTTCTCAGGGGCCCAAATGCAACTCAGAGACACAGCATTTGCTCCTCATTCGCTCAGGCAATGGTGGGAGAAAGCAGGGAGCCTGGAGGAGGCATCCCAGCCCTATGGGGACCCCTCCACCCCTCACTGCTGGGTTTCGCATTGCCCAGGGAAGTTTTGTACTTTGTCTAGTTCTCAAAACAAGCTGAGAAACTACAGGGCTTTACATCTTTCTACTGTACCTGGACAGAAGAAGCGGTCCCTGGACAGGCTGCAGGAAGCATGTGATAGGCTTTTGCTTAGATTCTGAACTCTCACATACAGTGACATCATCCTCACTCTCAGGCTACTAGACTGCTACATGGGTGGTTCCCTATCTTAAACAAGCCCACCTAGAATCCAGACCCAACAGCAGTGTGCTGTTTAAATCTGGGAGAAATACAGGGAACCTTCCCTTTTCAAAAAGGGCCCCTGGGTTGGCCAGCCTTTCCATCGCAAAGTGGATTCAGTACAGAGAGCAGCACTGTAGCTCTGGTCCAGGCCACGTGTTATGCTTCCATGAAGGTTTCTTAGAAACCTACAGCAATATTTATTACACTAATTTGCTTAGAAAGGAAACTTATCACCACCATTTCAAAAAAGGTGGTCATTGGACAGAGCTGTTGTTAGGACAAATGACCACAACAATAAGTCACAAACTGGCTGTGCTATGGTTTACAGAATCACTCAGGAAATATAGCTCTGTGGACGTGAATACAGAAGAAACTTACAAACTTTACTTCAAATATTGGATGTCTGTTTATAATATACTTGTCTTTCTAGAAGAGTGTGCAGAAACACTGTATCTCAGATTTCACAGTTCTTGTTCACCTGGAAGACTTGGCAAAATCCTTCTCTTAATGACTCTGGATTGAAGGTCAGCCTCCAGGCTCACCTTAATATGTCCTTGGTGCCAGGTGTTCAAGGATGACTGTGAACATGACTACTCTTGTGGGGAGTAATGACCTTCTAGGCCTCCAGATTATTGTTACATTAGTGACAAAAGAGGAATGATTCCTTGTGGGATTGGCATCAACACTACTGTGGGAAATTAATGCCCAACCATAATAGTAATACCTTTAATCACCTTAAATCAATTAGAAAGTAACAGATTAATGGGTAGTCACTGGATTCAACCACATTTATGTCATGAGATGGAATGTTTATCATCTCAATAATCAGTAAAAATGTGGGACAATTCACTTTGATTCTAGGTTCTTAAAATGTAGCAATCGGAGTGACCGTTCTAACAGGAGACAGTTTGGGACAAAACATCCCCTGTATGAAATGGAGGAAAAACAGGTGACTTCACAGAGGGGATGGCCAGATCATTTCCTCAGGGATGGATGTTAGGCGATATTCCATAAAGGAAGCCCAATCTCTCACATCAAAACTGTAGGCTTTCCTGACAGAGGACATGCCTTTTCTCTATGAGTGAGAACAGATAGCTAGCCGGTCAACAGTGAAGAAAACCAGGTGGCAGGAGAAGCAAATGAAACCAAGAGAAAAGGACAACATGGTGTAATAGGCTTATAGAAACATGCAGGTTGTCAAAAATGCAAGCCAAAGGAAGCAGAACCACGCAGGTGCCAGGGACAGCAGCTGGGAAGGGCTGAAGGGAGAGAGTGAGCCCCGAAGCTCCGTGGCGGGAGAGGGTGCTGAGGACAGCCCTGTGAGCTCCTGGGCAGGCTGCCCCTGGCACTCCTCGGGGAGAGGGAGCATGACAGTGTTCCCGGGCTGCTGGGCTGGCAGGCACAGGTCTGGCCTCTGCCCTGGATAGGAGCAGCTTCCTGCTGTTTAACAGTTTAGTGATGTGTATGTAATTCAAATGGATCTGCATAGTAGTTAGTTATTTCCAGATTAATCACTACTTGGTTTCACGTTATCCTTCAAAGCACTCACAGCAAACTTCGGCCGAGACAGAGCTGCCAGGCATGAGATGAGTCTATTCACTGGGTGAGTGTCCTTGTGTGCGGGCAGAGAAAGGAGTGTTCTTAAAAACCCTGCCCCCACAGACTCTACTGGGAGACCAGTAGGAAGTGAGGGGGCCAAAGGAGGGAAGAACAGCTTCAGTTGCATCACAAAATAAAGTTTGTGAACAAAGAATTATATTTCTAGAAATGATTACAAGTGACAGCAAAGGTTTTCATACCCACTTCGAAGAAAAAGAAGCATGTTATACATTCTAAAAAGCTAATGAAATCCCAGGCAAGGGAAATTTTTTTTTCAAATAGTGTTGGCTATCAAGGGAACACTTTTTTTAGGCTTATGAAACCTACACAATGTACTTTGAGATTTAATAGGAAATTAATTCAGTCACATCTTTACCATTCACAAAGTTTGCCACAAGTGGAAAATAAAGGAGACCTTTTTCCTTTTATCTGTGTCTAAGCCTACATATCTTGTGCTGCCCACTTTCTCCTAAGCGATAAGAAGATTCTGATGTTTCAGCACTTGTTTGCACACCCTCAACGTGTTATTAATATGGCACTTGGAGAAGTTATGTAAAAACCAGACTTCTTACCTGTCTACCCAGAACCAGCAGTGTGAGGAAGAATATGAAGAGAGACACTGAGCCCATGGTCTTCAGGTCTTTCCAAATGCCTGGTCTATTGAAAAACAGACAGACAAAAACAACACAAAACAACATACACACAGGACGCGGAATTTGAATTTGTGTTATCAGACAACTTCAGAAACTCTAGTGCATGTCTACATTCTATTCTGGCCACACACACACACACACACACACACACACACACACACAGTTTAAACTTATCTTCAAACCCAGATTACATCGAAGCAAACAATCTTATTTTAGGAGCTCAATAAAAAAAAGTTCTTCCAAATTGATATAGATTTCTTACTTTATAAGCTCTAACAAATATAAGAGGAAGGAATATGAATCATATTTTTTATAGTTCTGGGATCAACGTGGATAATTTAATATGTAACATCTTCAAACTTTCAGTTATTATTCTCAAGAAACAGTATGCTAGGAATTAATAATCATGTGAGGTATAAAAATGAAGTAGGGAACTTCATATCTGCAAGCTACTCCAACCTCTGAATAATGCATTCTCATAGAGCATCCTTAAAGGCACCCACTCTCATTCCCTCTTTCACATGAGTTTGGATCATGAAAGCCTCACAAAGACCGAAGTCCCTGATTCCCTGGCCCCTAGGTCCAGATAGACGTCAGTAAGTTATTACTGCCCATGTTCTCACCATGCTGGCTGGACTCTCTGTCCTCACTACTACATTCCAGGCAGTGACCATCCACATATCCACGTTGGCATGGCTGGTGGTCAGTTTTACCTATCAACTAGAGTAGGCCATACAGAGCCCAGCTATTTACTCAAGTATTACTCTGGGTATTTCTGTGAGACTATTTTTTGGTTAAGTTCAACATTTAAGTTGGTAGGCTGAGCAAAGCAGATTGCCCTCCATAATGTGCGTGGGTCTCATCCAATCAGTCGAGGGCTTAAACAGTAGAAAAGGCTGACCTTCCTTTGAGTAAGAAAGAATGTTCTCTTGCTCGACTGCCTTTGAACTGGAACATCAAAATCTCCTAGTTCTGCCACAGCTCCTGGCCTTCAGCCTCAAACCAGGACACTGGCTTGGCAGATTTGGGACTTGCCAACCCCCATATTCACGTCAGCCAATCCCTTGTGATAATGCTATCTGTATCTCTTATTGGTTCTTTTTCCTGAACACCGTGACACCTACAGGATGCAAGGAGAAATCTACGGCCACCCCAGGAGAGTCTCGAGTAAGCCAACAGATGAAGATTTCCCACATATTTCTGTGAGGTCTGAAAAAAGGGTGATTTTGTATGGAGATCGTGTCACATACACATCATCATCAATTGTATTTAATTAAGTATAAGTATCATGTAATCACTTTCTGCCTGTGAGTTGAAGTTGCTTTGAGATTTTCCTGTCTCTCTCTGGAAGGTTCAAGTGCTGATGAGAGAGAGGAATTGGTCCACAGTGCTGAAGAGCTCAGGTGGGCTTTGAAGTAAGACAATCCAGGTTGGAATCATGGGTCCACCTTCTCTGGTGGGCTGTAGGACCTGGGATTCACCCCTCGAAACCCCACTTTCCTCATCAGCCAAAGGGGGTACCAATACCTACTTGACGGGCTGTTTCCATCACTAAATCAAATACTATTTAGACACCTGGCACAGAGCCTGACCCACAGGAAGCCCTTTATAAATGGCACTTGTGACTTTTAGTATTAACTGCAGAGTGATGAGGGAGGGAAATGGAGTGAGGAAGGCAGAGATAAAGATATGCAAATGCTGATTGGTGAATATTATTAACATGAAAGGTGCAAGAGCAAAGGAAAAGTGGATTCCTGCAGAAAAGAGGACACAATTGCCCAGCCCTTGTTCAAGGGTTTAGGACCTCAGAGAACTCTCCAGAAATTGGCTGTGCTTCTATTCAGGGCCCTTTCCTCCCTTCCAAGTCAGCTGTGGATGGAAGAATCTGAGCTTATCAGTCGTAAAGAGGTCTCTAGTTAATCTCTGAGAATGAAGCAAGCTGAAAACTGCCATTTTCCTGTCTCACTAGTATTGATTTTAAGAAATGAAGTTCCTTTCTGAGCCTGTGGCAGCCGTGTCTGAGCACAGTTGAAGTGATTCAGGAGAGCAGTTGTTCATAAACAATGCTGACTTCATGAATGTTCAACTCATTTTTCCTATATCAGGATACTGACGTGATCCTGACCAGTTGGTATAAGAAGCACAACACAGCCAACAGCCTAAGGAGCTGGCACAGGCCAAATGTTTAACCTTCGTGTTGTGTCATGAATGTCTTACTGCTTCACAATGCCGGGGGTCTGAGAAAGCAGCTGTGTCATCCCCCGCTTCTACCCACCACCCCTGTAACCCCCAAACGGAAAGTGAAATGTTGACTCCCCAATCAGGATCTTGCAGTAGCATCTTCAATGCAACCAATAGCAACTCAGGTCCCCTTGACATTCCCAGGAAAGGGACCAGATGCCCCAAACACACAGAGCCAGCTAAGGTCCCTCTCACTGACGGAGAATGGAAGGGAGGACCCCCTTAATGCAGTTCATGGCCTGCCTGGGTTTGCAGTTAGCCACACAGAAAGTATATGGAAGCAACCTATGGGAACACTCCTGTTCCAGAACTCCTCACATTAGTGCATTTAACCACTGGTTTAGGGGCAGAAGTGTCCTACTCTGCCCGTCTCTCACATCTTGAGCCTTCGTGGGGAATAGTGGTGGCTGGAGGTGGGGACTTGGAGGAAGTAAGCCGAGGGAGGGCTCTCATGCAGGACTGGGCAGTGGGTTTGAAAGCATAGACCCAAATGAACCTCAGACATAAGAAGGCATCTCCCAGCCCACAGTACAGAATCATGTACCAACCAACACATGAGTACCTTTTTCTCTTCTGAAATTCTCTGTACTGGGAAGGACTGCATCTTGCTTTCATGGGCTTCATTTAGATGAACTTCTTTTACACATCTAGCCAAAAAGAGTTGCCTACTCCTCCTGGGGCCCTTCTCTCCCATGGGGGCCTCTCATGGACACACACTGTCAGGGCTTCTGCAGTTTGAATGATGGACTTCTCCATCTACAGATCCATTCCTGGGACACCTTGCTCTGTGTGTGTATGTGGGAGAGGTGGGGGAGAAAGGAATGTGTAGTATGGAGGCAGCATTGGAGCAGAGGGATAGAAGTACAGGCTGTCCTCCTGGCAGTCTAGTCAGTTATGTGGATCATTGTATCAGCTTCCCAGGGCTGCCAAACAGGGTGCCACGCAATGGGTGGCGTGAAACAATAGGGATGTATTGTCTCACAGCCTGGAGGCCACAAGTCTAAAACCAAGGTGTCGGCAGGGAGATGCTCCCCCTGAAACTTGCAGAACAACCCTTCCTTGCCTCATCCTTGCTCCTGGCGGTTGGCCACCAATCGCTGGCACTCCTTGGCTCACTGCAGTCTCTGTCTTCATCACCACATGACGTCTTCCCAGTGAGCCTCTGTCTTCACAGGGCTTCCTTTTTATAAGGGCACCTTACGCTCAACTGACTGCATCTGCAATAACCCTGTTTCCAGATACAGTCACATTCTGAGGCATGGGGGTTAGGACTTCAACAGGTCTTTTTTTGGGGGACCAGTTCAACCCATAAAAACAGTGTTAGCCATTTATACAAAAAATGACAGCCAGTTAGGTGTGAGGGCTCTCATTCTCTCTTCCTCTTCTCTAATTTTAAGAACAAAATCCACTTTGGAATTCCATGTGTGAGCATGTACTGTCACTGAGTTATAAAGCAGGGGAGACAGAGCTGATATAAGTGAGAAAGTCTCTAACTGTGTGATTCTTGGTGACACTTCCAGCCAAAATATGACCAGGTATGCTTTCTTTAACACCTGAAATTGGATTCTGGGGGTGTAGATATCCAAACATGCCTGTAGCCACACACTAATTTACAGATGGCCTTACCCCTGATGCTGTTAATGGGGCATTCATTCTGGTCTTCAAGTTTTGAGAGTCCAAAAGAACAGAGAAACCTAACAGACTGGGTGACAGATAACGAGGGATTAGTTGGTGAACCAGTTTCTCACCTACAGACAAACAGTTCTGGTGAGGGAAGAAGGACATTTTCATCATCTCGGGAGAGAAACCAGTTTGGGCATATGGACACAAATATAACTTAAAATATTTGTCTTTTCCTACATGAAATGAGCCTCTCTTTTTAAAGAAAAAATCACCTCAAGAAATCAAGTTAGATGTTGATTTGGCAACAGTAGACAAACCGAGGTAATTCTTTGTCTATTCATATGTGACAGAAACGTTGGTGGTTTCCCTGTCATGGCGATTGTGAATAATGCTGCAACAACCATGGCATGGCAGAGATCTCCTTGAGACCCAGATTCCAATTTCTACAGAGTTACACCAGTAGTGGGATTACTGGGTCATGTGGCAGTTCTGTGTTTAGTTTGTTTGAGGGACTTCCACATTTTTTTCCTAGTGGTTAAAGCAATTCATGGCCTCCTCAATGGTGCGCAAGAATTCGCTTTTGTCCACATCCTTGTCAATACTTGTTTATCTCATGTCTTTTTTGATAACAGCCATTCTAACCAGAGTGAGGTGGTGTCTCACTGTGGTTTTGATCTGCATCTCCCTGATAGGAGACATTGAGCATCTTTTCACTTAAGTTTGACCCTTTTGTAAGTCTTTGAAAAAAATGTTCCACACTTCCAGCTCCCTCTAGTGGCAGAATTCTTAAGCTGGTATGCCTCCTGTCTCCTTCCTAACAATGCACCACACCAAATGCTGCCAGCCTCCCTTTTGTTTTCCCAAACCAAACTTGTTCATGTTGCAGTCCCCATATTTGGGTCCGCTTTCTGTGCATGCTCACTAGCCGTCTGCCAAAGCTTGCTTTCCCCATGGCTCCTGAGAGTGCACACAGGGCCTGGCCACAGAGCGGAGGTGGGGGATCCGAGGGTGAGCTGCTCCCAGTGGCTCATGGGCAGGCTGCTTGCCTTCCTATCTTCCACTCCTCTCTCTTCTTCCTGACCCCCAGTCGTGAAGCTCCCGATTCATGTACTCTGGATGGGTTGAGAGACACATGGGCCTGTTTGGTATAGTCCTGCACAGTTGGGGATGCTTTGTGCTTGCTTGCACACTCTTTTTCCCCAGGAGAAACTGTGCCTTCATGGGGGAGGAGTGATGTAGGTAGAGTCATACTGTCCCTATTACCTATTGTAATGCATTCAAACTTGCATTACAAGTTTGCAAGTTTTCTTCCCAGAGTGTGCTGGAACTTTTCCTTTGGAAATCTCCTCCCAGACTTCTTGGCATAGGGGCTGGACCCCATAGTTCACACAAAGGTACTTTTGCCTGTGGACAGACTTGAAATTATTATATTGAGGTGGGGGGAGCAAATATGAGAGACTTCTTATTCTTCCATGAAGCTGTGCTTTCTCCTGTGCTTCTGAATCTCCACAGTTCTTCGGAGTCTTCCCAACACTGGAGTCAACTCCGATCCACCGAATGCAGCTCCTGCTGGCATGTTCACTCCTCTGCTAGGTGTGCTGTGCGCACGGAACCAAGAGCCCCTGCCCATCTCCTTCTTGTTTCTGGTGAACCACGACTTTCTTAGGGAACATTTGTGACCTTCTTGACAACAGAGGCTATATTTTATCCATCTCTGTGTGCCCAGAGTCCGGCAATCAGGCCAGGCATATGCAGAACGTTCATTACAAGTGTGTTACAGAAACACATGGGTGAGTGGACAAATAACCATGCTGGTCTGAAAACTCAGGGGTTTAATTTCCAGATACTCTTTTCTCGCCCTGGCTGGACACAGATTCACTGGATTCTGTGCAATCTTCTAGAAAAGGTGGTCCAATGTCATCCAAAGACAGATGGCTCAAAGCCCCATGCCTTTTCAGAGCAGTATTCATAAATGCCAAACAGAATATTCTGGGGCTGCAAACAGACTAACACAATAAGGGGTATGCATAGCTTTAGCATTACAGATCAGAGAGTGGGTGATAAGAAGTTCGTATTCTACAGTCTATGGGCACAGGCTCTGGGAAATCTTCCTCTTTCCTCCCCTCATTCTAAAATCAAACAAAGCAAAACAAAACAGCCTAAAATTTGAGTTTCTTCCTGCAGGTGGGTCCAAATCACAGGACATTTTCTTTTTTAGGTTAGATAACAAAATAGCTCACTAATGGCTGCTTTTTATAGAAGAAAAGAAAGCTTTAGTAGGCCTCAGATAACTTGCTTTTTTTTTTGTTAAATTAAGCATCTCAAATTACCTACCTCCAGCCCTGCTGCTAGTGCATGTCAGCCACAGAGAAACGTGCGTGTTCCTTATTTTCTGGAGGTGGCATGGGGTGGGGAGGATTCAGAAGGGGAGACAAACTGAGGTACGAAATTTGAAAATAGTATCTTTTCTTATTAACTTGGATATGTTATGGGTTTGAATGCAAATTTGAAGTACATTTTTAATTGAAAAGAGGAGGCTACAAAGAAATTTCAGGTGCTCTGGAATACGCCCGGACTGTCCACCCCCAGGAAGGCTGCACTGCTCCCCTGCCTTCTCCCCGGTAATGAATTCTGCAGTTCTTCCTCGGGACTTTCAGTGAGCGTATCATCAATCGGTCCCAAGTTAGGACATCGTCAAAATATGTCATGGTATCTTGAATTCTAGCCACTGGGTTTTCCATGAGACCCTGGAGAAGCAGTGAGAGCAGAGCACTTCCACGTCAAAGGTGGTTAGCTCACGGCTCTCCACGGCATGTGTCTGCTTGGGCATCTCTGCCACTGCCCTTGCCGCCGAGCTGCTGCTGGCTCAGAAGCTGAAACTGTGTAGACATTTCTACCAGCAAATAATCCAGAGCTTCTGAATGATGCTGGGCACAGGGATGACTGCTGTCCACAACGCATTTATTTTATGAGGCTTAAATGCTTAAGCAGAGCTGGTTAGTACTGGACTCCTGCTTATCCCCTCTGTTTAAGCTCTCCATCCCTGACACCTCTTTAAAATTAAAAGCACATTTCTGGGTCTCCACGAAGGGATAAAACTCATCCCTTGAAACTTTTCAGTTCTGTAAGAAAAAAGCTGCCAGGAAAAATCTGACAATGTCTCACAGACTCTGTAACAAGCATTTGTCTTTGAAACAAAAACAGCTTCCAGCAGTATCACTGGTCATCAACATCACCATCACCATGGTGAACATCAGTGTCCTCAAAGGCACCGCTGCAGGCTTCTGGAGACAGGAAACGGGACCCTTATTGACTGATAAAGCAAAGTGTCTTGTCCTCCCAGACGAGATGGAAGGCTGTTGGCAATGCCAAAGAATTAAGAAACATCTTGTTCAAGGCCTTCTGAATACCAGAAACTTCTGATCTTTCATCACCACAAGGTAACTTAGCAGGATCCCAAAATGGCAGGTACAGTTATGTATTGGGATGTTGCTGGCCTCCATTCCAACAGATTTATTTTTGAAATTTTTATATGACTTATAATCAATAACTGAAATGTCAGCCAAAACTGTTAAAACATCTTTTAGAAATCTGTATTCCTTTGCAAAGAAAAAAATAACGGCAATACTATTTCACTGTCAAGTCATTAAGGCAAAATTATTGTTAAAACTACCACCTTCAACTAAACTACTATGTTAGAGTTGAAACTAATTTTTGTCATGTTTATTTCATATTTGTATCTCAGTTTTTGCATTTTATTTATTTATGTATTTACTTACTTATTTAGGTATTTTATCCCTTTACCCACCTTCCCCACACCCTCCTCTTGGTAACCATCATCTTGTTCTCTGCATCCATGGGTCTGTTTCTACTTGGCTTCGTTTATGCATTTGTTTCTTTTTTTTAACATACTACATGCAAGTGAAATATGGTATTTGTCTTTCTCTGTCTGGCTTATTTCACTTAGAGTAATGTGCTTTAGGTCTTTTTCTGTTATCATGAATGTTAAGACTTCAGATCTTTAATGACACCTTGTCTCAAAGTAGTCTTTTTTTCCTCCTGAAAAGTTTGCTTTCCACATTTGTGCATCTGTAAGAATGTGTTTGATGTCATTTTCTGAATTACTCATTGATTTGGAGTTTTTTAGTGCATACTGCTCCTGTTTTCTTTCCTAACCCTGTTGTCAAAAAATGCCCTGTTGGCTTGAACCATCTTGTTGGCCTGTCCATGATCAATGTCAAATTTGGTCTGCAAAATGCCCCTGATACATGGTCATGGTGAACTCACAGGGCGACACTGTCCAAACTGCGTATTGTAAAGTGGCTGGTCACTGCCTTGAAAACAGAGATGTGCTCTCCAAACTTTCTCTTGCCACTTAAGGATAGTAACACCACTGATACCAATCCTGAAAAGACACATCTTCAAGGAGCCCCTTTCTTCAGAGGAGCAGATGAGGTGAACATTTCATTACATTTGGTATTTAGGTTCCTCCTATTATCCAGGAACGCAGCCTGCTTTTAATTCATTCATTAACTAGATGTCTACTGAGCCCCCACTGACACGATGCCAGGCACAGTTTAGGCGTGTGGACACCATTCATTCAGATCTGCTCATTCCTTGATTCAGGAATCTATTAAAGTCCTCAGTGTAGGTCCCACCACAGAGAAGGGGGAGGCAGACATCAGAAGCAACAGATTTGTCCACAGCGGGTACTCTCTACCTCTCTGGGGTGGAAGGGCTTCTCAGTCGTCAGGCATACCCAGGGGCAAAAGCCAGAAGCTCACCCTAGGGCTGCTGGGAACGTTCAGTGCTGATGAGGGGCCAGTTCAGAGGCCGAGGTGTGCAGCAAGGACACTGATGCCACACGGGCAAGCAGGTGTCTCAGAAAGAAGGCCAGGGCAAGGACTAGGACACCAGGAATAAAAACGGGGACAAAAATACATTGATCAGGATTGGGCCAGAAAAGGAAAAGGACCAAGCATGTGACTTCAAGGACACAGACACCATCGATCAGAAAAGGCAGTGCTGCCAGCACTCCTTAAGCCAGGTCCCTCCTTGAAGGGCACCTCTGGCTTGGGGCTCAGGGATGTCTACTCTTAAGGCACCATCTCAGGTCAGTTTTTTTTCTTTTTAAAGGACCCTAGTCCTAGTTTCATACCTGAAAGAGTTGTGTTAGCATAAACAAACCCGATAAAGGATGAGGAAATCTCTATCAGCTGTTTGGTGGGGGAGCCTCGAATCTCAGCAGAGAAAGAAAACATTGAAATGGATGGGTTCTGGCTCTGGCGGGAGTTGCAGGGTTCTATCTCCCTGCACGGAGGTTGGGAGATGGGGACTGAATTCTAGACTCCACTTGTAAGACTTTGTCATATGGGGTTAGTTTTAAACTGATTTTAGAGAAAATCTGATATTATGTCAGTGATATTTAATCTTTTGGTGGAGGAATGCTCTGGGAGTATTGTGGCAGCTCATGCAGGAATCGGGCCTGGGAGTGCCAGAACCTGAAGGTCAAGGTTAGGAGCAGGGAGACAGGCACACCCCTCCAACAGAGGATACCTGCTTACTGCTGGAAGTGGAGGCAGATCCCTGGGGCTTCTTACTTCAGCCCGCAACACCCCCAACCCCAGGCCAGCTTTACAGCTATTATAAAGACAAAACCAAGAGAACAAACAGAAAAGAGCTTAAATGAAAGCAAAGGGCTCTGACAGTAAAAATGCCTTTTCGTCAACCTAATCACTGTTCTATGCTGCAGGTGGCGTCTCTCTCAGGTCCCCAGAAGTAAATCTCTCCCATCAGAAATTTGCTAATCTAATTTCTTCTTTTGAAACGGGTGTGTATCACATCCGGGGGCTTTAAACTTAATAAAGGGAAATTTCATAGCGTTGATAGCTGTGCATGAAAATCAGTAATGCTGCATTTACTTAGGGATTCAATGCAGGCTTTTTGGATACAGTACAGAAGTATTAAAGCATGTTTGGTGGGCGATTTTGAGAATTTATTGGAAAATTAACTTCTGATTTCATTTTCATCTTGACTAAGGAATCATAAAATTTCCTTAATAAAATTACATATTTTTGCAACTCCACTACCCTAGGCTTGATTGCACATTATTAGAATTTCATGGTGTGGAGGACAATGAAAATTAAATTAGATGAAGAGAATGCCTTGCAGTTGTGTTTCTAAAAGTATTCTTATTGGTAAGAAACATTTACAAAATGTTCTTGGCACAGGGCCTCCAAAGGAGAGGTACGTGGCCATGCACAACACATACCTTCTTCCGGGAGCAACAAATCTATGCAAATATTTGAGGCACTTATTTTATACTAAGAGAAATACAGAAATACTATGGAGCATTATGCAACAAGCTCATAGAAAAAATGGGAAGACTGGTGGGTCCAGAAATAAACCTGACACTCGATATAAAACATTGTTTTGCCATTAACATGTGAGATGGAGGATAATGATCAACACGTTTATTTCAAGCAGGGAATCAATATGCATTATAAGCCCATGGGAGTAACCTGATCACAGGAAACCTTACATGAACCCGACTGAGTGGCCTTGACAGGACTGACCTCACAGCATCCAGTCCTGAGGCTGGGAGAGGAAACACGGCCATACCTTTTCTGGGGACTCAGTTTCTTCACAGAACAGAAAATTGTCAGTGATAGTAGTACTCCCTCCATACAAGGGGATTTTAGGGCCCGTCCCATGAGAAATTTAGCACTATGGCTTGTGAATATGTCCACATAGTTTCCAGTATTTTTAGGTATGTTGATACAGTTGTTCTGGACTTGAGGGGGGGGCATTTCGCCTTGCAGGATACATTCAACAATGTCTGGGGGAATTCTTGGTGTCATGGCTTTGGGGAAAGGTATTATGTCTGGCATCTAGTAGGTAGAGCCTAGGGATGCTACTAAATATCCTACAATGCTCGGGAGAGCCCTTGCACCAGAAAACAATTCAGCCACCCCCAACAGAAGAGTATTGCTATTCAGAAAAATATCAGTAAGGCTAAGGCGAGAAACCCTACCTTATTCTTATCAATATAGTACAGATTACAACAAAACTGTCTCTCTAAATCACTTCATATCTTTTAAGTATTTATGATAATACATATTGTGTGTAATCCATATGCCAAGGCTGCAGGTTCAATTCCTGGTCAGGGCACATACAAGAATCAATTCATAAATCCATAAACAAGTGAAATAACAAATCAATGTTTCTCTTTCTTTCTTCCTCTCTCTCTCTAAAATCAATACATAAAAATAAAAAAAAATGCACATCAATCTTCTGAGCCATCACTTCAAAGAAACTCTCACACTGACTTTCAATTACAATTTTATGGTTACTTTGCATTCACTCAGCACACTCAGGCTGTGGCACCCCACAAAAGAACTGCACTGAGGAGAAGGACGAGGAAGCAGGCTACCTCTCCAGCAAGACTCGGCTGTAGTCGTCCAGGACGTGGGCGTGCGTGTGCAGGAAGATGGTGTTGTAGCCCACCAGCGCTGCCATCATGATCAACATCTTTAACTCGTAATTCACCCTCAGGAAAACCGAGCAGGATATCAGCCCCAGGATGCAGCTGTATATAAAGTACTGGGACAGGAGAATGTGTCGGATCAATACTTAGAGTCTCTTCTGAAAAGCGCTGAAATAAGAATTGAGATTGGGGACCCCCACCAGGCTCACTGGTCAACTCACAAACTTGCTGGGAAAGCAAATGCCTTGGTCTCCTCTTTACAGCAGTGGTAAATGCCTGCACCCACTGGACTTAGAAAAGAACTATCATGTGGCTTGCTGACCTAGCTTAGCATCTTTAATAAAAATTGTCATGCATATTTCCAAATGGGAATAATTCTAAAAAAATCAATATTGAAGACATGTCATTATAAGCTAATGTCATTTACTTCTTAAAAATGAAAGTACATTTACACAGTTAAAAATTATAATATGTAGACTCTTCTTTGGCCTTTCGATTCTTTAATTCATTGAGAGGATATAAATCATTACAGATAGTTCTATTGAACATAAGAGAGTGCGGGCATTTCATTAAAAGAGGCACTGTGTCTCAGAGAGGCTATCCGAAACAGAAAGGATTTCAAAAACTAAAATCTGTGGCCAGAGTGAGTCACCAATGCCCTGGAAGTGGACAGGCGCCGGAAGAATGGGGAGAACCAGGTGTGAGGGAGAGGCAGGCGCCTGCCCTCCATCCAGTCCGTAGGAAGCAGCGCGGGCCAGCCTGTGCTAGCACTGCCTTCACTACTGACCACCATGGACACCGGCAAGTCAGGATACCCCTGCGGCCCACCCTGCTTCACTCATTAGCTGCCTTACTTTAAGCCAGTGACCTAGCTTGCCTGTGTCGCAGTGTCTTTATCTGTAAAATGGGGGTGACCGTGACCATGTAGGCCACTAGACGAACAAGTAAAGCCTGGAGCCCAGAGCCCTGGGAACAGCTGTCCTTCTCACAAAGCCTTTTGTGGCTAATACAATGGTTTTATGGACAAAGAGTTATGCTATTATGTTAGCATCCCTGGAACAGAAGCAGAACTAAACATTTCTAATAATTTTAATGAAACAGAGACCTGACTGATGTCTGATAAACCCTGTTTTTAAAAATAGCCCACTTTATAAGCTACTTCATTTCAGTCTCACTGTATGAACTAAACCGTGTACAAACTGCTTATTCTTGTCACTCTGGCTCTCACTTTCATTTCCCCAGCTAAGGTCATCTGCAGTCCGCGGTCTGGAAGGCCACTGACGTCAGTGCATCAGTCCTGCTCCTGGGGAGGACGGGAGCCGAGAACCCAGCGGCAGCGGCCGTCCTGCACGCCTCCTTCTCCACACAGGGTCTGCCGTTAGGCCTATAAACTGGGCTCTTTGTAAGGTTTGGCTTTTAAAAGGATTCTGCTGCTAAAATTATGTTGAAAACCGTTATGAAAATGAAAGTTATTGACCAGGTCAGCCTAATCAAATGAAAAGCAGAATAAGGAGCCACTTATACGAACCTGCGTATCAGTGTGTGCTTGTGTATTTTTTTTTTTTTTGCGGGGGAGGGGGCAGACAGGACTGTAATTCTGTGATACTCCTAGTTTGAAATATGGGACAGCCAATACCTATACAAACCTGCCTATCATTTCACATTTTAAAATTCATTTTTCGTTTTTTTTAAAAAGCTTCCAGAGTTCAGGAATAGTTACAAAAATACGTATGTTAATGGAAAGTAGGCTTTCAGTCCATTTTCTACTCAAAACACCTTTCTAGAACTCTTGCAGACCATGCACACACAGGCACTCTGGAAATTAATTAAAGTCAGGTTGGGACCCTGAAGATAGGGACAGAGGGATGTGTGAATGTGGGGGAGTAACTCTGGAAGGCCGCTGGGGGGAGCCCTGAAGATCAGCTGTCACTGCTGAGTAAGGAAGCCTGCAGGGAGAGTGCGGGCCGGCTGCAGGACCCTGAGCTGAATTCTGTTAGGGTATAATCCCTAGTAACTCTATTTGCACATAGTTTGGATACAGTTACTATACCTATTTGTCAATAGTTGTATTATTATATATTAATATTTAAATTATTAACCGTTAATATTTTAATGACTAAAATAGAACTTATTAATACTAGCTAATGCTTGACCCCCTTTGCCTTTTACCATTCCCCATCCCTTCCCTCTGGCAACCATCATACTGTTGTCTGTATCTACGAGTTTATGTTTATTAAATGGACCCATAAATGCTAGTTAGTATTAAGTTAACTAAGTGAATATTAGTTAATATAGTTATAAGCATTTTTGACATAGTTAATCAATGAAATTAACTTGCATTTTAATGCCAAGGAAACAGCCACTGGCACCTTGGATAATTTACTCAAGTCTCCTTTGGCCTCAGTTTCCTCACCTAGAAAATGGAAATTCCAACAATATCCATCTCACAGGGTATTTTCTGAAGAAATGCTATACATGCCTTGTAGAATACAGAGGGCCTACATGGCAAAGATTCTTTAAAATTTTAAAATCAATCCGGGTATTTTAAATTTACTTTTTTTTCTGCTACACAAATTGCATATCTGATGTTTAAAAATAGGAAACATACCAAGCAAACATATAATAATAAGGATCTTCTATTATTCTCCAGATCCAACCTAAGCCTATTAATTATTCTGTCTATATTTTTCCAGCCCTTTTGTTGTTATTTATTATTGGTATTGGTACTATTATTTCAGAAAACTGGGATTATACTGTTTTGGTTGTTTTTAAGTGGTACTTTTGAACTAATAACTTACCTTAAATATATATTTTTAATATAAATAACTTACCTTAAGGTAAGTTAATATAAATAACTTACCTTAAATATAGATTTCCTACAACATCTTTTGTAATGGCTGGATGTAACTAAGTAACAGAATTTATTTTAAAAACTTTAACGTTTAGATTGCTTGTTCTCCTTTACTTTCTCATTTATTGTTGACACATACACACTAATTTCCAAAATTAGTGCGGCAGAATAAAAAGCATGTCTGTGACTGTGATGTTTGGTGACTACTACAGATCACCATTAGGAAGCTGTGTCACTCTGTGCCGCCCACAGCAGCGAGGCGGTGCTCCCCACTCCCCTGTTAGCCTCAGGTAGGACAGGAGCTGGGGTTGCAGAGGAGTGAGGTGTACTCTGTGCTCATCTACAAGACGGCTTTCCTAATGCTCCTCAAAATATATTAAGGGGGAAGCTGTGGTGTTACGAGCTCCTTTGGGACCCGTAAACTTTCGAGTTAATAAAGCAGTTTTTGTACAGACCGTAGGTGAGCACGCTGGGTTTCCTTGGCAAAGCTCACCGTAATCCTCTTCCTGAGGACTTATTATTAGAACAATAGTGGCCTGTTGACTAAGCATGGTCTCGATTTTAAAGAGACTATTGTGTTTTTTTTTCAGGGTCTTTTAAGGTTGAGTAAATGTTACCTTTCTCTATCTTGGGATTCTAATGATTTGCTTCTTTTGAGAATAAGATATCATATAGACTTACCTAAATGAAATTCAGAATGATCACCTTATTGCCTTTAGCGGTGCCAGGCATGGTGAGCTGTTCTACCCAAAAATATTGGATGGAGAAAGCTGATGGAAAAAAAATGCTTTGCAAGCTAGGCTTTTCTTTCCTATGAAAATGCATCTTTAAATTGTTAACCTTAAAGTGCCCTGTGAATGTCGCACAAGGACAGCTTGGAGGCACTCTCCCTCCACTGTCCTGTGGACCAGGTCTGCTAATGCCATCCACTCAAGGAGGAGCTAGATCACTCAGTTGAAATCTTTCCCCAAAGGGGGCAACTCCACAACAGGCATAGTGAGATCACAGCCAATAAATCCTTACAAGACCTGTCTTTCACCATTCACATAACTAACATAGAAAAGATGGTGTCTGATCCTCAATGAGGTTTAATGCCTAAAATGAAGGCCAGGACCCCTTAGATAAGGGACAAAGTTTATGCCACCCTCACTTCATGAGCCCATGAGGACATTCCTGTGGACCCTGGACAGCTTGCCTCTGCAAAAGCCCTGGCCTCACAAGAACGCCAGACTCCAGACTCGCCTACTCTCTATAAACAGAGCTGTGAACTTCCCAGCAAACCGAAATGGTGAAACGGGAACAAAGTATCAAAGCCAAATATCAACAGAACAAGCCAGCAAAAGAGAAAGGAGGAAAGGAAATCTCCTTTATTGTTATTGTTAACAGAGTTTAAAAAACTGGTAGGACATTTTAAAAATGCACATTAAATTACTGAATTCAGTCTCCAAAATATTCATTTCACACCCTCAAAAAAGACAGAAACTAAATGTTAATAATTTATGCTACTTTTAGATGATTATTCATAAAATGAAAAGGAGAGTTTTAAAATACATATTTTTTGCACAAACAATCCGTGGAAGAAAAAGTTATGAAACAGTAAATAACAGACTTACCTCTTTTCACTTAAAACACTGATGTGTCAGTTACTTTTGAAATGTCAATCTAGGCTCTTTGGACACTGGTTAAAACCAGTCAGTTAGTGAGGGCTATTTGAGGATATAATCACTGGACAGTATTGTAGCAGATGAGATGTGGCCCTGTCATCACAGTGCCCTGGGGAGCCAACACTAACTCACTGGAACAATTTGCAAAATTTACAAGCAAGGGACTCTGAAATTCAGTGACATGTAATCGAATGTCAAATGCCGGAATACATGCTATAAAATGCAGCAGTGACGAGAACACAGGTAAGCGTCATCTGTGCCCGCATCCCAATAACAATGGGCCTTTGCACACGTGCCTAACAGGTGCCAGTCGGCCAGGACTTCTCTCAGGAAAGGCTGGCAGTTTTTAAGTGGTCAGAACCTGCTCAGGAACTGACACCAAAGAAGAAAAGTGAAGTCTAGGACAGGTGTGAATGAAAGTGGAGAACACAACATTAAGTAGGTGAAAAACAATAAAAGTCATGATAACAAATGAGATGCTCTTACCGGAAGGAAAAACAAGTTTTGCTCACGCAGAACTGCTGCCTGATTATTTGAGGCAGAATGACTTGCATTTGACGTATTGGTAGACGGAGGGATTGTCTTCTCTGAGTCACTCAGGAAAAACTGCAAAGAAAACGTGTGTTTCAGTGCATTAGCACAAAGGAGAAGGAAGTGTTAGCAGGTGGCGCTGAGTTTATTAGTGCCTGCGTTCCTTCCGCACCATGAGCAGGACTGTGTGGGCAACCCAGCGTCTATGCCTCAGGTGCTAGTAGCCTCCTCTGCTTTTGAAGCTCGGGGAATTTCTGCTGAATAAGTAAATGACTGTTTATGGTTGTGCTATACACTTAAGAGTGGGTTACAGAACTGCAGGATTAATGTTAAAGAACACACAAGTCCCTCTATTAAATATTAAATTAAAAATGTACAAAGCCCAGGGCAGAGGGCTGGTTTAGAATTACATCTGAGGTTGCTGTCACCACCACACACAGACACTCAACTCTCTGCCCTGAAATCAGAGCCTTCAGAATGTGTTTGCAGTATCTTCACCATCTTGGTTCAAACATTAAATGAGTCAATGGAGTTTTATGAGTTTTTGATTTCAAGAAAAAAAAAAGAATTTTATGGGCAAAATGCAATAACTGGTATCAACATCTTATCTATTATTTGTGAGAGCTTGGCAGCTCAGGATCACAGGGGATTATAATTCAGAGGATAGATGCTCTAAGCACTGTTAAAAAAAGGGTCCTAATTTTTTTTTAAAGTAATCCTGAGGCAATAAAGATGATTAATACTTATGCAATGGCCACCGGAAAGACAGGGTCAATCTATTAGCAAGATAGGATAAGTTTGATCTCTCTCTGTGTCTGTGACTCTCTTTCTCTCTGTCCCCCTTTCTCTATATGTCTGTCTCTTTCTGTTTCTCTCTGTCTCCCTCTGTCTCTGTCTCTCCCTTTTCAGAGAAGCTGTAGTACAGCCTGTTTGAGTGACAAAGGATCAGTCACTTTCTGCACCATGGCTCAGGGTCAGAGGAATGCTTAGTAAAGACAGACCAGAGAATTGCTGGGACTGGTTTCCCCTTAGAAGAAGGAGTAAAGGACAGAAAACTGTACTTGAACAATGATTAAAATAAAATTAGAAAAAAAAGGGAGAAAAAAAGAAATTAATCTCAACCATAGAACTAGGTGGCATTTTCTGCATAGGGCTTGCCATATACGATATAGTCAAGGTTGAAAAAATAAAAATTACCTGTACATTTTCTTTGGTTGCTTTTGTTTGCTTTCTTCCTTTTGTTTATTTCCTTTGATGGCAGAGTTCTTGCCAAATATTTCTAATTTACTTAGGTAGACAGAGGCATTTATTTACTCTATTTTTATTTCCTCTTCAGATTCCAAAATGGTACTAGATACAGTGTTTCTACCCATTATATCATGTGATAAAATTAAAATGCTGATTTGAAAAATCAAAGAAATGCAGTAGATTTCTTTATTCCCTACTGAAGAATTTGTCAAAAATGTCAGACCCATGATTGAACTATGAATGCTAATTTTTTGAAAAAAGCTATATTAGAAAAATAATTGAACTGCATAATAGCTTGGCAAACACTGCATTCCAAAATGCTACAAATTTAGGTTTACTAGATCTCAAATAAAATGGATTTAAATACTAAAGAATCAGGAAATGACCACGATAAGGAGACATTTTAGTTTGTATGTTACTAGTCTTAAGCACCTGGAATCTTGAAATTATTACCAAAATGCCTTGATTATGTCACCTTATAGAGAAGAAAATAAATTCTTGTTGTACAATGAGTAGAAGTATGTCCTGTGAAAATTTTGTCTTGCAATGAGGCTGCACAATAAATGTGATGATTTAAATTTGAAAAACAATGGAGAACTGCAATCGCTTTACCCAACAATGCTTCCTTAACCCCCTTCTGCTCACTCTCTCTAGTATTTGTTAATTACACCCCAAATCAAGAAACTCTCCGTCCCACGTGGCATCACACTACAATTTTGCATCTGTTTCTCCCATGCTGTCCTCTCAGTCACTTTAAAATAACAAACTCATGTCATCCCTTACATCTCTCACTTCCCCCTGCTCAGGTTAAATGGCCACAAGTTTCTCCACAGAGCCAATTTATAATAATCATCATTATTTGGCGAACTCCTCTCTAGACCAATTTGGCTTTCTACAAACTTTGTCATAATTGGGAAAATTATATCCTCATCCCGGACAAGGTATCCTAATAAAGTGCTAATGAGCACTACCTCATCCTACCTTTACTTCCAAATTTTACATTCATCAGGAAATTTAAGACATCTCAGAATTACGTTATTCAAGTAAGATTACATGGTGAGTGTGCAACTTAATATTATTTTGTGCTTGATGACATCATTGCATTTGTCATTTGGGTGAAATTAGGAGTCCAGATAGACTACCCATTGCCAAGTCCCTGTCTGTATGATTCATAAAGCTGTGTTAGTGATTTTATTCTCTGGGAAGTTTCTCACGAGAGATTGCAGACTGATACGGGCAGTCACATGATGACACAGTCAAAATGTCAGAGAAAAACGGCAGAGGATTTGAGCTTCTCACACGTGATTTTGAACAGTCAGCAGGAAACTAAAATGGAACGAAACACGCAGGTCATTGGCAGTTTGATAAAACTCCACATTCAATAAAAAACTGGATGACTCTTTTCCTGCACTTCTTATCAGGGTATATGATGTCACATGGGCGAACATCAGGTGTTTAAAATGTCTGGTTAAAGCCTCACAAAAAGTTATTTATTTATTTTAAGTAAAACTGACCTGATATTCCCCTGATTGTGGGTGTATGACCTGGGAGCCCACTTCCCTTGCATGGTGCTTCACCGATGCTCAGTTTGGAATAGCCAGTGTGTGATGCGTCAGCACCCATGGTGACATGTATGGCCCAGGGGTAGTCACAGCACCTTACAGTGTGGCTGGGGACACAGGACCCTGTGTCTGCCTCATGTAGTCATAACTCAGGACGACATTCTCTGTAAATCCTCAGATGTGACCAAAGCCGGCACCCTCACGAACAAACCCTTCCCCTTCTGTGATTAGTAAGAAATTATAAGGAAGCTCAATAGTTCCTTCCTAGTAAGGGAAAATTATTTCCTCTCTGTACCAACTCTCAGCTTTCATACTGTTTTATGATAACTTTTTGAAATAAATATAAGAGGAGCATCTGATGGAAGGGAACCACTAATTTCAGGGCCCTGGTTACCATGAAAAATATCATTTCTCTGCACTGGTGGGGCAGACACCTGCTTAAGCGGTTCTGATTTCCTCTCCCTCTCCACCATGGGCCCAGAAAAGGTCACCTTGCTTGTCCCTTGCCCCACAGCCTGGATTGCCACACAGGGTCACTCCGGGCGCGCAGCAAGCCCTTACCTCCTTCCTTTCTCAGACATCACCCATCGTAGTTCAGGCCTGACTCCCATGGACTGCTCTACCTCGCTTGGCAATACATTTCTCTGTGAGAAAAAAAGTGGCTCTGGAAGTCATCTTTCTGGTACTGAAGATGTATTTCTTCTCTCTTAAGGGATCACAGTTACTGTAAAAAATATATCTCCTCAATGCTCAGCTCATGAAACATTTAGACAGTGACCGAACTGCTCGTCAATTGTTGCTAATTGTCCTATGTGAAATAAAATTAGTTTCTAAATCAGATTTGTTTCCCACTTAGATTTTGCCATTAAAAAATTAGGTGATAAATCCTGGTTTTTTAAGGTCAATCCAGATTTTACAAACATAAATAGTTTCTTTCTCAAAGGGTTGTGTGCTTAACTGTTCATTCATTCATTCTTTCATTTAGTAACTACTAAGTAGCCACCCCTTATATGAAAGGCACTTTCCTAGGACCCAAGAAAAAATAGGCAAAAAAGGACCTTACTCTTAAGTGTGTGGTGTCATGCTAAATGTACATAACTTGTACGTGCTGCCAACGAAGGTCAGCTTTCGGGAAGTGTGTTTTATTGGCTCTGAACCTTCACAGGTGAGTGAACACACTCTTGAAGGATAAGGATGGTTAATTATAAGGGGACTGTGGCAGTCACCCCTTGGAGGGCAACGGAACACAGTGTGTCTGTTCGAATCGCTCAGAACTCAAGCTAGTGAGCCTGTGGTCCTTAAGTGCCTCTGTCCCAGGCCCTTCATGGTGGAATTTACTTCTGACCCAGCTATTTCCTGCAGCTTTCATTTCCCAAACTCCTCTTTGAGCTTGTAGGTTGCTCTCCTGGGTCTGGGAGCAGTGGGGATAACGCACATTTGCATGTTACCAAGCGGGACATGAGGAGTGCATTTTAGGAAGCGCACTCAGGTTTCTACAGGTTCTTGTCCCTCCCTGCCCTGTGCCTCTCTGTCTTTCTTCCTCCTCTTTGCAACAACCATAACATTGCCTGTGCAGAAAGGTTAAGTATCCTAATGACCACTAACACACGTGCAGACAGACTTCCAGGAAAGCCCTGGCTCAGTCTTGTGTACCTATCTCACATTCCCCGCCCTGTGCTCCGATGACAGCCCTGGAGTCACAGTGAAAATCCCCTTGAATCTGCACCTAGAAAACCTGCAGGTCTGGGCACAATGACTACTTGGGTCCTTGAATTTTAAAGTCCCTCTAAAACAGGGTAGTTCTAGCAGGAGTTCCTTGTGGTCCTGATGGGGCACAGTTTTCCAGCAATCTGCCAGTCTGGATTAAGTTTTTGTTGGAAACAAATGATGTCATGGTCCAGGTATGCCTGAGACCTAGAAGATGGGCCCCACCCCTGAGGGGAGGTGTCATCATGCCTATAGTAGACGGACAGGCCTCAGGAGCTGTGTATGGCCAGGAGAAGGGGAGAATAGCATAGTAACACCCACTAATTTTGCAGAAGAGCAAGATGGGGCCCAGGACAATGGGCTTTCCAGGGTGAACTTGACACATCAAGACACCTCCACATAGGAACAAAGACCAAGGGCCAGGAGGTCTTTTGGAAAGCCCACTGGCTATGTGTGCTTGACTGCTGAGCCTTCTGCCCTCAGGCACCATCAGTTCTAACTACCTACAGGGGCAAGCCTCTCTCGTGAGTTGAGCTCTGAGACTGTGCAGGGGGCAGAGGTCATACCTTTCACTGGCCCACGTCTGGGGAGGTCCACCTTAGAGCCTGACCTCATGTCCTTTCTTAAGGGAGCTCTCAGAGACAGTTGGGACATGTGGTCAGGTGAGGTGTGGCGAGCCAGCATGCCTGTCCCCTAGTTGACCATGTGAAAGGACACAGAGGAATCCACATACCTACCTCCTCACAGGGCAGGAAGTAGGAGGAAGAGGGGGAGAGCAAGCTGTGGCATCTCTCGGACACCCACTTTGCAAGTGTCCTTAAGATCGACTTCAAGGCAGAGTGAAGCAGATTTATCCTGACCCTGCAGCTGGCAACCCAGCCCGTCTGGCTTCTAGTTGGCATCACCCTCCCCAGAATCTCCAGGCGTGTGTCAGGAGAAGCCGTTCTCTCTACAGTATAATGTTGAGAACTGAACCCATGTAAACATCCAAGACCCTTATCTACTTCTTCAGCCTTATAATTGACTACTTTTTAATCCAAATGTCTACCTTATTTTTACTCCTAGAAGTTAAATGAGAAGGAGAAGTTACTCCTCTCCTTCTCATCTCTCATCCACCATCTCCCGAACTCCTTCTACCCATCCTTTGCGGTTGAGCCCAGCAGGCCTGCTGTCCGTCTCCTAGACTCCACTGTGATGCCTGGAAGGCAGAGAACTGTCTTCAGGTTCTGAGCTTCTAGTGATGTACCAGACACACATTTATGCTCAGTAAATATGTTTTTAGTAAAGTGAATGCTGTCTCATTTTCAAATACTAGGTGTTATCTTTTAATACATAAACTTTATCTTCTTTACCTGACTTTATGCTTCTAGAGGGCAAGGACTATCCTCACGATACCCTGCAGTTCCAATACCCAGTAAAGCAGCCAGTGCTGAAACACCATGCTTTATGGCTGACGATGGTGATGTCAGAATAATGACAAGGATGTGTCTCAACATGCACTGATTGCCTACCTGCCTATTTTTAAGAACATACCAGTCATGATATAGCAATACAGTAAGAGAGACCATTAGTTAAATATTTATAAAATGCCTGGTGCCATCTTAAGTGTGGTAGAAACATTGGCTCATTTACCCTGAAAACCATCTTGGCAGAGAAGCATCAGTTCTGATTTTTGAGAAAGGAAAAGGCAACTTGTGGAAGTTTAATAAAAACTATCTAAAATCACACAGCTGGTCAGGTAGGAGCTGATGTTTGCTACCAGGACTTTTATGCTCCAGAGCAAGACACCTCTGCCACCGCACTGTCCTTGATTTGATGCCCCTGTTACCCCTCAGTGATCATCCTGCTGATAGTCCCTCTGGCCTCTGGCACCATCAGGACTGAGCCCTCTGCCCTCAGGGCTCAGTGTCCTTCCTGCAGACCAGAGCCACAAGGAGCAGGGTGGTGGGAAACTGCTGGGAGGAGCTGCCCCTCTCAGGTGGCTTCCATCAGAAGTATCCTTTTTCTCAGATAGGCTGCTGCTGCTGCAGCAGTGGGTGTTGAATTTAAAAGGCAGAGAATAGTGCTGCCAAAGAAACTACAGGAAAGGTTTCAAAATTCCACTAAGACAGGCATCCAGAGGAAGAAGCGCCTGCCTGGTGGGAGCCTTGACTCACCATGTTGAACACGGCCATGGTTAGAATGATAGCCGTGGTGATGACCGTGAGGGAAATCCGTGGCCAGGGCCGGTTGGCAATGATGCCTGAGGACTTCAAAAGCCACAGGAGAGAGGCAGAGGCCTTTTTGCTGCATTGCTAGGAAGAGAGAGAAAGGAAAAAAAATCCATTGTTATTTTGTGTATTCTGTCAAGTTTCTTAGTGATACTTAAAACCACAAGATGAACCAATAGTATTCAAAGATTGAACAAGTGGGCTCCATCCTCCCCTGAGGGCTCCTATCAGGTTACAAACCTTGTCGTATTATGTTGGCATTGTTGTTACAGAGTAAAGACAAATTAATTAAGTTTTTATGGTAAATGTAAGTTATGTTTGTGTATCTTTTAAAATAGACCTGACATTATGTTTAAAAAAATTTGGTAAAGAAAAATTATGTCTGTTAAAGTAGAAACCATTTTGAGGGATGTCTTGGGTTTGCTTTATCCTTAAAAATATAAGCATTGCAATATGTTAAATGCCAATACAACAATTAAATGAGACTCTATAATACAAAATGAGAGGTGGATAGGTGAGTTTAAAGAACCAGCCCAGTGGCCCAGCATCAAACCCCCATAGCTATAAGACTTTCTGAAAGTTAATTATCCTCTCTAAATCCCCTAGGTCCTTGTTTGATTTCTCCCAGAGCGCTCTGGGAACATGAACTGCCCTAGACTCAGGGGCGGCCAGGGGCTGCCAGGCGCTGAATCGCTGGCTGGTAGCAGGATGCACAGACAGTGGGGGTCTGCAGATCATTTTCCCTGCCAGCAACAGCAGAGGGGCCAGATTTGTGTCTGGGCTCCTAGGCCTCTTCCCAAGAGCGGGGTTTGGATGGGGGGTGGTGCCATTAAATATGACATCCAATAAGATGCCCTTTAATGCTCCGAATATGCATTGTCTTGGAAGGTCACAGAGCTGGAAGGCACCCATCTGAGGGTGCTTGTATCATCATCATTTAATGCATGCTGCTGCTGATAACATTAATACCACAGATCCCAATCAGATCTATGCTCTGGAAGGGAAGCTAAAATAAAGTATACAAAGCAGAGATTCAAATAAAATATTACAGTCATCTATTAGAAGACGATAGCATTTGGTTCGATTTCAGTAAATTAAGATAGTATGTATATGTAGCCTAATTGACTAGGGTTAGTGTTTTTGTTTAAGAGAAAATTATTAAAATTGATGATTTTGGGTCTGTATGCAGAAGTTATCAATAGATATAATGAAAATGTTAATGGCAGAAAATACAAAAACTTTGCTATTTTAAGAGAAATTTTAAGGTAGTTCAGATTCCATATCACATTTAGGTAAAATATTATCTAGTTATTGCACAGACTTATTACTAAAGTTATACAATTAAAAAATTACTTTGTACAAAATTTTAGAATAATGTGTGGTGATAATCTTGCAAAATAAGCTATCTAATAGGAATATATCATATTCTGACCAGAGATTAGTCACTTCCTGAAACAGATGTAGGTAGACTCACACGAATTTTTTTTTGCTCCTGAAACATGCTGGGCAATACTGCAAATTGGTGGCCTAGAAAACTACTGTCACAGGTGCCTACTGAACACATGGAAGGGTGTCCGGGAAAACCCTTTCTATTTCCCCCTAGAAAGAAAACACTCGGAGCACCTCACTAAAGCCATGTGGGTCAGGCATGCACTGGGTTCAGCATAATGAATCCAGGATGCGATAGATTCAATCCATTGTCCTGACTGGTCATTACATATGCCTCAAAGTAACCCCTTCTAGTGTTTTTGAATGTTTGAGAAATAGTCATTGTTCTCAAGGTCAGGGAGGCAGGCAGCTTCCTCAGATTTTTCATTCCTATCATTAAGTTCAGGCAAAGTGACCGAACTGTGCTGAAATACGAAGACCGGTAAACACTGCTGGTAAAGAAAAAGAAATAGACGATAACAGATGAGTACCCTGAAGTATGGTGACATGTGGGGAAGAAGAGGAGAGACATGAAGATGTTAGGGGAGCAGAAGAAACCAACGATGGGGAAAAGAGGAGAAAAACGACTAGGATCTTAAAATAGAAGAGATCTGACTAAGGAAAAATGGGAACATTGATTCGATTTGAAGCTCACAATAAAAATTACAACTTGGACTTTGACATGATAATTTACTTTTGTTTATTCTGTTTTGGGTCAAGGATTCAAATAAATTCCTAGATGCAAAAATAAGTCTATAAAAATTTATACTAGCCTAATGAAACATTAACAATAATATCTCAAAGAACATTTTTGCATTTATTTAAAAGATGCTATTTGTATGGAAATGAGTCCAGGTTAGTCAGTCCAGTGATCTTGGGTTTAATTAGTGGCATATTTTTATCCAAATCTGCATTACATATCCTGATCTTCGGTGGGTCTCGTGTCCTACGATTGCCTCTTACTTACAGTGAGCTCACTGGGGACCTTCAGAAATGCTCCTGGATGTTAATGCCACATCCACCCACTGACAAATATGGGATTGGTACTAACTGTAGTGGGAGATGTAAGAGGAGAAAGAATATAAATTTATCTGAAAACCTTATCCTGGAGACAGTGCTGGGGAAAATGAGCAGTGTGGTTTGCTAGAAAGGGCGTGGGATGATTGTCAATGTTCTTCACTCAGAACAGGAAAAAATCCTCCACATAAAAATATAATAAAATGCTGATGCTCTATATTTGGATTAAAAAATAAACAAGAAAAAATACCTCCACCAAAAATAGTTTTCTTCCTTGTTTCCTTATTTTATTTTTTAACATTTTGCACTGAATACAACTGGTAGTCTCTCACTTCAAAATTACTTATAATTTAATGCAATAATTATAAAAGAAGATTGCTTTTACAATTTCATTAGTGTCCATTTTAAAAATAAAATGAAGTATCTGAAAATAAGTAGATGCTTATATTAAGTGAAGTATCAATAAAATAAAAATTTTCAGAAAAGTTATAAATGTCACAGAGGCAGAGCAGCACATTTTATTACTAGAAAAACAAAGCTCATCTTGAAATCTTGCCTGAAAAATATGGTGAAGTTTATCATGTACACATGTACTTTTGTATATTTCTAAAGAAACACCTTCTTTGGCATTTTAGTTGGCCAAGGACTGTATTTTTGAATGGCAGCAATAATCACTTGTAACATTTAATATCACGGAGACAGTATGTGTGCTTTGCTTATTTAATTGCATTTGAATTTCCTACAGAAAGACTTCTTCATCTTAATCAATCATAATGTACAAAATCGACCTGCTGCTTTTGCATTCCCTGAGTGGGCCCTGTTCCTCGGTCATTCATCCATCACGTGGCACTCACGGCCTGTCCACACTACATTTTGTTGCTGAAATGCTTGTCTCTAGCCACAGGAAGAGCTGGTTAAGAACAGTGGCCGCATTGTATCAGTGTCTGTATTCCCACAGGCAGCACAGTGCTCGGCAGATAGCAGCAACTCAATAGATGCCTACTCAGAACATTCACTATCTTAAGATGAACCCTAAAAGAAGTTCCCAAGAGTCAGAAACAAAGAATAAGCTTGGTGCCCGAGGAACTGAAGCTGTGTGCTTGGCCCAGGAGTGTCCTAGGACTGAATACAAGCTACACAACTGGGGATGGGATTTTGATGCCCACAGGGGAAGAAGGTGTTACCTTGGGTCTACAAGAGGTGGGCAGCTGGGACTGGGATCCCAGAATAAAACCAAAAGCCTCAAAAGGCTGTTTCCTCCATGTAAAGGAGATTACAAGAACTCCATACAGTAGCTCAGGGAAGTACCAATAAACTTCAAATGACAAATTCAAACTCTAAATGTGGGTGCTGGGTTTGAAATTACATGATCTGCTTCATAATGCAAATTTCAAGTTGCAGGATTACTAATCAGTTCAAAAACCAGAGCAAGTCCTTGGGGCTCTGGCAGAAGGAAGAACAACACTGTTTCCAAATGGTACTTTACATCACAGGGTGCAGGCCATGTCCCAGCTGCGGGGAAGCCATCCCCACTGAACATGACCTCATAATAAAAGAGACAAAGCTGCAAACTACCTAAGACAATGGACCTTATAAGGAAGACTCAACAGACATAACAGATAGTAGAAATGGCACAAGATCTGTAGATATTATATCAATTTGAAATAGCCTATAAAATAAGATCGAATTAAAAAAGATGAGTTAGTGTCCATAATAAATGGGCAGTTAAAAGAAAGTAACAGATGTGTTTTAAAAATGAGCCACATAGACTTTCTGGAGATTAAAATGTGGTCATTGAAATTAAAAACCCAAGAGTTATACTCAAGACTTATTCTCAAGAGGATAAGATGGCCATGAGGAAATAACCCAGGAAACAGCACAGAAAGGTGAAAAGATGGAAAATATGACAGAGACATTGAGGCACAGGAGGTACAATAAAATATTCAACATACTTGTCATGAAAGTTTGAGAAAGACAGAACAGAAATACCAGGAAAGAAGCAAAGGGGATACGGTCAAACACTTTGTGGGCCTGGAGCAGAACGTGCACTCTGTGGCTGAGGCGGCACCCTGAGTCCCAGACAGGAAAATGAAAGTCTACCTTCACCTCAACACAGGGCATCTATTGCTCACGATGGACACATAACCAATCCCACAGAAACAACCAGACAGAAAAGACACATTGATTGGCTACCCAATATGTGAAAACCATTAGACTGTGACTTTCTCCTGATCGTATATTAATGTCCAAGAAAATATGGGCTCATGTCTTCAAAATGTTATAAAAGTTACCATCAGTTATTATTTATTCTGGAAAAAACAGATGATTTTTTTTCTTAAAATTTTAAAAGATTTTATTTATTTATTTTTAAGAGAAGGGAAGGGAGGGAGAAAAGAGGGAGAGAAACATCAATGTGCAAGAAAAACACCCATCAGTTGCCTCTTGCACATCCCCAACCAGAGACCTGGCCCGCATCCCAGGTATGTGCCCTGATGAGAATTGAACCAGTGTCCCTTTGGTTTGCAAGACGATGCCCAACCCACTGAGCCACAGCGGTCAGGGCCAGACGATTTCCTTACACGGAAAGCGAGTGGGTGTTTTGTGCACAGGGTCTCCCTGAACAGACTACAAAAGCAGCGATCCTTTGGGAATATGGACACGGAGTCCTGCAGGAAGAAACGATGTTCATGAAAAATGGTGGGACATTGGTAACCAACAGGAATACATAAAAATGAAAAATGAAAGGAGTATAACTTTAGAAAAATTTAAACAACACTCTTTGTCTTTCTGTTTTGTTTTGCGGGTTATTTTCTCAGCTCTCATCACACCTTCAGTGTGACTGGTGAGTTTTCAATTTTAAGGTGAAAGATGGAAAATAATGATGAGATTTAGAGGCTGAGAGTTTGGTGCCAATATTCTTCAACGAGAAGACGGAGATTTTAACAGGTTCCCTTAGTCATGTGCTCTTTACATGTTCTACGTTGATCACTAAAAGAAAGTAGAATATTTAATTTCCAAGTCACTAGAGGGAATAGAGGAGAACAAATAAACCCAGCTGGTCCCAGAGGAGGCAAGAAAGGAGGAAACAATAAGTAGAAACAAAGAAGATACCTGACAGGTTAAAAAAGAAGCAAAATAAAGTTGTATCAGTAATAGTAATACACATAAATGTATGACGCTTGTCAGGTAAAAGAGAGAATCTTGAAACTGAGAAAATAACATAAAGCTGGATGTGGTTTACCAGAGACACACCTAAAACCTACATAAGGACAATGCAAAACTGAATGAAAAGATGGAAAAAAGGACACTGGGAAAGCAGTAACCAAGAGAAATCTGGTGTTTAGACTGACATCTGAGAAGACGGACTTCAAGGAGAAGCGCTGCTGTGGGGCAGAAAGCGTTTCTATCAGCCGGTGCGTGGCCGACTTTCCCTCCCCGGGATGACCTCACGTGCTCTCAGTGCTGCCTTGAGCAGGGCTGCCCGGCTGGCCTCCGCTACCTCCACCTTCCAAAGCATGAGACTCTCACGGCGACGGAAAACTCTCTTCTGACATTTTCTAGCATTTTCATTGGGTTTATCTGGCGTTGCTGTTTTAAAAGATGCTTTTTGAGTTTTTTTTTTCTTTTGGTACTATTTTTGGTTAGGGTCACTGTATTGTATTTGTTATAGAGATAAATCCACTTCGGGTAGTTTAGAAAATTAAATCTGGCAGGAAATGTACACATTATTGTTATTACTGCTACAACAATTATTTTAATTTTTTATATTGCTGACTATAACGAAAATGTGACTTGAATCTCTTATTCTACATCTTTGTTTCTTAGATAAAGTGGGTTGTTTTGATTATCAAATAAAATAATAAATGTGGAAATACTTTGAAGGGCTCTTATATATGTGAAAACATTTTGCAAAGTAATAACACCAATATTACTACAATATATTAGAGTTTAAATCCACTTATATGATAACTTTTTTCCTTCCATTTTGCCACATGTCTTTTAAGGTGGGGTTCCTCTTTCCCCAGAATCCAGTTTTAAATCAAATGGGCTAATAGCTGGAAAATGTATATTAGGAAACTAGACTAGAGTAGAATACAAACAAGGTTCTAGGTGAGGTTATCCTCACCTAGAAAAATGTGACTTTTACCAATGAAGGTTCAGCAATCACCACAAGGTACCCTCAGCATCATGCTGGCCAGTGACCATGAATATGGACATCCCAGTGTAGTGCTGGGCACTTGTCTGCTGGCGACTCTCCACACACAGCCCAGAATCCTGGAACCTATCTCCAATTAATTATAAGAATTCTAGGCTTGGTTCCAATTCTGGCTCCAACACCTTGCGCTATACTATAGGGCAAGTCTGCAGCACCTGCAAGCTTCTGTCTCATTAGTCATAGAATGTGTACTCCTTCCAAAAAACCTTGTGAGGACAGATGAGCCAGGGAACATAAAATGCCTAGCAGAGTAAGTAGGCTCTTTTGATATGATATGATATGATATGATATGATATGATATGATATGATATGATTGATATATACTTTGTTGCTTGTAAACTGCAGTGAGGTTGGATGCAGAACAGTTAATGGGGATCTTGCCCATCATAAGCAGTTTATACTGATTCTAAAGGATCTTAACTAAGGGCAGGAAACCTTTGCAGCTCCTACAGTTATCACACTCATGAGTCTGCTCCAAAGTCTCCATTTCCATTCTCAAGAGATCTGCTTATATCTCCTGCATTATTTTCTGTGGGTGGAAACGTCTTCTAAATGACTGGAAATGGGAACTTCCTGAAGGACATGGCTCTTATGAGCCCTGGGTTCCTCCTCCACAAAATGTCCAGCCGGACAAGGGTATCTCTGTTTCAGCTCCTGGGTTTACAATTCTGAAATGCTAACCAGCCTCTGCTGTAGAAAGCTAAGTACCTTATGAAGGCACCAATGCCAGGGTGCCTAATGAGATAGGGCAAGAGTGGACACCAGGATGGCTGGCCAGGATATCCCTGGGCCATGGGCTTGCCAGAATTCAGAGCAGGGATGCGGTGACTGTGAGCTGCAATCAGAGCATCCAGCATGAAAGAAGTGGAGGGTGTGTGAGGACAGGGGAGGGATGTTTTCTGAGCAGTGGTGCCAGGAGGTCGCATTGGCGTGCATCCAACATCCCTTCGAGCTCACAAATAATAAACATTTATCTTGTGTTTCAAGAGCCTGACACACTACAAAGAACAAAACAGGGCTGAAGCAAACTCGCTGATGCTCTTTCCACTTAAAAAAAGTGCAGATAAGAATACAAAATAGGAAGCCCAGGCAGCAGGCACCAGGAAAGCTGGTGGCAGGAAAGGTGGGCTCTATGTAGTAGTGGGTTAAGGAAGGTCAGAGGATGATTTTCAACTGAGAAGTCAACATGCTGGAGTCAAGGAATCGTGGCTCATGTAAGAAGGAATTTCAAGGCAGCGAGATGGGGGCCACTGACTCACCACTGCTCACTCATTCACGCATTCATTTACACACAGACGAGGGAATTAACACGGCTGCAGGGCATGCCAACTCTGCCTGAGAATGGCGGCGCTGTGAGACAAGGGAGGTGCTCCGTGGACCTGCTGAGGGGAGGGAGGGACACGGAACCTCACAGAAACACTAGGAGTCTGGTAGTGCTGACTTAGTACACGCCTACTGAACGTGTTTCTGTGGCTAGCTTCCCACTGGGTTCCCGGGGAGACAGGAAGCAAGTGTAGGAAACAATTCTCATTGCCAGGAACCTATAATACGTAAAGGGAGAAAACAGTCACACTCACAAAAGTGGGGGGTCAAATGAGCTGTTATGTAATCAAGTGTCAAATTATGTGGCACAGACACTAAATCCCAAGGAGCTTGAAGAAGGACCCTTCATAGGGGCCGGGGCAGTTTCTGGAAAGGTTTCTAGGAACTCAAGTGAACTCACCACACGGACAAGAACTGAGAAGAACATGGGGCGGGGCAGGGACAGTAGTGCTGTGCCAGCCCATAGGGTGGGTGCGGTGGGCGGGGTAGCTGGCTACTCACAGCAGTAACGGTAACACATAGGTTCTCTGACATTTTCCCCAGAACGTGTCACTGAACAGATACCTGAGGGATTTTTTTTATCAACAGGAAAAAATTTCATTTCATTAGCACTCTTATTTTTGCCCATTTTTTATTTTCCTACACTTTTTAAAAATCAAACCCAGCTGTACAATAGCCCAGCAGTTTTATTTACTTGTGTTGCATGTTCTGTGTAACAAAGGGAAGGCTCTTGGCAGAAAAATATCAGTCAGGCTTAACTTTACTCAACCTCCTTGATATAAAAGTATTTCACCTTAATTCTTCATTGACATTGATATTTAGTACCAATACTATCTTTGGCACTTGAGTTTTCAGAAGGTTAACATATGTTACTAGAAAGTGAATCTAGGGTATTATGTACTTTTTCGTAAACTCAGTATTTAATCCACAATTAAATGCAAAGGTTGGTAAAACCTTGTACAAATTGGCAGTTTTCAAGAGGCGAGGGAATGAGCAGTTAGGATGCAGCGATACATTTTCCACGACCACGGTGGAGTATTTGTGCTATACATAGTTTTTGACTGAATTTGGGAGGTAGGATGGAAACATACTTAAGCATACTTAAAGGCTTCTTACATTGTGCATTAATATGTTTGATGTTGACAGTTAAAAAAATACCCTTTCAGAATTGCTTAAAACAAAACAAAACAAAAACCAAAGACCTCTTATTGGAATGAGAAAAATTCCTTCTCGAATTTCAGCAGGATTACATCTGGATCGAAGATTCCAGCTGGCCACTGGGGGGAGACTCATTCACAGAACCTACTAATTCAAGTTCAGAGAGACTAAGCTGGGTTTAGGTCTCGTCTTCCTGACCAATTTGCCAAAACACAAGCTTCTGGTGAAAAGGAAACAGGCACCATTTCATCTGCAGCCTTGAAATTTTTCTTTGAGATAACAGAGTTAAAAAGAGAACTCCCGAGAGGGGATAATGGGGTAGGGAAAGGGGGAAGGGTTTCCAGAAACAACTATAAAGGACACTTGGACAAAACCAAGGGTGGGGGGGGGCAAGGGAAGGAGGCGGGGAGGGCTGAGGTGAGGGGAGTGGTGGGGGGAAAATGCAGACAACTGTATTTGAACAATAATAATAATAAAAAAAGAACTCCTGAGCATCTGGTTTGTGGGTGTCAGGGTCTTGAAAAGCCCCTGGGAATTGGAGGAAGCAGGCACTATGCATGTGGCACCTTGACCACCCTGAAGGACCACAGTTGGGAACAGGAGGGACCCAAAGCCATGAATGGTTCCACAGTGAGGTTGGATTATACTGAGTCTGAGAGGGGGGACATTCCATGAGAGCAGAGCATTCCCACATGGCAGCAAAGTTGCTCTGGAGATTCATTTTCCAGCCTCCAGCATCATGTTCCTTTTCTACAGAAACTTAGTAGAAAGTAAAAAGTCAACTGGAAACCTTAAATATACACCATGCTCCTCCAACCCCACAACTGGATTGCTTGGACTAGAAAATGAGAAATAAAGCTACTTAGGCACAATGATATAAGCTGCTTTAGAACAAAGTCTGGGTTTCCAACAGAACCACAAATGATAGTTTTTGTCCTAAAATCCTGAGAAAAGGAACTTCAAAATCCTTCTGGAGGACAGGAAGACAGAGTGCAGAGCCTGAGAGCTTTCTACCCAAGGAAAATTTGATCATGGGAAATCAGGTTTCTTTGCATACTAATCATTTTAGAAGTCAACAAGGATTCCCATGGGTCAGTGTTTGCCCAGTCCTCTCCTCTCTAGAACCTACAGTATTTTCAGGGGAGTTTTAAGAAACGCCATGTGCATTCTAGGAAATTAGAAACCACAGTCCACTTATGGCAGAGCTTCTAATCCAATTTAAATAATCTAAACTAAAATACAGCAAACAAAATTCACAAATGTTTGCAAAAGTACCAGCTAGAGAAGGCCGACAGTGGAGGCAGAGACATGCTTCAGAAGCTTAGGGCTTTTTGGGCCACAGATTTCGACACAGACTGGAATGCAGTGGACGCTTGGGGCTCCGGGACTGCTTAGAGACCTAAGAAGCCATTCTGTCACTGACAGAATTTGTAACATTAAAATTCTGGTTAACAGAAATCACGGAAGTGTCTCCAGAAGCGGCTGCCCATGAACTCTGCCCAAAACCTGGTTCCCGTGCAATGAACAAAATGAGGCATCGACTCTTTTTTGTGACTTCTGTCCCACATGGCTGGCCTCTTTCGAGTGCTCTTTCTGCTTCAGACTCAAGAAAACATGTAGATTTACTTCTTATACCCAGAACTAGCAATTAAACCACAAGAGCTTCCAATGATTGGCTTAAATTCAAACACTAAAAAGATATATTTGTACATTTATACATTTTGGTGTTGCAAGATTTGATATCTGGAAAATGGATATGAAAGATCTAAGATCTATTTGGTTGGAATTTTAATTCCCTGTACAATAAAACCTTCCTATTATACTTGTAGTTGCCATTATAAATACTCTGAAAATGTAGAGGAGACGGTAAAAATGCTGGCAGAAACAAATAAACATAATTACAATTTTATGATGTGACACCCAGCATCTCCAATAACCTTCGCATTAGTGTCTTGGTTGTGCACGGGCTGCTTCAGCTTGTGTTCTGGACAGGTGACATGAGGGACACATGTTCGCTTACTGGGATCTGCACCTCTCGAAATGGTAAGTCAACAAGCTCCCTGTTTTCAGAGATTAGTTTTTATTAAATGAGCAATTTTCAAAGAAGTCCCATGTTTGAAATACGTACCAAAAGCTGTCCAGCAAAGCAGAGGAAAAGGATAAAGGCCAGCAGGAGGAATGCCGCTCCGAAGGAGATCCCGAGGATGGAGGTTCTACCAAGAAACAAACAAACAAACAAACAAAAACAGGTGACTGCGGGGCAGCTTCTATTATCCTGGAAAGCGCCCAGTAATATTTTCTACTTACTTAGGACTTAATTAAATGAGAACTTCAATCCTCACTACTTTCCTGAGAAATGAGATGAAGGTAACACAAAACCAAAACTATGCCCATAGAAAAGTGTGTCCATAATTGCGTCTGATCAACTCGTTATGATGACTTATTAAAATTGCCTTCTAAACAACAGCTTTTTGTTAAAAAATAACTACCTTTCAGGACTTGCCTATGCAACTAGCACTTCCTATGTCAGCACCCTCATCCCTGCTGCTGACGTTCTGGCAGCTGCTGTTTCCAGAAGAGCCTCATCTGACGTCCTAAAGACCTCACGCTTGTTCACTTAGGAAACACGGAGTCTTCGCCCTCCCCTTTACCATACAACCAGATTCGACTTCCTTCAAACATAAATGCATCTAAATGTTTCCTAAGGTTCTCCCAAGGTTTCCTGGACCATGGCCTTTACAGTCTTGCACAAACTGATGAACACACAAGCTTTCTATGATCATGTGAAAAATGTGCCCACTAAGTTACAGATTGTGCTACCAACCGGTTACAAGTATTTATAAGGATCGTATGCATTTCTGAAAGGTCCTTGAAATCATTAAAAAAGTAAAGTCTCTTAAGACTTCATGTAATCTAAGGATAAAAGGGTTTGGGGGGTATCAAAACAGCTGAACCATAATGAGTAATCAGAGATAAAAGAAATTCAAATGGAACATCCCAGGGGAGGTCAGGTGTGTCTGAGACCACAGGGACTCTCGTGCTGATGACGATGGCTAGAGATACTGAAGATACAGAAGTTACTGAGAAGATGGACAGAATGGAAGATCCAGATGCAAATCAGCAACAAGCTGAAAGTACCAGCAAGTGCATAGCTGTGATCCTCGTGAGGAGGGAAACAAAGCAAGAAGTGAACTAACTGAGTAACAGCTCCCCTCCCCACCATCCCACAATGACATCATGATGGGAAGGTTCCACGCAGCCCACACACTCAGATTCCCACCCTATTACCAGAGAGGGTCACACACCAGGCAAGCTCTACAAAAAACTGACTTCAAATCAATACTTGCTGTGACTCAGTGATGTGCTGGGCACTGAATTATTTCCTAGACATGATTCACAGAGCTTTCAAATATGTGGCCAGATAATGGCATTTGCTCTCATTTAATGAGTAACAATAATCTCTCCTAGGAGGGTGCTTGCACACCAAGTACACCGAGACTGTTGACTCGTCTCCTGCGCCAGGCCCATGTTAGGCTGTAATGATACAAGGATTAGTAAGAGGCCACCCAGATTTTTGGCTGCTTATAGTCTAGTAGAGATAAGCACTGTATGTGTCTTCACCTGCTAGAATATTCTTCCCTAAGATATCATTTCAGTGCTTAGACCCTGGTCAGAGGTCACAGAGGTCTTGGCTATCACCACTGGCCCCGGCCGCATCATCTCCCCAACACACACGTGCAGAGCCCCCTGCTTAGCCAGACAGTGTGGAGGGAGGGGAGTGTGAGGCAGTCCACGCCTCGGAGGTATGGAGGGCTCTTGGTAGCCTGTGACTGAAGAGGGGCACTGTGAGTCATCTGCTAAGGGTTTGTTTGCCATCTTCTCACCCATTTTATTCTTATGAAATAAGCTCTGATGGGTTTTGTTTGACTCTGTGTTCACCTGATTCCTCATGAATATCGAGGTAAGGCCAGCTGAATAAGGCTGAGTCCAGAGACATTATTTCTTTTTCTTAGGTCCGTAACTCTTTAATACCAAACGAGTAATCTCTTACTGAAAGTTTGGCAAATCTCAACTGCGAAACCATGTGATGAGGTGACGGCGACGGCATGATGACGCAGAGGCACAAGCTAACACTCACACAGCACTGGCTACGTGTCAAGTGCTGGTCCCAGGACTTTGTATGTACAGTTCATTGGCTCCTCACAAAAATTTTGGACCGTAGTTAATATTTTCACCTCATTTTACTGAAAAGGAACTGAAACCCAGAGGAACTGGGAGACTCACCCAAAGTTGTATCTCTATTAAGTGGTGTGGATGGCATTTGCATCCCTGACCCAGGGTTACAAGTGGGTGAGTCACATTTCTGCATGCTTACTGGTTCTATTTCTTAAGTTAAATTGGTAATTTTTCTAGAAAGTTATCCATTTATTTAGATGTTCAAATGTAAAATATTCTATGTCATAGTCTCTTAAAATTTTAAAAGTCTCCATATTTGAAGTAATTTCTTGTACTTAATGTTATTTTTATCATTTTACCTTTAAATCAGACATTTGAAATTGCATGTTTTTCATTGTCTCAAAGGTTTTGGGTTATTATTAAAGTCTGCTTTCTGGTAGTTTTCTGTATTATTAGTTTCTGATTTAACTTTTAAAACTCCTCCTTTCTTTATTTAAACTCATATTGTTTTTTCTCTTGATTGTTAGTTATTGCCAGTCTTTTGTGTTGTCTAATAAATGCATTTAAGCTCATAAATATTCTGATAATTACTGCTTTAGCCAAATCCCACAGCTTTGATTCGTAGCTACACTCACTGCCATTCTCTCCTAAAAGTTCTATAATTTCAATTTTCATTTCTTTTTAATACAAGACTAATTCAGAAGTCTAATTTATAAATTCTACAAAGATTATTTTTGGTCTGTTCTTGTTATTTCTAATTTCAACAGATTTGATCAGAGGTTGTGGTTATTATTTATATTTTGACAATTCATTTTTCTTCTAGACTGTAATAAATATGCTCTACTATGATGGTTTATGGTCTTCTGAAAGTGACATGTATTTTTTTTCTGCAAACAAAGCATAATCTCTAAATATATATTCACAGGGTTTGAGAGTTAGTCAGATCCCCAACGGGCTGACTTACTGACTCAATTTTAGAATGTATTAAGAGTTCCAAAAAGGATTGTGAATTTGTCAATATGTCTGAGCATTTTAATAGTTTATCTTTATTTCCCTCAAAGGAATGCTGCAGTGCACAAAGACGTATAACCGTTAAACTTTCTTACTGACTGTACAAGAAGAGGTGTTTTCCATGTTGGATGCCTTGCACTTGAATTCTGTATTGTCAGAAATTTGTATTGTTGCAATTTTTCTATAAAGTGTTTCCCAGAATAGCCATCGTCCATCTTTATTTCCAAACTTTCTCTGTTAATTTTAGGTTGATAACCTATATGTACAACAGAAGTGGCCTTTGATTTATAGCCTCAATCTTTGAGTTTCTTTCCCAGAATAGGAAATTTTATTCATTAACAATTATAAAATCTGTTAATATTTGACCAGTTCCTTCCATCTTATTTTCTTAAAGTATTTGGCAGAATTTATACAGAAATCACTTAGGTGTGAATTTCTTGTGTGCATGCATGTGAAAATTAAAAAAAATCAACTTTAATATATTTAATATTTACATGCACACTTAATTTTTGTATTCTATTATGTATCAGGTTTGATAGGTTGTCTTTTCAATGAGTTTTCTCATTTCATCTGAATTGTAAATCTTCTTGGCCTTGAGTAATTTACAACACTCCATATTATCCTGCTAATATTTGTAGAATCTATAGTGGGTCCTCTTTTATTTCTTATATTATTAATTTGGGTGCTTTGTGATGATCTCTTTTTCTTTCTCGATCAGTTTTGTTAATAGTTTAGAACAAGGGTGTCAAACTCATTTTCACCGGGGCCACATCAGCCTCGTGGTTGCCTTCAAAGGGCTGAATTTTAGCACTGTATGAATGTAACTACTCCTTAACTAGGGGCAAGGAGCTTGGCGCTGTCGCCAGGTAGAAACAAGGTGTTGGACTGGATAAAACAAGGTGGAATCGGGTCCATGGGCCTTGTATTTGCCACCTGTGGTTTAGAAATATTTAAGCTTTTTCAAAAAATCAACTTTTGTCTTTACTATTTTCTGGATTGGTTGGTTTCTTCTTTATTGACTCCCATCCCCCCTTCTTTAGTATTACTTCTCTTCTACTCTCTTGATTTGCTCACCTTTTCCTGGCTTCCTAAGCTGGAAAGAGACTTTTGATTTTAACCATTTCACTTACTAATATGAGCATTTGAAATCTACAAATCCTCTCTAAATGACTGCTTTAAGTTATATCCTACATTGTTTTGTTGTTACAGTTTGCTATGCAAAACACTTTTTAATTTCTCATTTGACTAGGTTATTCAAAACTCTATAATTTAAGCATGAAAAGATTGAAATAAATCTCAAAGAGACTTATTAATAAAGATTGAAAAGATAAAAATCTCTTGCAATTTGTTGAGATTCTTTTATGGCCTAGAATATGTGATAGGTTGGCCAATGTTCCAAAAATATATGTGTGCTGTGGCTACTTCTGCTGAAAATTATACTAGAGGAGCTAGCCAAGGAAATTAGGCAGGAAAATGAAATAAAGGCATCAGACTGGAAAGGAATAAGTAAAACTACCTCTATTTGTAGATGATATGATCTTGCATTTAGAACATCACGTCACAACCTGAGATGCAGACCTAGAGGGCTCGAACTCTTGCTGATGTGCTCCACCTGAGTCTGTCTGGCATTCCAGTCCGTGGAGCATGGGTCCTCTTGTTCAGAGAGATAGGCCCTTCATCTCAGGGAACAAGAACTACCACGCGGCAAAGTAACAGGTGTTCAAAAGCTCTTAATTATAACCATCTATCCTACCTGTCCTATCAAAAGCATGTTCGGGCCCATTAAGCATACCATGATGTTTATGTAACATAATTAATTTTAATCAACATTCTGGTTGCAAAGCTGTTTCTTTTTAACACACAAGCATAACTGATTTATGTACTTACTGAAAAGCAAACTTGACTCTTCCCTGTCATGAGGCAAGAAAAAGGCATTTTTTTAGTGAGGAGTTTTGACTTTGGCACTCTAATCAAGTGTGTTTTTACAGTAAATGGAAAAGGCTGATTCAGGACCAGGTCCTCTCTCCTTTCTGGTTTTTCACAGTCAGTTTATTACTTAAAGATGGTCCTGACAGGGATGAAGAAGCACATTTGCTGAGAAAGAAAGTCTAAACATTACATTAGGTATCAACTATTTCATCGGGCAAATAACAAGGTTTTTCTCTTGACTTTTGTTTAGTGTGGTGACTGTCTGTGTCCTTACGTCTCCTCCCACAGGGAATGATGCGGGTCCCTTACCACGCTTGGTGCACACCTGTTCCCATGGCATTTAGCAAGGGCAAAGGGAACTGAGGGAAGAAAACTTTTAAGTGTAAGCATGAAATAATTAAAAAATGTCTCTCTTTATCTCTCTCCCTTTTTAAAGTGATTGGTGACAGAACTTCAAACTAAAAGGGAATTTGGTAAAAAAAATAGAATAAAAAGTGTAAAGGAGAGAAGGCATTCAAATATTCTTTGCCACTACAGAGTACAGTAGCCTTTCTCTGATAATAGGACTCAGCAGCTGTGAGGTGTTCTGGCCACTTGAAGGCCCTGTGATGTGGGAAGGGGAAAAGGAATTATGAGTACACACTCACATGTCTTTGATGTCCAGAACTGAGCCCTTGATTCCACACCCCTCTCCAACCTTTCCCTGCTATGGAATTCTCCCTCTCAGTAAATGGCAACCTCATTTTTCCCAGCTGCCCAGGCCAACCCCCACTGTCCATCCCCCCAAAAAACTAAAGTCCACAGAACTTAACTTTCTCTTAATGTTCATATCCCATCCAGTAGCAAGACCTCTGTACATCACTCATCATAATATAATCAGAATTTGACCATTTTTTACCACCTGCTACTCTAGGGCAAGTCATCTTACCTGGTCTTCCTATTTCTACCCTCACCCTCTTCCAGAGAGGCAAGGATGATACATTTACATATAACCAGATCACATCGTCTGCTAAGAATCTTCCAGGTCTTCCCATTGCACTCAGCATGAAATCCAAGTTCTTCCAGCAGCCTCTGTGAGATGACATGACCTGTGCCTCACACGGCTCCTCTGATCCCGTCTTCCAGCCCTCTCTCCTGGCTCACTCTGCTTTCTGCAACCCTGACTCCTCACTGGTCCCTAAACACAGCTGTGCCTCCATCACCAGGAATGCTCTCCTGCCAGATGTCCACACAATTTTGATTTCAAGTCATTGAGACTTCTGCTTCAGTGCCACAAAAACGGTGTCACCTTCCCGTACCACCCTCATCTGAAATGTCACCTTCCATCACTCCGCAGTGTCTTGATCTGTTTTATCTTTCTTAAAGCTTAGCACCACTGAATTATCCTACATGCACTTGTTTACAACATTATTGTTGTGCCCCCTAAAAGAATGGGACTTTTGGGGGTTATTTTTGTTTCCCCAGCTTCTTTAACTATACTTGGTATAATATAACTTAATAAAATAGCTGTCTAATTATCATAGAAATGATTGGTTAAATACATATATAAATTTCTGTTTTTATTACAAATGCTCAGAGTATACCCTAGATACCGAGTAAAGATATGCTGGCCTGTTTCATTGAGAAGAACATGTTCAGCTCCCTTTGGCTGCTATTATTCTTCAAATAGTACTGCACCAGTGACAACTCATTACAGCAAAAATCAGTTTTCATTTCTGGAAAGAAAACAAGAATTCCATTTTTTTTCATGATAGAATTTTTAGATAAAAGCTTGATTACACAGACTAAAAATTACATATCCCAGCCTCTTGTGCAGCTAGGTTTGAGTATATGACTAAGATCTTGGACTTTTGGGTTATAAACCACAGTGTCATGAGGAAGCTTCTGAGAGGTTCCCTCAACCGGTGGAGGTTAATTCTTTTCCCTCTGCTTCTGGGTCTGTTCCTTTATCTCATTCCTCAGAAACTGAATGCAGCCATCTTAGAGAATGAGGATGAGGAGCATAACATAGGGCAAGAGGAGTGGTGTGCTGGAGAAGGTAAGGAGTCTTAGGGACAGAGTGCCCCACCCTGCACCTTTGGTCTTCGACTATGGAGAAGGAACTAATCTGCTAACTTTCATTCATGCTCCTAATTGTGAGGCATTTCCTAACTCTCAGACGACCTGAACCCCAAGCTGTATGTTCATGTCAGTAAAAACTACATCGTACTTGTATCTTGGACAGTGAGAATTATCTTACTTCTTTCTTTTTCTCCTTTGTTTTTCCTTCTTCCCTTTTTGCTTTTCCCTAAGACTCTCATCTAGTACATCAATGTGCACAGGGAGTGACTTATATACTTCCGTGGTAGCCAATGTCTGGGCCCGCCGATTTGGTTGTCCCCCAAAGCAAACTGCCTCCACTGCAGTTATTCCCCATCATTTGTGTTTAGGAAACCAAGTCTGCTTTCAGGAAGCATGTGTGATTCTATCATTAAACTTTCTCCTATTTTTTTTTCTTTTCAGAGATAAAAGCAGAATAAAAGTAACTCTTTTGAAATGAGTATTAAATAATTAATGAGTATTGAGTATTAAAATGAGTAATGGAATGAGTATTAAAGAATCTATGCAGAAATAAAAGTTCTATGAAGAAATACTTAACATTATAATTTGGCTATTAGATTTCCTTGAGTAAAATATTGTTATTCTTTATTTAACTTAAACTAATAAAACACATATTTAACTAAACTTTATTAGAAAAAAATCATGCTTATTTTAACAAATGCCATGCCCGGTATAACATTATTTATTTAGTTTGGCAGACAATATGAATGAAACTATTAAAAATGCAAAAATAAATTATGTTTGATCATGTTTGGTCTTTGAAGGTAGCTGACATTTCTGATGAAGTTATAGTACAAGGCATACAGAAGTGACAGAACAACTCCAAAAAGAGAAACTGACAAATAACTTAAGTGCATCTATCAAAAGTCTGAGACTGGAGCCTGATTTAAAAATCATGAGCCAAATAGGGATGATGTAAGACCCTCCTTCAAGAGGGCACTCTCCCGCACTGGTCCTTTCAAGGTCACAAACTCCTCTATGACGAGTCAGTCATGCGTTCATTCATCTGCTCACTCATCTAACCATTCCTCTTGTTCTTAAAAGAAATCATGAAGCATTTTACCAAAAAGAAAACAAACAAAATGAAACAAAACTATAATGCAACAAATTTTTAAAAAGTGAGTGTATGTCAGCAGAAGTGAGAAGCACCATTATCCTATGAAAATGTTTCATAGAGTATGACAAAATTACGATTTCAAAGAGATGAGTTCATAATCTAGGAAGAGGAAACGCACACAGAGTATTGAACAGCAAAATGCTGACAGGTGTTGATGCCAAATGGAACCAGAGGCTGAGATATGCCATGAGTGTGGGATTTAATGTTTACACAAGGTATGCCATACTCCCAGACATATTATTACTGGGAAATTGGAATTGAGCTTTTCAATAAAATCAAGAGCCATAAAGTGCTGTCCACCAGAAAATAGAACAATAGCAAAACTCTGTCTACCAGCCTGGTAATTTTCAGAGAAGCTGACTATCTGTCTAGAGCTATAAGTAGAAAAAGAGTGATCTTTGAAACCTGAGATACCTACAGCCTGTTCCCTGCTAAGGGGTTAATCAAATTCACATGACCTACTTAGTTCAGACCTTGACCTAAGGATCTAACAAAACTGGTGAGCCCCAGAGGTACCTGGCAGAGAAACTCTGAAAACAATGTCATAGTGGTACATTCACAACTCAGAACACATGACATTACCATGGACCAAAACCCTTGGTGTTAATGAGATCACGGTTAACATTACACATAGCACAAGGAGGCACACCACCATGAGAGAGTCAAGAGACAGACTAAATGGCAGAACTCATGCATTTATAGAGCATAAATGACAGAATGAAGCAAATTTTATTTTTATACAACATGTGCAAAATCTAATAATGGAATAGAAAAAATGAAATCCATAGGCAAAATGTGGAATTATAAAATATTCAGATTTTAAAAGGAACCAGATAAACTTTTTAGACATGAAGAAGTAGTCACTGAAATTACAAAGTCAGTGTGGATGAGGAATTCATCAGAATGAAGCACAAAGAAATAAATAATGGGAATTTTGAGGAAAAACTACAAGACCTGGAGCATGAACAGAACAGCGCTGCACACAACTAGTAGGAGTTCCAGGAGGACTGGAGTAAGGCTAGGAGAAGCAAGATGTAAGGCGATGGAGGCAGATAGTTATAAAGAATGGAACGAAAGTATGGATCCTCAGATTGGAAAAAATCACACCTACTCACTTAAGTAAATAAGAAGAAATATACATCTAGAATCAATATAGTAAAAATCTAGCAAAAATTAAAAAATGAAAAGAAAAGCACCTGGTGAAGACAGATAAACTAACAAGAAATGTAAAAAGACTGACAGAAGACATTTCATTAGCAACAGTAAAAGTTCAAATGCAAAGTAATAAAATCATCATAGTACTAAGAGAAAATAAGAGCCAATCTAGGACTTTATACTTAGTTAAACTATTATCCAAGAACAAATGTGAAATAAAGCAGATAAAGATATTTTAATACAAACAAAAAGTAGATGTTGCTATTCATAGACCTGTAATAAAATGACTAATGATATATACCAGTAAGAAGGAAAATAAAGAAATAAGTTTTAAAAAGCATTGATGAGCAAAAAATTGGTAAAAATATAGGTAAATCGAAATAAATATTGACTATAATTACCATCTGGATTAAAATGCTAAGAAATAATTAGCCCTGGCTGGCGTAGCTCAGTGGATTGAGCTCGGGCTGCGAACCAAAGCATCGCAGGTTCGATTCCCAGTCAGGACACATGCCTGGGTTGCAGACCACGGCCCCCAGCAAATGCACATTGATGTTTCTCTCTCTCTCCCTCTCTTCCTCCCTTCCCTCTCTAAAAATAAATAAATAAAATCTTTAAAAAATGCTAAGAAATAATTATATAAGAGGAAATGATTAACTTTAGAATTTATTAAATTAAAAATATCTGTTAAAAATTTTAATGGCACTCATTTAAAGAAAAATATGTGGAATATAGAAACATAAGAGGTAAGGTAGGTCCATATACATCAATAAAAAATCAAAATACAAATAAAATAAAGCACAATGTAGAGAAAGGTACCAGGTTGAATAAATAAAAATAAATAAATAAAAATAGATGCTGTTGATAAGGAAGCACACCCATACAATAATGGCCCAAAGTGCACAGAAATGTATCTACAGTAAATGTAACACTAGACTAACATTTGCAAAATATGGGTTTGTGCAAATGCATGTTCATTATTTCATACTCTGTACTTTTCTGTATGTTTTAAAGTATTGCATAGCAAGAATATCTTTTTAAAAGAAAAAGAAATGTGAGGATGTTAACATAAAAGACAAATTAAGGGAAAAGACTAATAAAATAAAATAAAATAAAATAAAATAAAATATAATATAATATAATATAATATAATGCTGGCACAGGAAATTCAGTTCTCAACCTCTGAAAAAAGTGGAAACTAAAGATGTCGGTCTGACATCTCGGGGAGGGTGGAGACCAACAGTCAGCCACATGGGCAGTATGTGAGCAAGCCTCCATAAACATTCCGGACACCACAGGGTGGGCTTTCCTGGTTGGCAGTACTTGGTGGGTACAGTACTGTCACACATAGTGGCTGGGAGAAGGCTGCCCCCTCCAAGCTCCCCTGGGGGGAACAGCCAGAAGCTCTGCATTTGGACCCCTCCCAGACTCCGCCCCAAGTGTCCCTTCTTTGGCTAATTTAAATGTAAACCTTCCCTATAATAAATCATTTAGTGAGTTCTTTCACACACACAAAAATGCAGGTCTCAACTCTATTAGAGGAGCCCGCAGGCCTTCCTCTGGGCTTTCTAACTGCCAAGACAAAGAGGGAAGCACAACCAGTACAGATTTCACAATGTCCACGCTCGAAAATCTAACTCGTAGCTCGAGAAAAACACAACCATAACTGGTGATGGCGCCTAAGGGAATGGACTGCCATAAATAAATAACAAATTTATGGGTCCTCCTAAATAACAACGGAACAGAAGAGAGATAAGAAACTGAAAGGAGAGACAGAGCAGACATCTCTTTGATGTTCTTTTAAAAGTATAATGCTATGAGATGTTTTTCTTGCTCCCTGGAAGCCGGTCTTTTTTGGACATCACTTTCCTCTCTCCCAGCTCTTCCCAGTGAGTGATAAACTGTCTAAATTATGACTGAGAAAATATAAAAATACTCATCCAATAAAAAGATATAGAAAAATGAAGGAGTTTATCTACTTAATAGTAATACCAAATATCCATTTCCCTGGTATCATCCATATAACTTTCGAATGCTTGGTCTATAAGCCTGAGCATGCTGGGATGATGACTGTTTCTCTGCTGCAGCATGTGGTGCAGGCCTGGCACTTACAGAGAACCTCATTTGTTAACTTTCTTTAAAATGGATAAATAGACATCGGCAAATTTCACTGAAGTTTCAGAAGAGCTCAGCTGGCTCACACGTTTTAATGCTAATTTATGGGGTAGGAGGAAATTCAGTGAGAACCCCTTCCTGAAAGGGGTCAGATAGCTTTGGATTATACATATATGAATAATACTTTGTTATAGTTCTGTAAAGCCTTTGAATTGGCTTAGTGCCCAGAAGGATATCGTTTGGAGTACGGGGAAAGGACAGGCCATTTGTTTCTAGTTTGCTCCGCATTTCACGAGGCAAAAATGTAACCCAGCCTTAGAAATTCAAGTTGCCTACAAATGCTGGCTGTGCCCCTTTAGTTAAGTGCAAACACTAAATTATGCAACATTAAAAATGGCTGCTTTGGCCTTTACAGAATAGATAATAAGAGGAAAGAAAATTTATCTTAAAATTTATTTCTGTATCTCCAATTGTCAAAAGACAGCAGTTTTGTTTCCTTTTAGACTATAGAATGAGAAAAACCTGTTTATTTAAAGAAAGTCAGCTGACTTATGCTGCACTCATTAAGAAGGTGAGAAAGAGAGGAATCATCGATTGACTAGACTTTCACTGACAGGCGGAACCAGAAGGAGTCCACACCGAAGTGTGGACATGTGAAACCCAGTTCACCCCGTTTCCCGTCTGTCCCAGGGCTGTCCTGGGAGAGACAAGTTGGACAGTGACCTGTAACAAAAAATCAGAGATGAGGGCAGGGAATGGACTTCATGAGGAAGAACGTGAACTCAGAATGAATGGGTGGGCGAACTGTGCCCAGAGTGGGTTTTGTCCTTTCAATATACAGTGTTATTTGTATATTAGAAACAACACCTGGCCATTTTGCCCTTTTAGGTCAAGTTTACTAGGCAACATTTCTTAGACAGGACATCAAAGTAATCCAGAAATCAAAGGCAGAAGGTTACATTTATTTTTTCAAGACCCTGTGAGGTGAATCAACATGTCCACTGTGAAAATCCAGCATTTCTATAACTAACCACAGGGGCTGTTTCACTTCACAGATCCTGAGTTCCACCGCTTCCACCACGGCACGTTACATGACCCCTCCTTTAGAAATGTCCGTCTTCTCACAACCCTGAGTACAACCGGGCCAGTGGGAAGGTGCCCCAGGTGAGAATCCCAAAGGAGAACACATGCACTTACTTTGGTAACACGAGGATCTGCACAATAAAGATGCAGAAGAATATGAGGCAAGCACAGGTCACGTAGTACTTGAAGGCCGGCAGGGCGGTGGCTCGGTACTAGTGGGAGAAGGAGGACACCGTGAAGGGCAGCGCAGAAAGAGTAGACCCGGAGAAGTCATCTAGCAGCCTGATTCTGCCCAGTTCATGCAGCACACTAGTGAATTGTAGGCTATGGCACAAGTGAGCTGAAGGCGATGGCTGTTCATCTCCGGCAATGAGTGCTTCCCTGTACCTTTCCATGACCACAACTTTTATAAGTTGAACTGTTCAGAAACCTACTTAAAGGTAATTGAATCACTCCCGCAAAGAGAGGGAGTGCCTGACCAGAAAGACAAGTGAGTGAATGATGGGACCAGTGAACCGTGCCAGTGTCCTGGGTTCCCTTGTGGGTCCGTTGCCCGTGGTTATTTGGGGGAAGCAAGTAATTTTTCATATAAGATTTTACTTTTGAATATTACTAGGACAATGAGATTTCCTCATTCCATTTACTTATTTTAGTTTTTTATTATTTGTCTTAATGTTGCTGAGTAGTGAGTAAATTTACAAGACAGAGAAGACTCCAGGGCTTTGTCTAGGTTCACATTCACTCTGTTTGCTCGTCCGAGCCTGGCTCACATTCTTTCCCCTTGTCCAGCAAGGTCAGCAGCGGCCACACAGCTTTCCATCCCCTCCAGGACCATAAACTGACCAGTGCACCTGCCCACCTGGGACTGCCCTGCCTGCGTGATGCAGGAAAAAAGACAGCCACTGATGCAGCTGAGACTATACTGCTTCTCAAAAGAGAGTTTTATAATGAAATGAAAGTAAATGAAGTTTCTGTGGAAATGCTATTGCAGCCTCCTGGCAATATCGGCAGGCTGCATTAGCTACATATGCATGGACTTTCCCCCAAGTTATGGGAAGTTATAGTGTGTATTGGTGGGTTTCAGCTGCTGGGGTTTTAGTTTGGGATGTCAGATATCTGGGTGGTGAATTGATTTTTCTCTCCCTTGGTGCCTTGCTGCCTTGTATACCCCCTGCAGGGCTGAAGGGAAGGTGATGGATGAAGAAAAAGCGGACTTAAATCTCAATGCACTCTAAAACTCTCCTCAGAGTTGGCCTCTGCAAATATGTGCACGTAGACAATGTCAGCAAAGGCTGTGTTTTTAAGTGACAATCACCTTCTATTTACTAGCATATTTTTCTGGTGAATTTTGTGACTTCATAGCCAGGATAATTTACATGTTGGAGAAGAAGCTATATTAGCAGAATTGCAGAAATGTGATTACATTCTACGCATTCAATTACACCCTTATCTTCTACCTTCTGGGCTTTGTGCAGAGCTATGAGCTGTAACACTAATAAAAGAAATGGACTTCTATCGGGAAGGGCATACTTTACCATTTATACAATAAGTACGTGTTAAAGTTATTCAAGGATAAAATAGTCAAAATAATAGTAGTAAATTATATGATCATGTTCCTTTCTTTAAGCTCCCAACCTCAGAATACTCCAGATATTATTTACCACCAGCAGAATGTATTGAGAATGATGACTAGCCAGGGACAGAAGCTAGGTTGTAAGAACTGTGGCAAAACAATATATGTATGGAAGACTAATGCAGAAGGTAAAAAGAGTTTGGATATATAGTTAGATGCATTTTTAATGTCAGAAGTAAAAAATACAAGTATACTTTCATGAAGGAATTTGAAAAACTAAAATTTTAGAAAAAATGACTGATTTTAAACAAAAACATAGCTTACCTCTTTTTCTAGAATTTTATTGTAGAAAAGCAATGAGATTCTCTGAATGTCTTCGGACTTGAGCCATTGTCTAGAAATAAAAAAAACAGACATCATAAAACCACACTTTTAACCAAACATCTGGAACTACTCTTTAAAAATGACTTGCATTCTTCCTTCTTTGTTGTAAATCATCCAAAACTGAATATTTAAAAAAAAATGTGTAATGCCAAATCACTGGATATGGAATTTGCAAATATAACATTCCTATTCACGTACTGCCCTCCTCAGAGAATATAATATTACAGACCAACTGTCATACCAAATCGAAACTCAACTTATTTCAGTTAAATAATCAGGGAGTCAAGTATACCAGTAAATGTGTTCCCTAATGTTTCACCGAAATCACATGGTAGTGTCATGTTCTCAAGGATCTGGTTCATAGAGAAGCACAATTTTCTGGTCTCGTAGCAAGAAACACATCACAGAATGTCAAACACATTTTGTGCCCCTTCAAGTTCTAGGTGAGGAGATTTTGCTTCTTTTACACTTACTAAAATATTATGTTGTCATTTTAAGGAGCAAGTGGTTCAGATCACTAACATGGTATGTTAAGAGACATATGCAAATAAGTACATACATATGTCTCAAATGTTAAAAAATAAATTAAAAAGTATGTGATCGAGAAAAGTCTGTTTTAAGAAAGTCACTGAAATAGAGAAAGAGCTTATAAGGGCAAAGCTGTTTGCTGGAATGCTGTATATAACCAGAAGCTAAGCAGCAGCAGCAGATATAAGACCAAGCAAGCCAGGTGCATGGTGACTGACACAGTCATGTGTTTGGCAATAATATTAACAGCATTTTCTGAAATAAAGTTAAATAAGAAAAAAATTGAAATCCGTGCATCAAGAAAAATGTCTAGAAATAAATACCAACAGTGACCAACTGGTTTGAATGAATCATTAACTGATGCATTTACATTTCTACTTTTCTTAAATATTTTTATAATTTGAAAATATAATAACCTGAATTACAATGCATATGCATGAATATATATATATATATATATATATTTCTACAAGTGTATACAACCTAATGTCTACATCTATATATAGGGAGAGAGAACATATGTATAATAAGACATTAGAGATAAAGTGATATTTTATGTAAAATTCCAAGAAAATGTTAATCTGTTCAAACAAAAATCAATTCACATGAATTTATTATATAGTACTTTCCAATACATCAATCATCTCTCTGTAGATTTGGACTCTTTGAGCTACATTCAGGAAATAAAGGGTGAAGGCCTTGGAGGACCCAGGAGAAAAGGACAGGTGAATGGATGCACTTTACCCACTAATCAGCCACTTAGTGATTTCAGACTAGGGGCCCTAAATGTACACGATATTTCTTTCTTTTTTTAAAAAGATTTTATTTATTTATTTTCAGAGATTGAAGGGAGGGAGAAAGAGAGAGAGAGAGAAACATCAATGTGTGGTTGCTGGGGGCTGTGGCTTGCAACCCAGGCATGTGCCCTGACTGGGAATCGAACCTGCAATGCTTTGGTTCGAAGCCCGTGCTCAATCCACTGAGCTACGCCAGCCAGGGCTTGTACACGATATTTCACTTTAGGACTAATGACAAGTTAACGAAGGAGACTTGCACATCTGAGGAGGGACATCTCTAGGTCTACCTGGACAGCGCTGTGCCCAGCACATCTGGAGAGCTGGGAAGGCTCTCACGACATCCTGACCATGAGGAGCTGACTGTCCCACAGCACTCAACTACACACAGTGCACTTGCAACCAAGGCACAGACGTCAGAGGAATGTGTTCTAGAATAACTACCATGAGAACTGAGAGCTGTAGCAATACTTTTGGTTTCCAGGGTATGATCTTTAGGTTCGGGGAAATAAGCACTTTTGGTGTTTCTTATTATTGCACTGGCTGCAAAAATATGTAATTGTTCTGTTTGATAAGACTAGTTGGAGGAATCAAAGGTTGGTTAATGTACAAGAAAAGACATGAAATAAAATTTAAGATAAATTATAACTGTACTCATTTTCAGAACTGTGTATTTATCAAACTATGACTAATGGATACAGGTAATTTATTAAAAGGAGTTTTTTTCTTTATTGAAAAAGAAGAATCTAATCTTAAAATGTTCCTGGATACTATAAGCTTGAAAATAACACTGGATAAGACTGAGATTTATAGAGTGGAAATAAACCTAGCTCCTCACTAAGTTGCAGGGACCCGTATTTCCAGTTCAGGTTTCAGGTGTCTATCTGTCTGGGTCCTGCAGGTGGACAGGAAGTGATCGAGACCAGGCTTCTCTTTCCTTGTGTCCCTAGCACCTAACATTGAGTTTTTAAAGCCACAAACACAGGGTTGATGTTTTGGGAAATGACTCAATTTCAACCACATGTTGCCTTTAGAGCCCACAAGGGGCTTTAGGCAGGTGTTAATGTAATGCACCTGTGTATCTGAGTTGCAAGTGCAGCCCAAGATACTTTATTGTGTGTACATGCAATTGCATACACACACACACTGCGTAGACACATACATACACTCAGGTAATACTTTCATAGGCCCTGTACGTAGTCTAGAATAAATACTTAAAATGAACAACTTAGAAGGGACACACATTTTGCAAAGATGTGCAACTTAATTTTGAAGGTAGAGTTCTAGGTAAACATCATTTACATTTTTCAAGAGTCAACTTTCAGGTTAAAAATGAAGTAATCAGGTTTCCATAGGGTGGAAACTTTTCCATGGAGGCTTTTCATTTGGACGTATGGATGTTTACACTATTTAATTCAATAAAAATTTATTGAATGAACAGGTACCTAATGTGGTTTCAAAGGCTGATGAATGTAATCATTCTGTCCAGACCATGAATGCCACCACTTTCTTTAATTTTTTTCTCTGCATTTCAGGGACCATTGAAAGTTAAACAGCAATTCACAGACTGAATAGACACTCATAAAAATGCACAGAATGAATAATATATTTCCCCTCCCACCAGAAGCTGGTCTTTCCATTCTCTTGTAAATTTGGATTCTAATGCATGAGACGCTTCCTGCAAGTTAGAACATAGGTATCTCCACATTCTCTGGTTTTGCACGGGGAATAAATCCATTCTGAATGGACTGCATTACAAGACACAACTTAAAGGTTTCCCATATGGAATTCCTATTGATCTTTCACATTACCTCATGAATACACTTTGCTATGATTTTTCTTTCCATGTTTACATGTCATGCAGTTTGTTAGCAGTTTACTTGGAGAGTATTTATTAGGCAGCAAATAGCAATATTTTCAAATAATAGAGTTTGAAATAAGAAATGAATGATAATTTAAGATTCAAAAGTACTCACTTTTGTGCATTAATTCCATCAATTGCTTGAATCATCCTTTCGTTCAATTCTTCTTCAAATCTTTTCTTTTGTGACTTGGTTCTACATTAAAAAAAAGAAATGTAGTGGATAAGAATCTTATTATGAAAATAAATATTAAGCCCCTTTTTCTATGATACCAAAACCTCTGTTTAATTCTGTTGATCAAGTAGAAAATAAGAAAAGAAAGAAAGGAGCCAATAAACAGTCTTTTCTTTATTAACATCAGCTGCTCTGTGGAGCAGGAGAACTGACTAGACCTCCGGTGCAGTAAGATGTGGCCTTACCACTCACTTAGAGTGAACTTTTTTAGGTAATGAAAAGCAACACTGAAGGATAGGTACTTGCTGTTTGAGATAAAAGAATTTTTGCCCTGAGAGACACTTTAGCCCTTGACTGTTCACCTTCAGAAACTCTGTTTTATGACAGAACACCCTGGCTTTGGAAATCCCTCTGCAAAAATTTGGTTTGGTTGACAGAAATAGTTATTCCTGGTTCATGTTTTCATTGGTCTGCCTTCAAGAACTTGAAGAACTATAGTTTTTTGTAGGCATATCAAAGCTTAATTGTATGTATTTGAATGTTCCTCTGTGTTTGAAAGCACTATTCACAGAAAACCCCACTCATATTTGCAGACCACTCCCTTGGTCTTAGAAGCAAATTATCTTCAGCTATAATATGTTTTGTGAATAAATTACGACAAAAACATAGTAAGTTCCTTAAGGTTAACTTGACAACTAGCCTGAGAATGGAAAGGAGAAAACTGAAATAATAACTGTTTTTTTAAGTTAAACACCTGCAAAGAGTGGGAGCACAGGCCAGCCCTCCCCAAACTGGCCGCAGACAGCCTGTGCCTGAGTCTAGGTGTGGGCAGGTCAGCTGGTCCACTGTGCAGGGCACATGTGGCTCTTCTGTGCTCTGGATGTTTAAACTACCACTGGAATAGGTCTGTTTTATTTCTGGAATAAAAATCATACTTTTCTGAGTTCAAAACTGCCTCTGCATATAGACAGGAAGATCATTACATATGCAATGCCAAAGTTATCTGTAATTAATCTCATGGAATCAGCATTAATGAGATGATGTACACTGAAATTTCGTCAGCTTCTGTGTATTTGTGACTTCAAATCCAGTCTTCTTTATATAGGCCAAGGGCAGTCTTGGTTCAAAAACAGAATGATATTAACTGATTTGGACACAAATACAGAGACAACTGAATTAAGAGGTGTTAACATGCCAAATGCCAAGCTGTTTAAAGAAGGCAAATTATTATTTTTTATCCTCTTTTTAAGCAAGGAATTTTAGCAATCATCTAGTCTGCCTCATCCTCATTCACAGGTGAGAAGCTACCTTCATTTTACCCTATTTAGGCCCTGGCTGGTGTGGTGCAGTGGATTGGGTGCTAGCTTGCAAACTGAAAAGTTGTCAGTTCAATTCCCAGTCTGGGCACATGCCTGGGTTGTGGGCCAGGTCCCCAGCAGGGGAAGCATGAGAAGCACCCACACCCTGACACTTCTCTCCCTCTCTTCCCCTGTTTAAAAATAAATAAATAAAATCTTTTAAAAATGAATACATTCCTTAAAAAATATGCTATTTTTTTAATCAGCCCTAGATTGTAACATGAGTTTCTTGACTTCAAGTTGGTGGCTTTCTTTATCTCAAAGTCTCTCTAAGTCTCAGAAGGAACAGACGTAGGTACCTTGAGCTCACAGAGAAAACGAAAGCCTTCCATGTTATGCCTGGGGCTAACAATAGCATTGTCTTTGTGAATTTGTTCTGGGACTGTCTTGGACAGTGCTTGTACAGTGGTCAATGCAGTAAACATGGCATAAGAAATAACCAATAAATGCATGTGGTTTTGCACCTTGTTATTCACTAATTATCTAGACAACAATTATTAACCTATAGACAGTTTTATTCTCTTTGGAATTTTGTGATTTTTGCTATGGAAATGATACATACCCTTGGGTTTGATAACCTACCCACCAAGAGTTCTTAACTTGCCAACCAGGTCTTTGTTCCTCAGACTTCCAAACTTTCTGACCTTCTTGTTCTTGTTTCTGCCTCTGGGCCCCCCACTGGCCTCCCCACTACTCACTGCCACTAACTCCTCTTTCTTTCAAATATTTCTCCATTGTTTCTCTAGAGCTCCCTCCCTAGCCTGTCCTACCTCCATGCCTGGGCTTTTATATCTGAGGAGACAAGGAAGAGATTGTATGTTAGCTTCAACACCACATGACACTGACTCATGGCCAGGCTGGAGGCTCAGAGAGGTTTTATGATGTAGGCCATACGACAAAGCCAGGATGTGTAAGGGAAGCCTGGGTGAGACTGGAAGTCAAGCTCTCTCTATGAGGCCTGGGGGCCACCAGAGATCACCGACCGCAGAGGAAAGTGGAATAGATATGGAGGAGTCTCCGAAGAAGGCAGGAAAAACAGGGGAACAGTTAGGAAAGCAGGCTTTGGCGCCACAGAGTCAGGGCACAAATCCTGGCCTTGCCTTTGCCAGCTGTGTTACTCTGGGCATTCTCCTAACCCCTTGCACCTCAGTTTTTTCCCTTCTAAAAGGATAATGGCCACTGTGCCTACCCTGGAGGAATACTAGAGATGACACTGGGTTTTCCATATGCTTAGCACAGATACAAATGACAGCTTATGATCACTGTCTTCCAAATAGCACTCATCTCAGGAGACACTGCCCGCATTATACTGGTGCTGCCCCAGGCATTTCCAAGCTGTCATTTCAGAAAACAGAGTCTTGGAGCACAATTTCAGGGAGGGGCAGATAGACAATAGAAGAGATAACAGGAATAAAGTGAAAGGATGTTCACGAAATTTCTGTGCACAGGTGCTCGCAGATATGCTCCTGTCTAACTGGCTGAAACAGTCACTCCTTCTCAAGTTATGTTACGGGGTCCACAATGTTCCTAAAATTGGCTGGAGTTTTCTTTAATATGGCACTTGTCACTTCAAACATAATGCCTCAAAAGCTCAAGAACCCACTTATCTGTATAAAGAAAAGGCTAGGAATGTTACATCTCAATGTTTAAATTTCAAATTACACACAAAATATAAATTAGAGCTCATAACAGCCAAGTCACCTAGAGGGACTGATGTGCATTCCTTGTCATGTTTTGCAGGTAAAAATCTACCTAATTGTGTTTACTTTTTACGTGGATTCCATACATTTTCTACAATAATAAACTCACCTCTCGGGGGGGGGGGTGCGGGGCGGGAAGAAAGGCTGGTTTGAGTTTGGGGCCTTCCATTAATTATTCTAATTACTTTGATAAGAAATACTTAATTCCCAAACCAATAGTAAAGTACGCCTCTGACCCCCAAAGCTAGAGGAACATGGAAGGAAAAGCCATTAGCGCCTGTGACTCCTACGTGGAGGGCGATGGGGGGCGTGGACATGTTTGTCGGGAGTTTGTTTTCTTTTTCAAGAGGTTGGGCAGCCCTTTTTCTACTACAGAAAGCCTGGACTTATTTTGCTTTTATCTCTAAGATAAAATAGAAAAAACACGTTATTTTAAGAAACCTACTCATTTTAAGGAAATTAATTTTTTTACTGCATATTAGTATTAAGAAGGGTCATTTTAAGAAAATGATGTCAACTTCTACAGTGATTACCAGGTGGTGTTTTCTTTTTCCCTGTCTCAATTGTAATAACATGACACGAATAATCCTATTTTTAGAAGCTTGAGAGCAATTTAATAGGGCTTTTCACAAGTAGCTGCTCTTTTAGAAGAAATAGCCTTCAAAATTACTATAATTGGTGATAATTACTTTCAAAAATAAATAAAAAATTACAAACTGGAACATATGCCATACCTTAGAGTGCGATTTTGAAAATTATGCTGACCCATTGGTACATCCTATTGAAAAAGAAAAGGCTATTAGTTGCCAAAAACATACTTTAAAAATATCATTGCAATGATAACTATGTAAAACACATTTCTACTTTTATCATGTACAGTAGTAGTTAGCAACATATAATTTCCTATGCAGAGAAAAAGAGCTTAAGTATAAATGTAAAAAAAAAAATTAAAACACAGTGTATATTTAGAATGTTGGTGTTGTCTATAAGCTCTGGATATTGGGAGTACCAGAGTGGTTGTCTGGATTTTTAAAATTTACATCCTCCTGCTATTCAAAGATATGGTTTCAAACAATGGCCTACAGAAAATTGTTATTAGAGTTACTGTAGATATCTTACAGTCATGGGAAAATCTCATTTGGCATCAGACAAATATTTGAAAAGTGCTTTAAAACACAAACATAACCACAAAATCTATAGTCCATCCTTATCATTAAACTGGGTTGTTAAGAAATGGTACCATTAGTTAAGAATATATATAGTGGGAACCACTTTGTAAAGTATATGACCATCTAACTACTGTGTTGTATACCTCAAACTAATATAGAACAATACTGAATGTAAACTGTAATTGAAAAATAAAGATTTCTCTTCTGGTGTGACCTGAAAAAAAAAATATATATATATAGAGAGAGAATGTGAAATTGTGAATCATTGATCAAAAAGAAGAAATCAACATACAAGTGCTGGTAGTTCCACAAAACAGAATGAGAGGAAGCCACCCATCATCAGGGTTCATCAGTGGGGCATCCAGTGCCAAATGTTCAATAACAGATTAAAAATACCCACAAGATTCACTTTTATACAGTTATAGTGGAAATTAAACGTTGAAACAAAACTATTCTAAAGAAACTTTTCTTTAGGTTTAGGTTAAATGCATTAAGGAAATGCATTTACCTAGGGAAAGGTAAAGTATTCAAAAAATAACCAAACTCCAAGTTTTAATATAGAAAGTAAAATAATACATTTGTCACCAGCTGTATCATTGTTGAATCAAAAGTTAGCAGAGCTTGCCCTGATTGGTGTAATTCAGTGGGTTGGACATCATCCTGTAAACTGAAAGGTCACTGGTTCGATTCCAAGCCAGGGCACATGCCTGGGTTGTGGGCCAGGTCCCTGGTCAGGGGCATGCGAGAAGCAACCGATCAATGCTTCTCTCTCACATATTCTTAAAAAACACAGACTTAGTGGAGCCCTGCATAAGGGATTGGATAACAGAAATAGCTTCTGGCAATGACAACTTTTCAAAACTGGAATGTAGGATCAGAAAGACAATAGGATCTTTCTGAAAGTGAGTAAGGAACACAACTTAAGTAACAGTCACATGGACTTCATGTGTTAAACAAAGACTTGAAATTTTCTTACAATATCCTAGCTTGCTCCTAAGGCAGTCCCTAGGTTCTGTGTCTGTGAATGGTGAAAAAAGCCAGTTATGAAAACTGCATTTGTTCAAGAGGCCCTCTCATTTCATAAACAACTTCCCGAAGCTCAACCACTAGACCTTTGAACTCTCTCTTGAAGAAGGCATATTCTCCAACACAACAGATGAAAGTCAGGCTAAAGTCTTTCCTGCAGCCCCATGCTGAGACAATAAGGGAGACAGCACTGTTAAGTACCGGGACAATAAAGACTGTTGAGAAATAAACAACTACAACAACATCAAAAACACATCTGGAAAATAACTTTTACACATCAAAAACACACCTGCAAAATAACGTAAGAAACAGCACAGAAAATAATGTTCTAATATTTATATATGATTCTTATTTCTTGTAAACCAACCAACCAACTGCTGGTGAACAATAAATCTCAACGAGGAATATGATTATTAGCCATTAGCATTAATAATAAATATAGCATTGAATAAAATTATCCAAACGATTATTATATTTTCATAAGAGTGATAAAAGCATTGACTTTCACTGACAACTCAATACTAGCATCCTAGGATGCTTCTCTTCAACAGTTCCAAACGCTCAATGGCCCCAGGTGCCCCAGACCCTCCTCCTTAGATCTCTTCTCAGTAACTTCATCCAGCTTCAGGGCTTCGAATATCTTCTGAAACCTGACCCCTTTCACTTTACACCTGCAGCTTGGGCTTCTTCCGAGTTCTGGACTTGCACATCCACCAGCCAACTTCCTAGCTGCACTTAGCTGACTAAAAGATATATTGATTTAAAGATGTCCATTAGCAAAGTCTTGATTTTTCCATCTTAAATCATCTGATTTCCCCCTAGTACTTTTCATTACAGTTAATGGCATCATCATTCTTCCAGCTGTGCAGTTAAAAGAAGTGTGAATTAATCCTTGATCCTCATTTTCACACATATCCGCTGGAGCCTTACTTGCTCCACATTCAAATTAGACCCTGAATTTGCTTTTCACTGTTTCCACTACTAGAATCTTAACATAGGGAATATAATCAATAACCATCTAAAAACTATGTATGGTGTCAGATGGGTGTGAGATTTATTGGTATGATCATTTATTAAGTTAAATAATGTCTAATTACTGGGGTGTACACCTGAAACTTATATAAAAATGTATGTCAACTGTAATTAAAAATAAAAATGATTTAAAATTAATAAATAAAAAGTAACAGTAAAAATAAAATAAAATCTCCTCATAAGTTGGCATCATTCTCACTTCGACCCTTGCACTCTTGCCCCAGTATTGCAATGCACATTACACCATGCCCTTCCCACCCTTAAAATCCTCTAGTGACTTCCCGTTACACTTAGAGTGAATTAAACACAGTTCCTTAGTGCATCTCAGCCTGATGACTCTGGGTCCCTCTCGGGACCCCATGGACACCACATTCATTTCCTTCTTAAAACCAATGAATTTGTTGTTCTGCCACCTCCTTTGCCAATTTTCTCCTCTCTGTCTTTGAAAGTTCCCAGCTGTTCTACCCAGAGCAATCACACCACTCACTCCCACGAACACCGCTCCATTCCATCCCATCATGGCCTTCAGTCGGCCTAAAATGGCCATGTTCCTTTGTGCTCTACTCCTGCTCTCTCTCTTCTCGACAGAATGCAGACTCCTCTAGGGTTTGTCCTGGTGGTCTCTCTTATTGATGGTCTGATGGATCATGGTCTGTCAAGCCACATTTATTTTTTAGTTAAAAAAAAAGAACAAGGGAAGTTGAGACAATTATAACTAAGTCAAATAAGGATGCTGAGCCCTGCCTGTTGGGCCTGGGTGTGTCCTTGTGACATGCTGGGAGGTGTGGGACACAGGAAGACTAGGGATGCTCACCTTTACCTGGCAGCCTGGCATGCTTCTTGTCAGCAGCTAATGAGAATGACATACAGTCCATTTTCATTTTTACCTCAACTCCATCCCTAAGACAGTTCATTTTACCCAGAGATTGTTTTAAAATCTAACAATACCATTGGGATTATTCTAAGTGCTTAATTGTATTTATTTTTCTTTCCTCCTATGGGTCTTTCTATCTATCTGCATTGCAGCCATCTTGTTGAAAATGCCCCACTGTAAGGAGCGTTGGGACTTTATGCTCTGATGGAAGGTGGAGTGATATAAACAAGTAACTACAACAATAGAATGCACATTGCTGCTCAAACAGCCTGAACATCCAGGCGATGAAGAGGCAGATTCAATAGTTGTATTGACTGCAAGGACATCATGCTTTCACTGTTCTTCTATTAAGATGCTCAGGCTTTTTACTTCATGATAGAAAAAGCAAAACAGAAAAAGAAACCCTGAATTTTTTAAAAAGTTCAGTTGTAATCGTTGCTACCATCAGTTGTAAATAGTCTTAGGTTATAAAGTTATTATGGAAAATCAGCCTAGGTGAAAACCCCTAGCGCTGCAAGGGTGGCACTCATTCACACCCTAACCACTGCTTGTAAGGAGCCTCTCTGAGTAGTCGGAGATGGTAAACTTCTTCATTACAGACACAAGTTATTTTGGCAGGCGAAGCCTTTCGGTTTGGGGAACAAGCCTTTGTTCAGTGCTAAGATGCTTTGGAACAGGGGAGGCCATACCGTGGTGCTGATCTTGCCATTCTCTGTGGTCATGCTGTCTCTGTGGTGCAGGTGTGCAAAGGGCTTGGCCGCACCCCAGGACTCCAGATACCGGGTCATGCGCACAGAGGCCCTCATCTTGGCTCCATCGAGGGTGTGGCGAGGTCTGAAGAGGTGTTGGGGACTCCGTCGTTCGCCCTTGGGGTGGGGAACAAAGCATTACACCTGGTGTGCCAAAGACCTCACCTTTTCCTTCCTACTGCACTCCTTCCAGAAGTTTTCCTTGACTAAGCACACTCCTTTAACAGCGCCCCCTCCACTTTCATGGCTTCCGCCCTCATTCCTTCTGTGCCAGTGGTGCACAGCGTTACAAGCTGTTTGAGCTGAGTGATTTTTTTTTTCAGATAGCAAAAGTTATAGGAAAAACAGCCATTTTAATAGGCATTTTTATCAATGCCTATTATTAAACAGATATACTGACCTCTTTCAGTTTTTTCTTAAGTTTCCCTAATGTGACTGGAATAGAGGCTGATGTGGTTTTTTAATGCTAATTGTCTTACTTCTCCATGATTTAGTGTTCTTTGTGGGAACATGGTATATTTTGATTGTCTTTTTTTCTTTTCCCCATGGCACCTCCCCATTGCCCCATAGTTTTTCCTGCTGTCACACACTGGTCTGTGGATCAACTGTCAAGGGCCTCCAAAGGTGTACGTGGGGCTCGTAGGAGCCTGCCAGGAGTAGACACCACACACTTGACCCTGCTAACTTTGTGGGGTCAGTTTTGACAGTTTAGGAGAGTTTCCTGCTCATATTTGCACCATTTAATAGCTGTGTAATTTAGAGTAAGTTACATAACTTCTCCCAGTTTTGAATGCTTAATGTTTAAATAGCAACAATACTCATTTGGCAGGAATCTGGGAACCCTTAAGAGATGGGAGCTCTAAGGTCCTAATTGTGGCTGACAGGTGTGAACAGAGGAGGCAGATTCCAACCTCCTGGATGGGTGGGGTGTCTTCCAGGTAACAGAGGGTGTTATTACCTGGAAGTTAAACGTGTCTGCATACACATGTCCTCACATAAACATAGAGGTGACATTTAGTTGTTCATCTTTTAAAAATTCCTTCTTTTCCTTTTTTTTATATGTTCATCCTATTTCATCTAATTTTTATGACCTGAAGGCCTAAGCAAAACATTTCTCTTTAATTTTCCAACTGCCAGGCTGTGTCCCAGAAGCATTGTGAATTAACATATACATTGACTAACATAAGCGATCTTGTCGTAGAGAGCAGTTATTTCCATTATTCCTTTAATAAACACATTTAAATTCATTATTTAAAACACGATCCATAATTAAAAATGCCATATGCATTTAAAGTAATTTTAGAAGCCAGGATTTACACTGATTCTTTACTGAAAACACTTACCTATACAGCAATTTCCCCCCGGCCTTTTCATCACAAAAGTCATAGTCTAATTATAGACTCCATACAATACTAACCTTGGGGTTGATTACAAAGTAGGTTTTCACCAGGTGCTGCTTTAAATACGGGTCCCTGATATCCCCGTCTCCTTCCTCCACTTTATAAGCTCCATTCAAGTGCTCCAGAGTGACAGAAGAGATGTGAACACGCCTGAAAGGCCATTTTAAAACCACAATCAAGGTACAGAAGGATATGCATGAAAGAAGATTTTCTCTTTATTTGTGATCTCAGAAATAATTTCTTCCCCTCCCCACAATGAGGGAAAGGCTGTATGCCCTTGGTAAAATGGACTGTGACTTTCAGATACTCCTGAGGTCAGGAGCTACTCCTATTTGGAGCATCTCAGCACTCACAGAAGCCTGCTTTGTGAGTGTGGTGAATAACGGCTTGATCATGAAGACTTTTTGCATATGAGTATATTTGTTGAAACGCATACCAGAAGCATTTTAGAAAGTGTGCTGATCTGTATAAAAGTATGGGTTTTCTTCCTCAATGTTTGCTCTCCCGCTTCTCCAAATTACAGCACTTGCACGGAAATTCTCTCGTCTGAAATAGGCTCTAACCAGAGATGGATGCTGCAGTTTTCTCAGTTTAATAGTAGTGGTTTCAGAGGTCACCAATCATGGAGAAATGCCATGATGGCAGTGCAGGAAAAAACATCAGCTTATGTCTCTATTCATAAACTGCTCATAAGTAAAAGTCTGTAATTTAGAGTCCGATATCAATAATCTTTGACCATGGGTCACAGGGGTGGTAGAATTTGAGCTTGACAGGTCATGTTTATCTGATTAATGAAAGAGGCTGTAGGGCGTGAATGACACAGAAATCATCCCACACTGAGCAGTTAAGTTATTAACCTGCTGACTAACCACGGAGCCAACTTGAAGAGAGAAATCCAATGTGCGGCCTTACCCTGGGACCCCTCCAGCTTCCATGTGATTGGCCAAGGTAACGTCATGTGACCACACGTCGTACTGCCACTTCTGCAGACCAATCACGCCGCAGAGGACATTCCCAGAGTGCACTCCCACGCGCATGTTGATGTCAACTCCGGTCGCATCCCTCACTTTCCTAAAGAGAAACTTAGGTCATCATCCAGGAACAGCCTTTCCTTCCTTTAACTCTTGGCCAATTTTCAAGACATTTCATTATTCAGAATTTCTCAGGCTATTGGAAATATAATCACAAATTCCCCTGTAGCAGATGATTACTGCCACGAACCAAGAAAAAGGGTTACTCTCAGACTAGACCTAAGCTCCGGTGCTTTGGCTAGTAAAGCCGCATCGGGCCAGGCTGTAGGGAAGAGGCGGCATTTTGACTACAGCTTTACTTTTTCAACCGATGGCTATCAAGCGCCGTTCACCTGCTGACACTGCTCTGAATTTTCATACTGAAATCACGGCACATTGCCCAGTGCTGTCGGGAAGGGTCTCAGGTGCCATTTGCAGTTTTAGTGTTTAGCATAGTGTATGTCCCCAATGTACAGACAATACATTTTCTTTGTGAGCTTAATAATGGCTTTAGCCTGAAGAGCAATTTAAACAAATAACCATGCAATTAAAGCTTTTTAATTGTGCACATTCTTTAACAAAAAAGAAAAGTACTTTTTAAAAAAAGCTACGATAATGCATATGGTGTCATTAAAAAAACTAATTTTAAAAATCATTTTATTGTATTATTTTAATATTTTAATCGGGGTGGCATTGGTTAATAAAATTGTATAGGTTTCAGGTATATAATTCTACAACACATCATCTGTATATTGTATTGTGTACTCAAAGTCAAATCTCCTTCCAACACCACTGTACTCCCTTTACCCTCTTCTACCTCCCCCACCCCACTTTCCTCTGGTAATCATCTTACTATTGTGTGGGTCTATGAGGTGTTTTTATTTATTTTTTGCTTAATCCCTTCAAATTTTATTCCAGCCTCCCAACCCCCTTTCCCTCTAACAGCTGTTAAAAAATACCTTAGGACCCTGTCTCAAACTCATTAACAGAGACAAATGAAGAACTTCTTTTTAAGGGAAAATGACCATGCTTGGTAACGCTTATTTATTTCTGCCAGCTATGTGCATTTATCAATTAAAATATTATCGTAAAAGAAGTATGCAGGGAGGTGTCCCCAGTTACCTGGAGAACAACAGCCCCAGAGGCTCTGTGAAGGGAAACAGTGACACTGATTACAGAGCAGCAAGGAGGAAGGGTCACCAGGGTGGGCTCCAGTACATGAAACTTAAATGGCTCAGAATGGAGTAGGTATAGATGTCATGCTTAAATGATAAAATGACATCATTTGAGCCTGCTAAAAATGATAAAAAGAAACAGACCTACAATGTAAAAATAAATGGCCTCCTGTAAAAGGAATATAGAAAGTTATTCCCTTCTCTTTCCTTTCTTTCTCTTCCCTTCCCTGCCCTTCCTCTCTCTCTATCTTCCTTTTATGGTTTCCCCCGCAAAAGACAACAACCAATTTGGCATTATGCAGGTCATCCAAACCCTTCATGCCTGCCCACAGGAAGGACCACAACATCTACAGGACACAGGAGACCTGCCCCCGACACTGCCCTCCAGCGGCAGTGAGTGCTACGGCTGCCCAGGCTCTGTATAGTTCTCACTTCTAGGCCTTTGTTCTTGATAGCTCCACTCTCTGCTCCCCCCAAGCCTCCTTTCCCTGACAGGGTGTGGGTGTCACATGACCAATTTACCTTGCTTTTCTATCTGTGGCTTAGGCATGACCTTGTCCTCACCCAGGGAGGCTTTCTGGTCTCTGTGTCTAGGCTGATGTAGGGACCCGTCTACACGCTCCAACCTCCCTGAGTGCAGGCATCACTGCCGTTTGTGTTCACATCTGCTCTCAGAGTGTCATCCCCATGAAGACACGGACTTGTCCAAGTGGTTTGTGTGCCCATCAGTGGGCTCAGGGCCGGGGCCAATGTAGATACTCAAGACAAGTTTATTCATGGACCCAAGTCATTTCAGAAGGATTTACTTTGTTTCTGTCTTCAGGAGATGAAAAATTTGTCCTAAAACCCATAACTGTTCTTAAGATTTTAATGTTGTTGAGAGAGAACAGTTTCAACCACGTGGCATTTCAGTACCAAAATATGGTCAGCAGAGAGCCAAGAGGGGACAAAAAGGAAAGACGAGGCACTCGCAGTGGCCATTCTAACAGAAGTGACTGGTTAATAATTTGACCCTTTAAAACTATCTCCATGTCCTGTGTGTCTTTTGTAGGAAAATGAGTTGTTCCAGGGTTCAAACGAATTCACCGGCCAAATGTTTTAATGCATGCAAACACAATCTATGATCTGTAGAAAAAGTGTCGAAGTGCTTAAAGCTTACAGCCATAATACCTGGACTTTGTAGTTGAAGAGGAGCTTTAATGACCTTCAGCATCAGGGTCCTGCAGGCTACTTTGTAGATTAAGAATAGCTTACATTCTCATCACAGGAAAAAGAGACTCTCTAAGCATCGACAACATTCCAAATCTGCAGCCGAAGAGCTTCTGCAGTGGTGCATGAGTGACCAGGGAACTGGGTGCTGAGTACGTGTGGTGGTCCCAACACAGCGGGAAAACACCAGCTAACATTCACGAGCCCTTGTTGTTGGTTCTTAAGAAAAACCTGAGACAATCTGGCAATATTCTGAGTGCCAAGTGTGAGGTTTTTCATCACCGTCTTAAAAATTAAAATTCCTTTATTTATCTTCATCTTATGGTTTAATGAAAGGGGATGAAATTCCTCTTCTTGCATGTGACAGAGAACAAAGAATTTTTGAAATTTGCTGAGATGCCCTTTCTTTTCCTGCCCTTTATTGGGAGGGTGTAACAAAACAACCTATTAATGATCACTTTGTCCGCTGTATATGAGCCAAGTAGGTGATTTATAGCAGAGGAAGAAAGTGGAGGTCATGATCAATGAGTAGAAGATAATGAGGATACAACATTCGGTAGGATCCAAAGCTACATTTAGTCAAAAGCAAGAGTTCTGGAAAGTGTCCTCAAATCTGCTAACATTACTGAGATTCTGGACACATAACATGTTACCGATGTACCTGTGATGAATGGATAAATAGACCTGATATATACATGCAATGAAAAATGATTCCACCATAAAATGAAATTAATTACTAACACATGCCACAGAGTACATGAACCTTGAAGACATACTATGTGAAATAAACCATACACTAAAGGAATATACTGTATGATTCCATTTATAGGAAATACCTAGAATAGGCAAAGTCATAGAGACACAAAGCAGAAGAGGGGATACCAAAGGATGGAGGGAGAGGGGTCCGGGGAGGTATCCCTTCATGGAGCTTCTTTTCGGGATGACAACAAGCTTTGGAAGTAGATAGTGGTGATGACTGCACAACATTTTGCGTGTAATTAATACCACTGAATTTTACACAGAAAAATGATTGGAAGGGCAATATTTATGTTATGTATATTTTACCATAATGAAAATGATGTAACAGAAAAAAAGGCATTACTGATGAACTGGTGACCTGCCAGTGGATCAGAATCAAGGATTCTCTCTCCTGAAAGCTCTTCAAGTTGCTGGGATAAAGTAAACACAACAGAACTGGAAAATGGTTGATTCAGAAACAGAAATCAATTCTTTAGTAAAAGGGTGAGCTGTTTAATCCAAAATGTTATTGACGCACATAATAAGTAAATTTATCCTTTGTAAAATCTTTCCCATATGTATTTATAAAAGAAATCCAGAAGAAACTGCCTTCCTCCAACAGAACCCGTTTCATCTCAGGTTTGAAATCAACACTGAGGCTGCCTCCAGGCATGGGTTATAAATTTGAGAAAACCTATTAGCTCCAATGATAGATTCACTTACATCTAGACCCATGGTGTGGGGAAGAGTTAATGACTTTTGAAATAAGTACAAAATGTTTTTCAAATATCAAAGAAGACAAAGGATTTATTTATGGGAAGAAGCAAGGAAAGTTATTTCCCACACACTTCCGTGTGGGTAGCTGAGGCCACACTGACTAACTCCCACCCCACTGCATTTCTCTGATTACACTTTTTTCATTTGCTTCCCTATCCTGGATCTGCCCAGTGGCCTATGGCTATGAGCTAGTGGATCTGGAGCACTTAGGTCTCCTGGGCTCAGCTGAGGCTGTGGGGGCTTCATTATTCTGCCCTGTACACAAGCTTTTACTCCATTTGAGCTCATGGCCAACATACATGAGTTGCTAAACCCTGCGGCATCCTGACTTGCTGCCTCCTCCCCTAAAATTAATTCCTACCCTGTTCAGACTAAAAATATGTGCAAGACAAGGTAAAATCACTTGATTATAATATGCAATCAAAATACCCAGTAAACTAAAGTCCTTTAATTCATCATCAACAAAGAGCTTTTATCATTTAGAAGAATATTGCTGGATTCTACAAAGACCATTCTACAAAGATGGATGCATTATGGTACTGGTAATGAAAAGTAACTTTGTACCTGCTACTTTCACCCTGTAACTTGTCAACTCTAACAAAAATGTGATTCTACATAAGCCAATCTTCCCTGGAATTACAACAGAAACTACAGATATAACACAGAACACATATACAATGACTATAAACTGAAACTAACTTCTCAGATCTGAGAATTTTTGACTAGATGAAGTAATTTGGGGCTTTGATTTTACATTAATTGCTGCCTGGTGATAAAACTCTTTCCTTCTTGCAATTGGTGTGTAGCCATATTGACTGTTAGAAATCACACGAGATCCTAAGAGTGTGGCCATTTTAAGATTAGAGAAGATATTTAAACTTTTTAAAAAATCACTTTTGAAAAAACAAACTGTCCTTTTCCACAGATTCCTAACTCAGTTTTACAAAAACTAGAACTGATATAATAATACAAAACACTTAAAGAAGTCTTACTTTGGATCAAGCTACTCACATGTCAGCAAATGGGTCTCTGAACATTCACATTTAAATGTACAACGATGCGTTTAATGCCAGTAGACAGGTAAACAGAAGTAGTGGCAAGTGAGACCTGCAGCTGAAACCTGCCGGACTGGTAAAGAAGGTCTGATTAAGCATTACACTTACTTGATGGCTTCGCACATGTCCAGCCCCATTTTCACACAATTCTTGGCGTGGTTCGGGAGTGATATTGGGAGTCCGGACACACAGTAGTAGCAGTCCCCTAAAATTTTTATTCTCATGCATTCATTCTCCTAGAAGAAAAAGTCACAGAATTTCAGTTGCATTAAGCACTTACATGGTAATTTAAATGTACAGAATGTCATCAAGAGCTGGTTCTACTGACACAGTGAGTAGCGTTCATGGGGAGAGAAAAGAGAACAAGCTGGGTTTCCCTTCGCTGTCCACCAAGAATGGGCCACTCTCACCCACAGGCCCATTTGCAAAGGAGGGGAATAAGAGAAAGGGTATGAAAGGGAAAGCACTGAATGTTCTGGAATGATTTCTACTTAATACTAGCAGAAGATTATATAGACAGGATCATTCTCCTTAGTCTGAATAGCTCCAAACACTGATGGTGAAATGAAACATTCTATGTAGAGAGGAATCTTCCAGGGCAGAAAATGATGGCCAGAACTCCACTGGAATCAGGAACTATGTCATTCCCTGCCTGCTCACTGTCTTCTTCACTTATTTTGAAGAGTCTTGCCTGCAGACATGTAACTTCTGATAAACATCTCCACCACATAATAAGGTGCCATTTGTTATTGTCAAGTTATTTAAAACAACTCTGACCTTAGGTTAAACCAGTTAACTATAAACTTAGACTAACTCATCATTTTTCTTGGCTGGGTTGTCTTTATAATAATATGGAGACTGACTTCTCTCATATGCATCAATCTTACATCCACTTCTAATCTTTTCTACTGGCTTATAGACTCTTTACTAAAATAAAAAATCCAAAACCAAAGATATGCCAAATATAGATTTTTCCTTCTTAACACTAACATAGTTTTATGTATAAACTGAACAAATTTGAAATAATAAAATTAATACAAATATTTTTGTTCATCATGTTGTAGGTGTGCAGGAGATTTTGCATATTTCTGTCTTGGATGGAGAGAGTGCATACTTTCATGCTTATCTACAGCTCTGTAGACAATGCACCAGTACTTCCTGATGACAGTATCATAAGTAATATAAAGGCAAACAAGTACTTTTTGATAAGGCTACTACTTCATATTTCCTAAATAGATATCATGCATTCTGAATCTAGAATCTAGAAAACTGTAATATTAATAACAGTGAATTCTTAGCACTATGCTATTATTGAAGCTAAGTTCACTGTATACGCATGGATTTGTTTCCAGGTCCTCTCTTCTTTTCATTGGTCTGTATGTCTGTTTTTATGCCAGTATCATACTGTTTTGTGTAGAGAACCAGTTTGTTTTGGTCTGGCACATGTGACTCAGCTCTGTATGGAAAACCTACAGAAGTGATGTTTTCCCATGGGAAATCAGGCCTAGAAAAGGCATACAGACTGTTACGGCTTGCTCTTGCTAAAACTCCCCAACCCTGGTCTGAAACAGTAGATGTGTATTGTCTATCCTCAAGGTAATTTCCAAAGCCTGCATGAATTTTCCCAAGGACGGAGCTAATCAGCTCACCACCTTTCCCTTCTGCATTTGTTATTTTCATTTCTTCGATTGTAACTAAAATGTGGACAACAACATTCTATGTAAGAGATAATTAGTCCTTCTTTGATGTAAGGCCCGAGAAAAACAATAAAAGCCTGTCTAGGCAAGGGTCGGGGCGCTCTCTTTTTGGGAGAGTGGCCGTGCCATCCCCTTTGTCTCCACAGGACTGCGGTAGCCTGTGCGTTTGTCCTCATCTCCAGTCACGACAGGCGGACTCTGCTGGTCGGAGTCTGCCACAGTTTTGATTGCTGTAGCTTTGTAATATATTTTGAAATCAACAAAATGGAAACACAGGCATGGATGTATGGAACAGACTGACAGGTGTCAGAAGGGAGGGGAATTGGGGGGTGCTGGATGAAAGAAGGTAAAGGGATAAGCAAAAAACATATATATGTGTGTGTTTATCAGTTTTACATATGTGTACATAAAATATATATACATATATGTGTGTATATATATGTAAAAACTGATGAACACAGACAACAGTGTGGTGATAGCCAGAGGAAAAGGGGGTGGGGGACAGGTGGAGGTATGCAAGGCAGGGGAAGGGGGCAGTGGGGATGGAAAGGGACTTTGCTTGGGGTGTTGGGCACAGGACACCGTGTGCAGATGATGTTTTGTTGTGTTATACACTTGAAACCTGTATGACTTTGTGAACCAATGTCATCTCAACAAATTCAATTAAAAAAGTATGCTGCCTTTATCTCTGTTTTTCTTGCTCAAAATTACTTTGGCTATATGTGGTCTTTTGCAGTTCTTTATCAATGTTAGGATTATTTTCTATTTCTGTAAAACATGTTATCGAGATTTTAATAAGGATTGCACTGAGTCTGTACATAGCTTTACGTGGTATGGACATTTTAACAATGTTATTTTTCCAACTCATTAACATGGGAAGTCTTTCTGTGTATTTGTGTCTTTTTAGGTTTCTCTCATCAGTGTTTCATGGTTTTCAGTGTAGAAGTCATTCACCTACTTGGTTAAATTTGTTCCTAAGCATTTTATTCTTTTTGATGCTAATGTAAATGAGATTGTTTTCTTGATTTCTTTTTCACATATTTCATTGTTAGTGTATATAGATGCAACTTATTTTTGCAGGTAGATTTTGTATCCTGCAACTTTATTGGATCCATTTATTTGTTCTAATGGATTTTTGTGTATTCTCTAGGGTTTTCTACATATATGGACATGTTACAGAGATAATTTTATTTCTGTTTTTCTTATTTTGATGTTTTTTATTAATGTTTCTTGCCTAGTTTTGTCTAGGACTTCTAGAACTACGCAGTACTATATTGAACAGAATTGGTGAGAGTAGGTGTCGCTGTCTTATTCCCTGCCTCCAAGGAAATTTTTTTGGTTTTTCACCATTGAGTATGATATCAGCTGTGGATTTTTCATATACAAATTTATTGTGTTAAGTTCCTTCTATACCTTATTATTTGAGAGTTTTTATCATGAAAGTGTGATTAATTTTGTCAAATGCCTTTTTTGCATATTGAGACAATCACATAATTTTTGTCCTTCATTCGGTTAATGTGGCATATCATATCGATTTGCAGGTGTTGAACCCTCCTTGTATCATAGGAGTAAATCGCACTTGGTCATGGTGTATGATTCTTCCATTGAGCTGCTGAATTTGGTATGCTAAGTGAAATAAGCCCTACATAGAAGAACAACATGACATCATACTACTTATACGACTAATCCCAAATAGTCAAATTCGAATACATTAATGGTTGCCACGTATAGGGGGAGGGAGAAATAAGGAGGCAGTAGTTAAAAGGTACAAAGTTTCAGTTATGCAAGAGGAATTAAGTCCTAGAGATCTACTGCACAGCACAGAGTCTACACTTAATAATACTGTGTTGTATACTGAAAGATGTGCTAAAAAGCACATCTTACGTTAAGTGTCTTAATAACATAATAGTACTGATAATGGTAAGAGGAAACTTTTGAAGGTGATGTATGTGTTTATAGCACAGATTGTGGTCATGGTTTCACTGGAGTATACCTACCCCAATGAACTCATTAAGTTGTATATTTTAAACATGTATAGCTTTTTGTATATCAATTATACCTCAATATGGCATTTAAAAAAATAACGGCAAATGAACAATGACTTCACGTTTCTCAGCCTGAAGTTATGTGCTTGGCACAGTATTCACTCAAGGGACTGAGCTGTTTGCTTATGACATTCTCCAACTCCACGTGTTCAAGTATGAGGTGTGGGCTGGTGCCCACAGCACGCTGCCTCTGTGACTGACAATCCTGGGCCAGACTCCGACACTGCCTGCACATTCCTTTGTTATGATCAATCAGAAAGGAACAGGAAGTCATGCTGAGGACCTCTGTTGTAGGTAATAAATTGTGTCCCCCCAAATTCATATGTTGAAGTCCTAACGCCTTGTACCTACAAAGGCAACCAGACATGGCAACAGTGTCGTTGCAGATGTAATTAGTGAAGATGAGGTCATGTAGGAGTAGGGTGGGGTCCTGATCTAATACGACTGGTGTCCTTATTACAAGGGCAAGTCTACACACTGAGACTTGTGCACAGAGAGAAAACCATGTGAACACTGGAACTATGTTGCACCTGCCACGTTGGGATATTTCTTCATAACGTGAGCAGGGAGTATAACAAAAATGACCTTTTATTGATTCAAACATTCAAGACATTATGCTTCAACCATTTTTTTCCTAAAAAAGGAGCACCCAGAAAACTCAACCTGTTCCCTTGCTTTGTTAAAGGAAAGAATCAGGGCTATCCTCTCACTAATTTTTGAAACCCCCAGGGGGAGCTGTCACAGTCAGGGAGGCAGCAGAGGTTCTTCGTGGGAAACATGACCCGATAGTGTCTGAAAACATCTGTAAACCAGAGTTAGTCCTAAGAGGTTCGGCTGGAGAGTTCTGTGTTGTTTAAAAGTGAAACAAATCTTTCAGTAACTAAATTTGGGACCAACACTTCCATATATAGATAACACATCTTAATAAGCATAATGAAGTACTTTTTATTGGGAACAATTTAAAAAAATTAGACTAACTGGAGATGTTTTATAAGAAGTAAAGGGCTAACAAATAAAAAAAATTTTAATCAATAATCCCACCAGAAACCCTAACAGTTCCAATAAGTAAGTAAGGTCTAGTGTGGTATAGATTATTTGTCATCATTTCCTCTTTGTGAAATTTCTCATGAATAAACATGTAAATGGCAAATATAGAACTTAATTTTTTCTTAAATGGCACAAGGGTCAATGATCAAAATGAGACAATAGTAAGTAAAGGGCTTAGGGAGAAGGTATGCATCCTACTTCAGGGTACTTCTAGGACACTTACTAACAATATGAATGCGTGATAGTTACAACTAGGTGAATGGGTTCCATGTTTTCAACTTCTGGACATCAAAATGCCTAAAAAGGAACCTTAGAATAGCACAGTGAGCAGAGATGTGCAAATTAAATCTCATCATTTAAAATGTGTTTATTTTATTTGTGCTGATTTATATATAAGCAGACGTTTTAAAAATTAATGAAAACGTGCTAATTATATGCTGTGGCATTTCTGTGACTTGGGTTTGAAACTTATCAGGACTCAGTGGCAAATCCAACAAATTTACAAACAACATTTCTAAAGAATGCTTTTTATATAAAGCAAACGTTCATAATGAGCCAGAAAAAAAGTAAGCCAAAATTTTACATATCTTCAAAATAAAAGGAAATCACCAATACTCACCTTTGCAATTTGATCGAACTTTCCAAACAATTCGTTCAGCATGTGGACCAGCTCTCCTGGGGAACAGTCGCTGGCCAGCCGGGTGAAGCCAACGATGTCGGCATACAGGATGCTGTGGGAATGAACCAAGGGGGCAGTGTTTGCAGGGTTATAGTCATTAGAAGGTAAGGACAGTGTTTTCTATTAAGAGAGTATATATTTTTTTACACTTATATTTACATTTGCATAAGAAAAATGTCATTTTTCTGAAAAGGGAATACATAAACATTTTGCTAAAAGTTCCCATTAAATTGTTTTATGTTAGATTTTTTAGATTAAAATTAGAAAAAAAAAGTCTCCTGATACACTTTTGCCATTCTAGTTGATTCTTACTGATGACTTTCCTCCCTCAGGGCTGCCCCCTCTCCTTCTCTGGTTTCTGTGCTGTCGATCCTGACAGTTCACTATACTGTCATAGGCCTCAACTGAGTTGATACCAATGAGTATGTTTCTATTTGTTACTTAAATTTGTGTTATAAGAATTCCTAAAGTACAATCAGCAAAATAATAAAAGCTAAATCTTATTTTTATAGAATTCAAAAATCTAGAATAATAATATTCTTCAAAGAAAGTCAACTTAACAAAAGATTCTGGACTATTTACTGCCTGCCAGGATGATGAAGACAGGGTGCATCTTTCTAAAGCTCAGATACTTTTAGTTGGGTAACAAAATAAATAAAGACAGCAAAAATGCCCAGTTACCAGTGATAGTAAGTTCCATAAAAGAAAACAACAGACTGTCACAAGAAAGAACAGTGTGTGTGTGCGGGGCAGGAGCGGGGTGGCGACCCGATGGTGAAGAGTCCAGGAAAGTCACTCTCAGGAAATGACCGTGCAGCCTCCCTTCAGGGCTGTCCATGCTAGTGGGAGAAACCAAAACAAGGGGGAAGGGGGCTGATTAGGCTCTGGTTGTGCTGTCTGATGGTGGTGTCTGTGGAACACCCAAGAGGAAGACACCTGTTAAGTAGATAATACGGAAAACGAGGGTTGAGTTCTGTATCTTAGCGCCATGTGAATGGTAATTAAATCCCAGGAGAGAGCTGTAGAGAACAGAAAAGAGCAAGGAGAGAGCCCTGAACACTGATTTTATAGGAGAGGCTAGATTTAGGGAAGAAAAGAGTACCAAGGAGACTGTAGAAAGAAAGCAAAGGAGATAGTAGGTCAGGAGACTGAGGGATGAGGGAATTCTGAGAGTGCAGGGGTGAGGTCAAGGGGCCAAGTGACCTGAGCAGTCACTGAGATTAGGGTGTAGAAGTATGTCAAACAGATTTGGGAACAAGACAGTTGGTGACTTTAACAAGAACGAGTTCTGTGACATGGGGGAGGTTAAAGTCAGAGAGTGGCAAGGAGAGGAGAAAAAAAAGATTAGTCAGAGTGTGAAAAAATATCTAGAATCTGAGCTACGAAAGGCAGAAAGGTCATTTTAGAGTTGGGTGGTGGTGTTGGATTAAGAGGTGTGTCTATTTTAAAAATGTGATGGGCTTGTGAATGTTTGGCACTAGTGGGAGGGATTCAGGGGTAGACCATGAAGACTCAGGAGGCAGCTGGTGGTTGTTACCTGTACAACTACAAATTCTTGTTTCTTCCCCCTCCTCTCCTTTTCCTCTTTATTATTATTGCTGTTGATACCATTCAGTGATAAAGAGAGCAAACACTTTGTTGAATGAATGGTCAAAGAAGAACTAAAAATTAGCAACTGATCTTTTGGGTACTACCTACAATCCTAATTAATTCTTATTTAAAAAAAAAACCCACCAAATCCTCAGTCAGTGGCTAGGCTATCTGTTACCCATGCATCCTGTCTGGTTCTTTGCTTGTACCTATTCTGTTGCAGGATGAAAAAGCCACAGGTCTTCATATTTCTTTTCAAATTAATTGCTACTCCATGTCATTAAAGGTTTTACATTTTTAAGGTTTAAGTATTTACATTACTTTAGGATTCCAAGTACATTTTAGGAAATTAAATTTAATTCAATACTGCAAACATAATCTAGGCAATGTGTGAGGAAAATTAAGGCCACTGAGGCTGCTTCGTCAATCCTCTGCCTTAGATGGTGTGGCAGTCAGCTTCCCAAGATGGCCCAGGGACCCTCACCTCCCGACACTCATAACCTGCACTGTCCCCTCCCACACCGAATGGAACTGACCTGTGTAAACAATAGGACATCCCAGAAATGACCAACCAATGATCACCGGGCTAAGCTGTTCCCAATTTCCCACCCACAGAAATGGGGAGACAGTGTTTATTGTTTTAAGTCAACTTATTTTTACATAGGAATTGATAACTAATAGCATGAGAAGCCTGCAGTTGATGGTGTCTTTAGTCATTTTTACAGGCCTTTTGTTCTGGTATTGTGTCACACCTACTTCCAGATAGTCTGTGATCTTGGTTAGATATAGGGGCAAGTATCTTCACGTGTTTTGAATACCTAATACAACTTAAAAATATTCCCTGAAATGAGAGGGGCATTGTGGATTCTCAGACATTAAGGTTGGACAAGGCTTTTTGCTAGTATAATATACCTTGTCAGATACTGTGAATATTTTTTCTTTAGTTAAGTAGGTAAAATACTTAAAAACCTGAAGAGAGGCCAGTGTTTTAAATGATTTTACTCCTTAACATGCGTAAATGTTCTTTAATTTTTATCTATCCCCCCAAATGGCCACACTTTTATTAAAAATTTTACTCCTGAATCTTCATTTATCCAATTGTGCTTTCCCAGTACATTTATTTTGCACTGTTTTTCTATTAGCTTCTTCTTGGTAGGCATTTCTCATTTTACATTAGCTCTGTGTATGATTGGGTCATGCATATCATTAGCTCTATGCACTTTTTCTAAAATCTGGTGTCAAAATGAGATTTGTTTTAGAAATGCATTTATTTTGCAATTAAATTTGTTTCTTACTAATGAATTTCAAAACCCTTGACCTGAAGCAACCAGCCTGGCAGGCAGCATCATGCATTGGAAAGAGTGGGGACTTGGTGGAGAATAGGTTGATCCCAATTCCAGCTGATGCTCAAGAAATTTTAGTTGTTTGTAGTTGACATTATAGAACTACTGAACAGGGGTGTGGGAACTCTTACAGCTAAAGTATTGACATTAAAACATAATTAATGAGGCGAGATCCATGCATGAGAACAAAGCACCCCACACCTCTCTCCTTCTGCCTGCAATCTCATGTGGATAACATGTTAGTTGTCCAGGTACTGTGATCCCAGGAATGGCTCCCTGAGAAGGTTATATGACAGCACCAGACTTTGAAAAGCAACAACTTTGACTATATATTAATTAAGGCGCATATCAGTCCCTTGTTATGTCAGCCACTGGTTGACCATATCCCAGAAAGCCTTCAAATCTTGATCCACAGCAGGTTTCCCAGATTCCCGAGAAAGTGCTGGCTTCTCTGAGGCCTGCCTGCTGAGCCCATCTTGAGAAATCATCCTTGTGCCCACTCATCCTCTCTCCAATCTCACTGCAAGGCAGTGTCCTGGGCTCTAGGGACCATGAGATCAGACCACACAGTTCCCAGAATAAGGACCCCACTGTCCACCTCTCCCCCTTTTATGACTGATGCTCAGCTATAGAAATCTGCGCTATGATGGAAAACTCAATAGAGGAACGTGTTTTCCTAAGGTGAAGGCCCTGAGAGACAGCACACAGGTGGAGAAGTGGTAACCACTCTACATGCAAAGGTTTGAGAAGTGCAATGGAGACGTGTCACTGCAAGACGTGGGCTTCCAGTTAAAAGTGCCCCGACTCCAGGAACGGGCTCCCCAGATTTGCTGAGGAGGAACAGGGCAGCGTACCTGACGTTGGTGTGTCGCTTGACATACAGGTTATGAAAGTTGTTGGTGTTTTCCATCTGGCCGGCTTTGGGGCCCTGCAGCCTCTGGATGATCTCGGCTTTCATTTCCATAGCTATGTGAGCGGGCAGCAGGGACAGCAGCAGCCGCTCCTGAAACAGGTGTGGAAGGAAGACTGAGATTTCTAATAACTAAGGGAACACCCAAGGAATACATGAAATCATCATGGAGTTGTAGTGTGGCCAATTTGAGGACTATTTCCAACAAGTTAAAAATACAGATTCCAGAACTACATATTGAGTTCAGAAGTCAGAGTATGTCCTTTAGTGTGGAGAAAGAAGGAAGGCAAGTTATTTCCCCAAAGATATTATTTATACATTTTGATTTTAAAGTAGTAAAGAAGAAATAATTTTAGAATGTCAGAAACCAATGGTCAGTTTAAGATAGAAAACATTCATTTTTTGCTTGCTCGCTCACATGAGAGATATGGTACAAGCTTTATTGCATGTTAGAAAGTCAACCAACATTCCGTATTTCCTAAATAAAATAAATATTTTCAACTATTTCATTTTCTCTGTGATGAACATGCAATACCCTTTGGTGACTCTAAACTATTATGAAGACAGCATCAGGAATATTAGCTTCTATAAAACACCATCTATAAAGAAAGAACTACAGGTGGAAGGAAAAAACTGATATGAGCTTTTCTTATAATTTTGGTTTTTAAATTCAGTAAATTCAGCACATAATGGCATGCAATAACATTACACTCATTATAATATGTACTTATTTTAGTTAGGGTGGCATTTTTCCAAGAAAAATATGTAGTATTTTTTTTTGAGGAAAAGTATCACAAAAAGGCAATCTTTAAAAGTTTATATTCATCCCAGAGTATTTTAGATGTTAATCTACTGTAGAAAACACCATGTTCTTTGGGTATTGTGAACTTAACATTTATTGTGTTATTCAGTGTTGATAAACAAACATTTTTAAAATGAAACATCTTCTAAATATTTTTTTCAAATAGAGAAGGAAGAGAAACTGGGCTTTGCTCCCACATTCACAGGGCAAGGGGCCCACCTTCTGGGCCCTCCCCAACCACTTTGGTGGTTGTTGGGAATTTCTCCTGAGGAAACAGGGTGGTCCCAGGCTGCGTCTTGATGAAGATGGGATGACTGACCACAGCCCACCTAACCCTGCTCCAGGCAAAGACAGGGGCAAAGTAGACAGAAGACCGAGTACATGGCTATAGGGGGACATCAGTTCTCCATGAACTTGCATAACTGAGTGTTTATCATTCATTTGCTCATCCATCCATCCATCCATCCATCCATCCATCCATCCATTCTCTCAGTTATTTTGAAAATGTCCATCACTGCCCATTAAACACCAGGCTCCTTGATAAGTACTAATGGTAAATGTAAAGCAAAATGAGACAAAATGTCCTCGGTGCCATGTTGCTTACAGTCCAGCAAAAAGCTGCCTTGCAGTGCACTTGCTGTCAGATGAGCCTAGAAGGACATCTTTGTTTGGACAAAGCCACATGCCTGGGACTCTGAGAAAAGAGGAGGGGAAATATAGCCCAGAAACATCTGCTATGTGCCATGTGCTCCCAAGATCTCTATTCATGTCATCCAATTGAATCAAAACAACAACCCTATCTGGTTAGTATTGTTACCAACCTCCCTGCAATTCAGGTGAATGAGGTTCTTAGGTAGAGGGCAGGGAGCTACCACTTGTTATAAGCGCTGGTACCGACATACCGAAGGGAATTTTATTTGTAATTATGAAGTCAAGAAAACACTTTTTACTTAATAATAATCTTTTAAAATTTTTGTTCAATTATTGAAATTTCCATTTAAATTAAGAAATGAAATGAGGAATTCAAAAGCATTTAGTGCCCATATAGACATCTGGGAAAATATAAAATCACATGAATTATATAAAATAACAAGGGCCATGTCTTGTGTAGTCCAAGATGTAACATAAATGAAATGTACAATGATATTAACCCAAAAAATAAAATGGTAATAAATCAAGTTAAAATGTTTTGAGGTCAAAGCACTGAGTGGGAAATGGCAAAATATATCAATTTATATTAGACTGTAGTAGTCCAGAAAGGATGCAATTTCCACATTCACCGCAGAAGGAGTGAAAGAACATATGACTAACAAGCAAGCAGTGAAAATGAGAAGGAAACACTCAATTAACCCAAAACAAATCAATAAGGAAGAGTCAAAGAAAAACATAAAACATGTGGGACAAAGAGAAAATAAATCACAAAATAACAGCTATTAGCCAACTATATCAGGGATTATATTAAATGATGTGCAGAACTGCTTTCATCAAATAGAGGGAAGCTAGGGAGGAAAGAGTGGAATTTCTCTTTCTTCCCTAAGATGTGGGTGCCATCAACCACAGTCGGGGGCCTGCCTGGTCACACGCCCAGATGGGAACAGGGCAGCCCCAGACACAAAGGGCAGCATGTTGCTTTGAGATGCCACCAAATCTCTGTCATTATCAAAGCAAACAGACACTGAACATAAATTTGTAAACTTCTAAAACAGTGACAAGGAATGTTGGCATGTAGAACACAGCAGGTTATGAATCTGGACCTAGCTCTCTATCCAGAAATCCCACTGGATTCTGTGTGTCTGCAGAGATGCCTGCTGATGGCTTTAACTAGATTAAAACCAATTTTGGCCTCTTTCTGATGGGCAACAGATGAGTTCAGAGGGTTTTATTTTTTCCCTAAAAAACAAAACGCTCAGCTGACACAGTTCTACATTGCTGCCTTACGACAATGATAACTTGTGTGCGTGAAGATTCCGCGCCATCCTCTGTTGAATTTAAAGAAACCAGTAGACTCTCCCAATGTTTACATGCATTCCTAGTCATGCTTCCTGTAGCCAACGCTGTCAGCATTCTACCCACATTCCCTCTGCCTTCGTTGAAGGTCGCTTGCATCCTGTTCCTTTATAAATCTAAGTGGCAGTGTCCCCATCAATAAGGAAGTAATTGATGGGAACATCCCCAGCTTCTGCACCAATCACCCTCCATGGGCCAATCTGAGCATGTTCCACACCTTCCTCAGAGGGCCACCAGCAGGACTGAGCCCCTGTTGCCACCAGTAGCCCCTTTCAATAGCTCACCTCCCTCCCTTACTCTCCTACCTGGACCAACTCCGTGACTATACCCAGAGTCTTCTCTTAGGATCGTCTTGCGGTGAACCTAACGAAGAAATTTCTTCCCTCCTCCTCCTGTATTCTGTATTAAGGATATGCTAAATCCCAAAGCACAGAGAGCCAGACTTTCTTGAAAGGCAGATTTCATGAACAAAAAAGAAGAATCGAATATAGTAATTCTTTTCCTTGGCTGTAGCTTCATTTAGTGACCGAATGTAAATTATGGTATTTTAGATCAAAATATAGATGGATGACTGGCTTATTTTAAGTAGCTTGAAAAATATATGTTGAATTAACTAAAATGGGCTGAGATTTTCTTTTTTAAAAGTGTTAATGAATCCATGTGAATTTAGACTGGAATACAGATTTTGGTAATAGCTCACCAGCCAAATGAAAAGACCCAAAGTTCCCCACTATCATGTGCTTCTGGTATCACTGGTGGACCGTAAGACCTTCTTATTAGAGGTCTGCGCATGTCCTCTTGGAGATCACAGCACTGGATAAGCCTCCAATGTGGTGAATCAAGACACTTTTAAATTTGTCTTTCTTCCCTTAGAAAATGTTGTACTTTGAAAGAAAAGCCCAATATTATGACACATATGATAAATTGCAACTCAATTCATAATCTGAAAAGGTTAATATTTCCATTAATATTTCAGATTTTTGTTAATTTAGCTGCGTGTCTTGCTAAATTATCTGAAAGCAACACACAAACCTAAGTGCTTTATATATACCAGATATAACCTAGCTACATTATAGCGAGGTCTCTCCAAGTACATTGGAGGCCTCCCTTAAGGGAACTTCTGGAAAATCAAGTTGTCATTAAGCTGACTGATGCATACCATCACTCCTTTCTCTTGTTAGGAGAGATGGTAAAACTACAGAGAATTTGGCTAATTCTGGCATACTGAAAGGTTACCTGATAAATGACTTGGCCTTGGTTTGAGGGTACCATTTCAACAAATCACTTTATTAAACCTCTAATTATTACCCATTAGTAACAAAATTTTCCTAGAATTTGTTCTTTTAAATTGTGCCTTGTAAAAGAGCTCCAGAGTTAGTACATTTCAAAGTACTATTGATCAAAGTTGAGGGCATGCTGAGCTTAGAAGTGTTTCTAATATAATAAAACAGAGCGGATACTGTAACTATATTTTTATGCTATTTTTGTGATTTTTTTGGTTGATAGGAAAATCTAATTTAAGCAAGGAAACTTCTATTTAAATTTTGAACTAAGATTCAGTAATGCAGATTATACCCTATCCCTTCAATAAACCATGCATGTAATAAGTATTTAAATTTGCTTTACTTCACAAATGGCAGGATGACAGTAGCATCCTCCTTCCATAAGAATTTAAACTTTTCTCCTCCTTCAAAATTTCTATTTATTTCTTATTTTAAATGCAACTCAATTACATCAGGATGCCAAGCCAATGCAATGAACAGAAGGCATATTGTTATAAATGTTCCTCCTCCCAAAAGAAAGTAGCTACCAGATCTGTGAGCAGCCACTGGGTTACTCGTGGTGCTAAGGAGACAGATGATGTCTTTCAGTACCATCCTACAGTACAAAAGGACCAGATGTCCATTTGAAATCAACCCCTGAAAAGCACTCCACTTACAGAATATCCGCCAGGCACATGACACTGCGTCAACACCTCACGTCTTCTCCTGCAGCCAGCTTCAGGGCCACAGGTCTCAGGGAACAAGCCTCTCCCATGGCAACAACCTCCATTACCAGAAGGTCCCCAAAGTTAAGTTCTAGTAAGAACTGCTGCTGTTGCTGTTTCCCATTATAACATTTGGGTTGTTTCTCCTAGGTGCCTCAGAAAGCTTGCTCCCCATCAGTCAGAATGTACTGAATACTCTCATTATTTGAAAGGTCTTGCTTTATCTTTCTTGACTTTCATAAAAAAATAAGTCATCATATTTGTGTAAGATGGAGAGTATCAGCACCTTGTAGGAGAAAACAGCACTGAAACGGGAGAAGATGTGGGTTCCTGCCCACTCTCCGCCACGACCTAGCAAACCTCTGCCGAATCACTCCAGCTTTTGCGTCCCAGTTTGGCTGTCTAAAAACATGCCTATTGAACCAGGTGAGTTGAAGCTGTCTGTGTCTGTGTGAGTTCCTCTCATTTTACAGAACCCCAAGAGGCTCTTTTCAGATTTCACCTCTCACTCATTTGGAGTCCAACAATTAGGGACACACAGAGGAAAGAACCCAAAAGCTCAGATCTGAACAGGGTGCCATGACAGGAAGAAGGACTGTGGAAAAAGAGAGCCCCCTGGGATCTAGACAAAGAAGGCAGGGAGGAGGATCAGTTCGTCCGGTTCTAGAAAAATGGCTTCTGCAAGTGGAAGGAGGCTGAGGAAGGGATGGCCAAGCATTCTGGGGCTCTGTACTAACAGCCAGTGTTGGCGCACGGAGGGAAAGTCAGCTTGTTTGTTTATCTTGTAGTCTAGGAAAACCGGAATGCCTTGTTAAGATTGAAACCAATATGCACTTCAACCAATCACCATTCCCTTTGACAAAAGAGTAAGTCCTTTCACAAATACTGGTCACATAGGATTTCATTTAAATTCAAATATTTTTGGCCAAAAAATAGGGAAAGGTGTGGCTCAGAGAGGATAAAGCGAGGTGGTGGTCACTCAGGAGTGAAGACCAGATGACACTGTGTCTTTGAACTTCACAGTCACTGACAGCTTCTTCCACACACTCTGATTTACAATGTCAACCAGATGACAGGAACACTTTCAGAGAGCAAATCATTAATAGAAGGTGCAAGAATGAAATTATCATTCACCTTCGATGACTCAGCAGTCAAAGAAGCTAGAGAACAAAGAACTAATCAAGCCCGATTGTAAGCTGTGGCCATAGTCATGGATGATATTAAATTAATATTTCTAAACTTGTTGGTGGAGAGAATGATGCTTTTCCCTGACTATGCTGAAACTGGAGACTTGAACCCCAGAACAACATTGCAGTTGGGAGTGAGTCTCAAGATGGCAGCCCTCAGCCTCTTCCCACCCATCCATCCGGTCCAAACCCCTGCAGCAGTGCCCTCGGGGTCCCACTGGGGCACAGTGGAAACCACAGCCAATACCACAACACTTTCTCTCAGAAGGCAATGAACTGAGGAGATTTCTAAAAGAAACTGAACGATTCTTCTCTCACGAACACCTGACTGAGTCCTGAAGAGGGCATTTCCATCTGTTGTGAGGGAAGCTCAGTAGCTGACCCTCAGTGCTGAGGTGAAGTTCAAATCTCTGCGTATCTGTCCTGACAGATCAAGTGCCCCGATGCCATCCTCCAGAGAAGAGCCTCCAAAGACACAACCCCAGATCATACCTGTTAAGTACTGTGCCTGCCCTCAAACACTAATTGTCCTCTTAGGCACCGATGTGGTTGATAGGGAGAGAGGGCCCCACCATCGTTTCTGTGTAACATCAACTTTCCAGGGAAAGAATAATAAAAGAGAAAAGGGAATCGGTAAAACTGTAGCCATTCTTATCCTGCTAATCAAGCAATGTCCCAAACTCTCTCAGATAAAGAGTAAAGATGTAAGCAGCAAAGTGTCCAGCAAAACTATCAGGGCACAAAGCTCAAGGGCCTTCACACTCCTAGAATGTTATTAAAAGCAACCCGAAAGAAATGGCTGTGGTTCACCCACAAGTATAAAGGCTCCTTTCTGCCAGTTTGCCAGACAGTCAACTTGTCACATACCAGACCTGTGTTACTATTTTTGGCATGCAGTATTTTTAAAGCTTTATCTTTGTCTTTAGAAAACACCTTCTTAGTAATCAGACTGCATATTTTCTTCCAGGGATTCAGCCATCTAAGTTTCATCAATACTTCTGTTTTTGAGAGAATCATATCAACTACTAGCTAAAAATGTAATTCTTGCTCAGTGTCTCATATGCACCTCTACCTGCAAAAACAAACTATGGCTTGGAGCTTCTATAATAGATTTTACTGTGAGTTATATATGATAATAACTCAAGTTTAATCATACACATTGTGTAGCAGGAAGCCTTGATTTGGGGTATTTCCCAACTCATTTGATTATTCTCAGCATGTAAGTTCTTATGACTTATCAAAATTTTAAGTCCAGAGGAAACCGACTAGCAGGTGGTGGGCTGAGCACTGAATGGCTTGCAGAGAGCACACAGGCAGGTTTGTGGTGGGGGCTGAATGAATCGCCTTTAGGTAGGCGGTGCACTGAACAGCTTGCCATACTCCTCACCATTCCCTGTCATCCTGCAGTTTCACTGTACATATAGATCGTGTCTGTTTTTCCTCTGAATTTTAACTTCTAACACTCAGCATTATTGGCATTTGGGGCTAGATCATTTTTTATTGTTAGAGGCTGTCCTGTGCATTGCTGAATGTTTCTCTGCATCTATCCAGAGACTTAGACTAGATTTTTGTGACTTCTACCCAGTAGGTGCCAATAGAAGCTCCACCCCCAGCAGTGACAACCTGAACCCCTCCAGGAGCTACCAAAGGATCCCTGGGGGTGAGGTCTCAGCTTGTGGAGAATTACTGCTCTGAATGTGAGACTCCTCTCTTGGACCTCCAACCTGACTACTTTTTCCCTATTACTCTTCTCCTTTCTACTCTGGACTCCATGGTCCATCATTTTAATCACTTTCTTGCCCTCACCCTTTCAAAATAGAAGAGCACAACTTTCTAGGCCATCTCTCAGCAGAACATCATGACTTCTGTGACCTGCCATTGGCCAGAGGTCACAAGGCTATAGGTCACTCTCTTCTAAGGGATGCTGGGGCATGTGCCAGCTAAAAGGAACCTCTTACTATAGAAGAAAAAGACAGTAAATGTTGGAAAAACCAGCAAGCATACAAAGAGTGGTCTCTATCGCATGCAGAGAACCCAATGCAGAATTTCCAAAAAGGAAACCATCACCTTCTCTTCCAGAGCTGCCCCTGCCTCCTAATCTGAGTTCAGTTAAGTTGACTGTCCTGCAGCTGCTCCAGCAGAAACCTGCTCTCATTCTTGACTGTTTTTTTCCTCTTACCGTCCCATGCCCAGTGAAGCAGCAGTTCCTGTCCTTCACTTTAGGCACCTGCCCCTTCCCCCACCTAATGCCCTTACTGGGGTTTCGGTTACCTCTGCCACCATCAGATGATGCATCCCTTCCTAACTGGACTTCCTACTTCCTGTCCCCTGCCCATCCTTTCTCTTCTGCAGCAGAGGTCTTTCTGAAGTAGCCAAATCAAGTCAGTCTCACCTCTGACAGCTTCTGCTGACAAATCCCAAGCCCGCCAGTAGGTTAGAAAATATGCTTCACCCTTGTGAACTCCGCCCACCTCCTTACTTCACTCTCCTGAGCCTGCGGCCCAGCTCTTCTGAACCAGCCCCAGTCCTAGCCAGGCACTGTGCTCGTCTCACTAGGAGGCATGCTGCCCCGGGACCTGGACCATGGGCTGCATCACACCATTCCCACCCACACCCACCTTCCTTCCCTAAGGCTGCCCTGCCCATTCTTCAGGCAAACTTCTCATCACATCCTGCCTCCTCTATCACTTCCTCCCGACAGCTGTCCTGCACGGCCTTCCCATCCCTACTGGGTTACATGCTGAGTGCTGTTTTGGTACCTGCTGTTTACCCTCAAATTCTAGGAAAACCATCTGTTTACCTTCCTGCCCTAGGCTGTAGGCATCAGTGTGCCCAGGCTGTGCTTCTTCAGTGTTATATTATGGATACAAAACACAGAGCCTGGCACAGAGAAGACCCCAGTAAACTTTAGTCCAGTGGATACAAGAAGAAACACACACATGAGTGACCAGTGCCTCTTTACACTTTGAAGGTTTCCACTGGGCAGCTCATTAAACAGTTTGATTTTTCAATAGAAAATCCTGGCCTTGGTCTGCCACTCATTAAGTGGACAGTTGGCAAATTATGTAACTTCTTTGGCTCCCAGCATCCTCCCGTAGCCTGAGAAGTGTCTGAGTATATTCTGCTGTCTCCTCCATGTCCTGGTTTTTGTCACTCTGTTAGGTGTCAGGAGGAAATGGGAAGACATCCTTGAGTATGATGGCAGAAATGAAATATCTTAAAAAATACTTTTTGGTAATTTTCAAAAACACGTGATTTTCTCCATTAGGAGAAATGATAGAACAATATATATAATAAAATATATGTATGTATTATATATGTGTGGACTATATGTATATACTTACTTATTGATATCTATGAACCTATAGATGTAGATATATGGATATCTTTGGACTTCGTCACAATATGCATTCAGTAGGCATGCATGAATGGATTTCTAGGGCAGTTGTGGAGAACAAAGGGCCTTAACATTCTTTTGTGTATTTTTCTTAAAGAGATTCTGATATCTGATTGCTGTAGAGCTGATGAACTGAGAATTTCCTCTTCATCATTTTACAGGTACAAATCCAAGTGTTCACATAAATCGTGCTGGTGAAGCCTCCTCTGGCCCCTGACTGGAGGATTCGGCGTGATGGAGGGCGCACAGCCCAGAATGAGGTGTGGAGGGGGAAGGAATGAATGAATAAGTTATGAACTGCAGCCCTGCCAAAGTGAAAAGAGGGCAAGTTTTCTGCCAGGAAACAGAAACCGAGATCAGCATGGGAGTGTATGTCATGGCCATATTGCATTAAAAAATACTTATTGATTAATTGAAATAACCACATTAGCATAATTAAGCTTGGGAATTCTCCACTTTGTCATACCAATAAAAATATTTGTCAAACAGTAAGCAGATTTTTAAGATCATGAAATTGGCATGTGAAAGGCTGATGTTTGATAAAATACTGATTTTTTTGTAATGATTTTTAAAGAAAAGAATATTTTATTCTCACCAGCGTTGGGGCTCATACTGACTTGAGCTCAGGCCTGGTTTGGATCAGCAATGTGTTTCAGCTCTTTATTGCTGCAAAAGACATCACCCCTGAAACAAGTGGTTCAGAACACTAACGCATTTCCCCTCACGATCTGGTCGATTGTCTGGGTGGTTCCTCTGCTGGTTTTGCTGTGGGCCAGTCACCTGGAAGGTTCAACTGGAAGGGTGGCCTGGCTGGAAGGCCCAACCTGGCCCCGGTTACACGTCTGTCTGGTGGTTGGTCTTGGCAGGTGGCTGTGCCTCAGGTCTCTTCCACGTGGCCACTCACCTCCTTTGGGCTGGACTGGCTTCCTGATGGTCATCTCAGGGCAGCAGTCCCCAAAGTGAGAGAGGGTCTTCAGGGCCTCACAGAGCCTGGGATCCAGAATTCACAATACCACTTGCCCATATTCTATCAGTTAAAGTGAGAAACAAACCCACCCAGAATCAAGGGACAGGAGAGAAATGGTTGTGTTTTCCATGGAATGCACACCAGATGACAGCAGCTTCTGATGTTCAGGGCGCCAAAGGCTGGGTGGATCCAGGGTTTAATACCTTGTACATCTCCTTAGGGCCTTTCCATGCAAGTTCAAGTTTTACCTATTATGGATTCCAACTTGACTTTCTGTGAATTCACCTTCTGTCCAACTCCACACACAACTTCTCTCTCTCTCTCTCCTCATTCCTATCCAAACACTGGCTCCAGGCTAGACTTACATAGAAGAAGACACAGGAGGACTGGCTCTCAGTGAGCAAGTGAGGTGAATGCTACTTTGTTCTCTATACTCACATTTTGGTTTCTACCTCAAATTAACACTTGGCCAATATCTTAGAAATGCCGTAAAACAGACCAGATAAGCAATGAAATTAAGCATGTGTCTACAAATGCAATTAATCCCTTTCAGTTTAAGGTTGCTTTTCACAAAAATTCATATGAAATTGGTTCAGAAATATGAGGTTTTTAAAACACTTAGTGTTTGCTTACAACAGGACAAAGTTAACAAAACATTGAATAGTACTGGGATATCTTTTAATAAATAATTTTGAAAATAAAGAACAAAATGGCATTTAAATGTGTTTCATGATTCATTTAAGTGATCCACTGATATATCTGGGAATGTTCTGTTCTCTATTTAGTGATGTTACTAAAAATACTTTTTTGGTGGCTGATAAAAACATTACTACACTACCCAAAGCAAAATGTTCTTTGCAATGATAGATGCAATTATGGTCGAGATGAAGACCCTCAAAAGGAGCATCCAAAGTTTCAATTCAGTTAATGGATCTTGGGCTTCGTATGCATCTTGGATTCAAAATTGTGAAATTCACGTAAAATAAGATGCCTGATACTCCCTCATGCTTTACTCAATACTGCAAAACTACAGAATAAAAAAATCATGTTTTAAAGGACCTTACATTTAAAAAGTGAAATAGACTTATCCTATTAACTTTCAAAATAATTATTAAAAAAAACAATGATAGGTACTTCTATTTACAAATGTTCTGCTGCAGCTGAGGGACAGTGGAGAGTTCTGCACGGTGGACATAGTGGAGCATACTAGATCCTTCAAAAGGCACTCCTTGCTAGGTCCCAAACAGATTAGGGGAAAAATCCCACCACTACCACGACTGATACTGGGAGGAAGAGCAGAGGGGGTCAACCCAACACCATGATCAGGGTCAATTGCAGACAGATGCACTGAGACATGCTTCAGTGCATGACTAACTTTTGGACCCCCTACAAGTGGGGGATGGAACCAGGGGAGCACTCCTTCCTCCTACCTAATCTGGCACGGGAGAGTGAGGAGCTAAGAACCGAGACTGTTCCCATACCTGGAGGATCTAAGGTTTAAAGGCAGACCACAAAGCTAGGAAGCCCAGAACACAGTCCCGTGGGCCCACAGACATGTTTCAGGGAACAAGGGAGCATCTTCAGGATACAGTGGCTGCTCTGGTGGCTGCCCTGGTGTTTGCCCTTCATGTTCCACCTGCGAGCCTCTCTCTGAGGCTTCTTGCTACTGTCAGGGTCACTACTTCTTCTATTCCTCCACCTCTTACTTCTCGCCTTTTCTGTGGGGCCTCAGTCTACACAGTGGGCAGAGGACAGGGATGCCACACATCCACAGCACCCAGGCCAGTCCCCACAGCAAGGAAGGAGCTGGCTCCCAGTGTCAGTAGTGCAGAGGTTGAGAACATCTGCTCCATGCATTCTGTTTCATTGCCTGTCAGGTATATCATGTGTGGTTGACATTTGCTTCTGCTTAAAAATGTGATAGAACAACTGGTTAATACAATCGCATACCTCTTTCCTGGGAAGTATTAGAATTTACAAACCTTGGAGAATCATCCTATTTTATGGATACACGCACTGTGGGCTATTTCATGCCTAACACAACTAGGAAACTGAGAAAATCTGAGTCATGTGCACCTGCTCAGTCCCTTGGGTTGGCAGAAAGCACGGAGGCAAGCAGGTGGCAGAGGTGGGCTTGCTGGGGCGGGTGTATCACATTGTATTCATTTGCTAGGGCTACAGTAACAAAGTAACACAGACTTAAACAACAGAAATGCCTTTTCTCCAGCTTCTGGAGGCTGGACATCTGAGATCAAGGGGTCAGCAGGGCTGGTTTTCTCAGAGGCCTCTTTCTCCTTGGCTTGGAGATGGCTTCTTTTCCCTGTGTTCTCACATGAACTTTCCACTATGTGCCCTAGCCTCCTTTTATGAGGACACCAGTTCGATTGGATTAGAGACCACTTTATGGATCTCATTTTAACTTAAATCCCTTCTTCAAAAGTTGTATCTCTAAGCATAGTCACATTCTGAGGTACTACGTGTTAGAGCTTCAACACAGGAATCTGGGAGGATGCAATTAAGCCACTAACAGAATCCTTCATCTGCAGGGCAGAGAAGGAAGAGGCAGTCCATACACAGGCTGCTGCAGATTCAGGAGCGGATGCTCCCCTGCTCTGCCCTGCACAGATTTCTCCCCTTTGCCTCTTCATCTCCAATGCCTTACTTGTTCACATGTTCTCAGGGCTCCTTAAATACCCCCCATACCTCTTCTTGTACTGCCCGGCTCCCACATTATTGCCTTCTTTGAGTCCCTGTCACCCAGCTGCATGGTAACTATGCAGCAGGAGAGGCTGCTGGACAGCTCCAAGGCTCCCCATTTGCAAGGAGCCATCCCCTCTGTGGAACCGTGGGATTTTGGCATCTTGTAGTTTCAGGATAACTTAGTGGAGTTATACCATTGGCTGGAAGCAGCACATGACTCAGTGCCTCGAGCAGGGTGCGCAAACCCTTTCTCTAAAGGCCCAGGAAATGAATAGCTCAGGCTTTGTGCACCATGCCTTCTCTGTCACAACTGCTCCACTCTGCCATCCGAGCAGGAAAGCAGCCACAGACAAGGTGCAAATGAATGAGTGTGGCTGTGTGCCAATACTTTATTTGTGGGAAATGAAACTTTAATTTCATATAATTTTCATGTCTCATGAAGTATTATTCCTCTTTTGATTTTTAAAAGATCACTTAACAATGGAAAAATTGTTAGCTCAGGAGTCTGTACAGAACAGAATGGTGGACCAGACTTGGCCCTTGGGCCACAGTTAGATGACTCCTGGTGTGGAGAAAGTTCTCTGGAAAATCATACTCAATGGCACTGCAGACACATTAGAATGGTCACTGCGAACTGAAGTAAGAACAACAAATGGTGTATCATTCCCCAAAAGGGCACTATCATTGTTGTCTCCATTATCTGTCTCTCGGCTGTTACTTAATATGCCAGACTTTACAATGAAAGCCAGCCAATGGATCTGCTCGGAAGACAATAATGTCGCAGGTATTACTGGGTCATCAGGTGCGGAGGGGAGTGCAGTGGCTCAGAGCGTGGACTGGGGCTGTCACAAGTCTGGGAGTGAATCCCAGCTCCCCCACCTCCTCCTGTCATGATGGCATTGATTGGAGCGAGCATTTGGCCCCATCCTGGGTTTCACTGCCTGGTGACCGTGGAGGTGACTGTGCGGCATCATGGTTCTGGGTGATGGTGGGGCAGCACCATCACTGCACACAAACCGGAAGGTCAGAATGCAGGCCATTAGTTGCAAAGAGACTTCAGCCACTCCCCAACCTCTCTGGGCCTCATTATCCTCACCCTAGAATGGAGGGCCCGGCCTAAACCATTCTAGTCTCCTGATTACTATAGAAGCTGGTGAAGCAATAGTTCCTATCACTTATTTTTAGATATAGCAAAAAAAAAAGTCAACTTGAGTTTAGCTGCAAACAAAGTATCTCATTTCCCCACTCAATAGCTAATACTCCAGCAGTCAGAATTCAGAACACATGTTGCTTGATTTACAGTGGCAACCAGTAATTTGTATGAGAAAGACTTAATTTAGAAGAACGCACATGTCATCTTTTTTTCATAACCAAGCAAGACTTACAATTAGTTTGATTCATATGCTGTCACGGATGTCTCCCCTGCACACGAGGCGAACAATACGAAGTTTCTAAGGCAGCTCGTTGACGGAGAGAACTAGTCCTCAGTTCTGTAATTAATACTAAACATAAAGCCTCCTCCACCTTCCTCTTGAATACCGCGTGCCCACTCGAATGGATCATCATGGAGGAAAACCACCAAATACATGCATTTCTACTGAGTTTTGCTCTGCAATATTCTGCCTTTGGGAAATGGCCACAATAAGTAGTAGTGAAACATGCAAAATAACCAACAGAATATAAAATGCCTTCACTTTTTTCCATTTTTACCAATATCAGTGGCTTCACTTTTTTTCATTTTTACTTTCTTAACATGTAAAAATATTAAATATTTAAATAAATAAATATTAAAATAAAACTATTCTATTGGATGAATGCAAGTGTTTTCCAATGTTTAACTTAGAAATCAAGGAGTGATGAGACTGGATTTAAAATAAGAATGGATATGCTATTAATAGTTGAAAAATTAAAGTGTTAATTATTACTTCATTTCTAGTTGCAAAGTTCCTTCCTCATTATCTCTCTGACTTACTGAATACTTGATAGTTAAATAATTAAAATCACATAAGGGCTGATTTCATCAGGAAACAATAAAGCACTAGATCTAATCTTAGAGAAGTTACCACATGGGAAATGGGATAGCAGATATGGGATACAGGGAGCTCATTTCAGAATATGTGAGGGTGTGTGTACAAATTTCATGTGCTGCTGAAAAATACACTCAGTATATTAAGCAGGTTTTCGCTTTCTATTATAAAGTTAAGTGACAGTACAATGGCACAGGTCCTCAATAAAGCCATTGAGTCCATGATGCCTCCTTACTCGGTCTCCCAGTCCTAGGAGCAGTTAATTCAGATATGTTTCAACATGTTTAATTGAGCTGCATTGCATTCTGGGCTGCTCCAGAATTGGTCAAGACTGAACACGTCATTGATAAATATCACATCTCTCATCACATGTCACATCTTGGGTCAGAATTTCAGACCACATGGCTTCTTCCAGGGGAACAAAATAAGAAAGGGTCTGACTGATGAAATTCTCAGTTGTAACACAATGTCATATTTTTTTTCATTCTACCATTTAAAGTTGTCTTTGTTTGCTAGATCATTATTTTCAAATGTGTGTATTACTCAAGTTTTTCCAGAGAAAACAGAACCAATAGTGTGTGTATCTATATCTGTATAATTTTATAGATCTCATCTACATCTCTACATATCTATCATCTATCTATCATCTATATATCTATGTATCTATGTATCTATCTATCTATCACCTATCTATTATCTATGTATCGTCACCTTTATTTTAAGGAATCAGATCACATGAATGAGGGGCCTGTCCAGTCTTAATTCCGCAGGGTAGACCAGCAGGCTGAAATAGACCAGGGAAGAAATTATGTTGCAACTCGAGCCTGAGGGCCATCTGTGGGCAGAAATCCCTCTTCTTTGGGGGTCATTCATCTTTTTTCTTAATGTCTCAACTGACTGCCTGAAGCTTGCCCACATTATGCGGGTAATCTGCTTTACTAAAAGTCTACTGTCTTTTATCTTCACAGCAATATCTAGACTGTGTTTGACCAAACATCTTGGTACCATGTTCTTGTGAAGCTAACACAAAATTAACTGATGCACTGTGATTTCAGACAGCTTAAATATGTGCTAAGCGAAATAAGCCAGGTGGTGAAAGACAAATAACCATGTGATCTCACCTTTAACAGGAACCTAATCAACAAAAGAAACAAACAAGCAAAATATAACCAAAGACACTGAAACAGAGAACAGGATGACAGTGACCAGAGGGCAGAGGGGAGGGAATTTCAGGGGAAAAGGGGAAGGGTTTGCAAGAACAAGTATAAAGGACACACGGAAAAAAACTACGGGGGGTGGGGTGGGGAAATGGGAAGGAGGTGGGGGGGGCTGGGGGAGTGGGCTGGGAGAGGAGTAAAAGGCAGGAAACTGTACTTGAACAACAACTAAAATAAAAAACTAAAAATAAATAAAACACATATGTTATAAAAAGTATTCAATCTTATTTCTATGAGCCTTTCATTAAAACTATTTCCATAAAAACCTATGGAGATATTATATATTAATTTTTCCTGCCTTTTACTCCAGAGAAGTTGCACAATCAGTAAAAAATGGCATGGGTGGGTGGCCACAAGCAAAGAAGGAGGCATCAATGTAGAGGATGGTTCTTTTATTTATCCTGACATTAGTCTTTTCCCCTTCCTCCATACATCTCCCGATGTACACATTGTCCCATCAAACACAATGGCTTCAGGAGCCTGGTCTCTGCGGAGGAGCTTGGGCACGAAACAGATCCAGATCCCAGTAATGTTCTCTGCTGGCTGCCGACTGTCGTACCAGGGTTCTGTCCCACAGCACACATGAGACACTGGAGGGAAGACAGGTCTAGCAAATGGAATCCGGGAATGCGCCACAGTAGGAGGGGGGGAAGCCAGGCGCAGCAGGGTGAGCCCCAGCACTGAGGTCTGCAGTGTCGGGGAGACAGCTGGGCATGCAGATCCAGACCACCAGGCTAATATCCCAGTCCCGATACACTGCCGTGTGACCTTGGACTTCACGTATCAGAATCTTAGTGTTGTCACCAAGAATATACAAAAATTTCTACCCACCCTGCATGTTCTCACTGGTTGAAGTTACTGATAAGAACGTGAACTGTTTCTGGCACAATGTGGGAACTACTTAAACACCATTGCCAGCCTCTCAGGCAGCCTTAGAGGTGTAGGTGGCACATGGAGAGGTGGCTCCTTTTCCTCCTGGAACTTGGAAAAAGTGATACAATACTTTGTGGTCTAAAAATTATACCACAAATCAAACATACATAGACCCAAACAGACATCTTACAGAGTAACACACTGCAGAATGGCTTGTCAGAACCCAAGGGAGAGAAACATGGACACAGAAGGAAAAGAAACTAGATGCAGGAGGTTACAATGGTCTCTGTCCAGGGGGAGGTCAGGCGAGCCCAGGACCAGTGTCCGGAGGGTGACCCTCTGGCCTCTACAGAGGAGGTAGAGGCAACCAGGGAGCACCGATGAGCCAGGTACCACCACCACCCTTCTCATCTGCTCATTCTGAGGCCTGCTCCCGAGGCATAATTAATATGCAGTCATAATGGGGCCTCCCATACGTGCAGCATGAGTCTATCCGCAAATGTGAGTATCTTGTTCAGTGACAGTGGGATTTCTCAGTGCACATTCCTCTGTTCTCTGCTTTTGATGCTCGGTGAACACGTGAGAATCCTCGCAGGAGTGAAGCATACGCTTGGGGTGCCGACAAGCCAGGTCTTTGAGCCTCCAAAGTGAGAGGCCAGCCCTGGTGAGGGAGAACGTGTCAGCCCCTGTGTGGGAGACTAGTTTGGGGGACACTGAGATAGACACCCAGGACATCCAGGGGACACCTGTGATCACATGGTGCATTTCAATACAGCAGAGGAAGGGGAAGGACAGCTGGTAGGGCCGTACTCCTGGGCTCGGAGTGTCTCATTTCAATTGCTTAAAAAGAGAGCCTTTTTTTTTTTTTTTTTTTTATCATCCCTCTTTGAAAGTAAAAGTCTTGCTGGAGAGCAGAAATTATTCTTTACAATTGAAGCTGAATTTTGAAAATGAGTTTTCAATTCGGCAGTGAGGGGAAAAAATTTGTCTGTTCTTCAGACTAAACAATTTGTGGCATGTCCTTTAGGCTATTTTGCCCCATTCTTTTGCCATTAAATGTTTTTATTAGAAGCTTCATGAAAAGATTCTTTTCAAATGGCCATATAACCTCAATTTTGATGGTTTCCATAAACAGAAACTGCTAGTGTTACCTTGAAAAACCATTTCTATTTTATAGGGCTCTGGCACTTTGGACCTAGAAGCTTCCAGCTTCAGTTCAACAGAACAGACTGGCTATTTCAGACCTCAGAGAGCCATACAGAGGTCTCTCCAAGGAGTCACCCCTCGGAAACTACCTTCTAGCCCGACTTGCTGCATTCCTTCAGATGCCTCTCTGACCTCTGCAATTTTCAGTTTAGTGTAAAGAATTCTCAGATCACACAGAACACGAATCTCCTTCCAAAAGAAATCTGGGATATGCAAAACCACATATAGGGTGTGGTGGGCTCCCTCTTGCCAGAATCCTGACCCAACGTATTTGGGTCTGCCCTTACTGTGTTCCTTCTGCCAGCCTCAGGTAGGGCTTTGTCTCATGGAAGGTTCCCACTGGTCTTCCAGAAGAACCAATGTTTAAGAATCAAGAATATTAAAGTGGTTAGAATCAATGAGTCCTACTCCAGCCCTTCCCAAGAACCCTGAAGGCACACCCTTAATTTGTTCCCCCAACATAGGGTTTCATCGGCCCACCAATGCAGAAACCATGGATGTCTTCAAAGGCTCTCAGTTAAAAGCCCAGTCCTGAGGCCTCCTTGTGGGCACTGAGGCCTCGGGCACTAGCCTAGAAGCTACAAAATGAGGTATTGCAATGGCAGGGTGCCAAATACAGGGAGTGTACCCAAGGGCATGAGCCAACTCTCACCAGGAGTTGGTGGTGACAGCACCGGGGCCTCTGGAGCCACTGTCCAGTGCTTTTCATAGGCCCACAACACTTCTCACTATATGAAGAACCTGGGCAACAGGCTGGTGCTGGTCTATAGACTTTCTTTATTTTTTTGGTGGCTAAAATCTGTATCAATCTAAAACTTACATACGTACCTCTATCTCCTACAGTCATTTTCTCGATGCTTATTAGTAGTAGCATTCATAATTCTGCTAGTGAATCTAAAGATCAGGAGATTGACATATTCATAGACTGTAACTCAGGATGACTCAGGCTTCTAACAACTACTTAGGCCAGCGTGATATATTATTACACTGAAGACTGTTGGTTTATACTTTGCTAATTCAAACTGAGTATGTGAGTGTGTTGCATTGCTGCCCTAAATTTCACTGCAGACCTGAAGAAGTAAAGTCCACGTGGAGACCACTCATCAAATCGAAGAAGGTACGAACCATCTGTGATCACTCTGCCGATGTTCGTTCTCTTGAGAAGTTTCTGACCATGTTTCTGAGGACGACAGAGTACTCAGAACTTTTCTGTCCTCTCGCTGCCTTCTAAGAAGCCCTTAACCCACAATCTTCTTTCCCAGGAGATTCCCTTCTCAGACCTGATGACCAGGAAACACCATCTGCCAGGGTGATCTGTAAGCAAGGCCATCCACATAAGTGGGGGCTTGGGGAGGATAAGTCCTACCGGACTGGCTTTTGGAGACAAGGGAACAGCATTCTGGGCAAAGCTTTTCCGGATCTAGTGTAAAATGTGTTCCAAATCATGTGACATGCTACTAAAACAACCATGGTTCCAGAATGACAAATTAAAAATAGAACAGAAAGCACTGCAGCTGTGGTTCGGGGCTGCCAGCTAGATGGCTGGGCACCAGGAGGCAATAAGGCAGCTGTCTACTGGGAGAGCTGGGAAGGGAGGGACCAGGCTTCTTGGAGGCTGGCAGCAGCTACACCAGGGGGCGGGGGAGAGGGTGGCAGCAGCTGTTCTCTGCACTTGCAACAGCTGGAGGAAGGAGTCTCAGCTGCGTTTCTGCCTATGCCCTTGAAATGGGAGCGATATATTTGCCAACAGCCCCTTGGTTCCAGAATACTGATTGTGCCTAAATTTGGAACGTTTGCTTGATTGGGAAACAATTGTATCCTAATCTAAGGAGTTCTAGTATCCCTCTGACTCTATCAGTGTGTCCCTAAACTCTGCAATCTTTTTCTTTTCTTTTTGGTGTATGTGTATGCTAGATCAACAACTCTTATATTACTGCTTGATTGATGGTTACTCATAAAAGTGATGGGGCTCATAAAAGTGTGGGGCAGACTGTGTAACAGCCTCCCGAAGATGTCCACACCCTAATCCCCAGAACCTTACGGAGCAGGGTAACTTACTTAGAGAAACGGACTTTGCAGATGTGATGAAGATAAGGGTCGTGGGATGAGAATATTATCCTTGAATAGCCAGCTGGGCCCAGCGTTATCACAGGACTCAAGTGAGGGAGACAAGGTCAAAGAGAGAAAAGGCGATGTGATGGCAGAAGCAGAGATGGGCTGGAAGATGGTACCCTGCTGGCTTTGAGCCAGGGCAGGGGGAGAGGGCAGGAGCTAAGGATTGTAGGAAGCCTGTAGAAGTTACTTTTGAAATAAATTTCTTGGCCCCAGGTAGAGCCACTCCTGTCCAAGGTGCCCTGTCAGCACACCCAAACTTAGACAACGTTTGTGTCCCTGTGAATGCTCTGCTTGACCAGAAACCCGGTCTATGCAGCCAGCAGTTGCTCAGACACCAAGCCAGCCTTGGGCTCCATACTTACGTCCTTGTCCCTTCTTCTTGCTCCAAACACGGTTGACTATGAGGCCCTGGCCAATCAGATATTCTCGTCTTCTCTCCCTTGTTCTCTATCCTGAGATATCTTCCTGCCCTCTACCCCATTTTGCAGTTCTCTGAATGGAGACTGTCTGCCTTGTGAAGTGTTCAGGTTTGTTTGTATGACCTAAATTGTCTTCTTTTATCATTTTTTAACACTAAGAAAGGAAAGGAAACAGATTCTCCTCTACAGACTGCAGAAGAAATGAGACCTGCCAACCCACTGTAGACTTCTGATGATCAAAACCGTAAGATGATACATAGATGTTGTTTTGAGCCATAAAGTTTGTAGAGATTTCTTATAGCTGCAATAGGAAGCTAATTCTTACACATAAAGACACGGATACAGAACCAGTGGACCAGGACTTCTTGGCAAGGAAACTGACTTTGCACCAGTGGTGGGGGTGGGGGCTGTGGGTGGGGCAAGTGGGGTGCAGCTCATGCTGTGGCCGTGGCCATGAGCATGGGAACAGGTTTTCTCTGCTGACAGCGCTGTTCTTCAGCCCCCATCCCCAGGGCTACATCAGTGAGACGCAGCCTTGAGTTACAGGATGTGAACTTCAGACGCAGGATAAGTTTCCAGGAAACATTCTTGCCTTGACATCTACTCATCTTGCCTCTGCTAACACTTATTTAATGTGATTACTTAATAAAACATCAAAATAGGTAAGAGCAGACACACTGTTAGGGAGCCTACTGTAGTGATTTCTAAGTTGGGTAGGCAGCAAGGCTTTCTTTTGAAGAGGATGTGTAAAGAAATCATTAAAAATGCTATTTATGCTTATCTTGTAAAAGTTTATCTTAGAAAGACATCCAGTTCTTTAATATCTTGATTGACAGTGGCGCCCTCTGCAGGTGACTACTGACACAGCGGTGTCAACTACAATAGAGGCCACACCAGCAGAAGAGCGGACTTCCTGAGCAGAGTGTTGGAGGTGGTGCCCTCGCTGGTGTATAACTCACATATTGCAACCGGTGGTGATGCACATGCTCTGGAATGTTCTCTGTGTGGCTAATTCTATAGAGAGTAAGTGCATAAAACTTCAGAGTGTGAAGAACTCCCACACCACACAGTAGTTTTCTGGTTATCCTGTGCATAGTACCAATAGTCATTAAACTTAAAGAGGAATTTTGTTTCTTTGTTTTGTTTTGGCCAAAATAAATGAAGTCTAAATTTGTCAATCTTTCCTATAATGACAAAGAACCTCTAATATTACTCTAGCTAAAAGATATTTTCTAACACACTCACACACAGGTCTATTTTTTCAAAGTAAGATTGTCATTTTCACCATGAGTGAGAAGTAATTTTTTTAAGAACATATGCTATCGAGAAACCATTTGAAAAGCAGGTACTTAGAAATCTCCCTTGTGATTTTCTTGCCAAAACAATATAAAAACTCTCATATGTGTATACTTACATTCCTTAGAAATTGAATTTTAAAATTCAGTTAAAAATTTCCCAAATGAAGATTCAGTACATCTTGAACCCATCTGCTAAAAAATAAAAATGCAGTGCATTTTATTTGATTTGTAAGAACAGACTGACATCATGAAAAAAGATGGAGAGTTCACAGCTGAATTTCATCAAAAACCTCTGCCTAAGTATAGCCAGGATTAAAAAATGAGTATTGTCATGTAGAGACCCAATCACAAAACATTTCTTATTAGAATCATTTGGCTACTCATGCAAATGTCAGAAGGAACTGAACGTAAGTACATAACTTAGAAGCATTTGATTGCAAAGTATTGATCAAAAATTTCTTAAGCAATGAAGCATGTTCCATCATAATGCTCCAAAATATTAAATAAAAGAGTCTAATGTATTTTGAACAGATTATTTTCATTACTATCTCCCCTTAACTCTAATTTGTGTTTTAGAATATACATAAATATTTAAATATATATTTTAGGAATAAAAATATACATACCAAGGCACGTGGTTGGATGTCTTACCCTTAAGTATGTACAATTAAAACTACTTTAATGTCCTCTGCCTTGCAGCTAACCTCCCTGCCCAAATCACCCTTCACTGGCTCCCAAGTAGCAGGAAATTTTTTAAAAATACGCTGCTTTGGGACCGAGGAACACTGTTCATGCAGTGAATGCTTCTGAGGGTCTGTGGTGCTGATGAATTCTGCATCTAAGAACAGAGGAAGGATGCCTCCTCACATTCTCCCCCCTCTGGCCCCTCCTGTGTCCATGCTACGATAGTCCATTTTAGGTGTCGAGTTGGTGAGAGTACGGTGATAGGTCATTTACCCAAAAAGTAGGCTAGCTGTGGCTATAAAGATATTTTTAAAGATGTTATTAACATCTACAATTAGTTCATTCTAAGTAGAGTGGATTCACCTCCATAATACAGGTGGGTCTCATCCAATCAGTCAAAGGCCCTAAGAGTAAACATTGAGGTTTCCCCCCAAAAGAAGGAGTTCCCTTCCACATTGCCACATAGAAATTCTGTCTGAGCTTTCAGCCTTCAGGTTCAAGACTGAAACATTTACTCTTACCTGAATCTTTAGGCTTCTGACCTGCCCTACCAAGTTTGGACTTTCCAGCCCCACAACTTCATGAGCCAATTCCTTAAAATAAATTTCTCTCTCTCTACACACACACACACACACACACACACACACCTACTGGTTGTGTGTTTCCCTGAAGAACCCTGGCTAATCCACATGGGAAGGCAGCCAAGCTAGGTTAACACCCTTTCCTGGCCATGCTTCTTACTCTCCAGAGAACAAGCATCTGGGTAAGCTCAGCACAGCCCCTCCTTCCCTTTTCCTTTTGGGTACCACACTTCTTTTTTATGTGCTCCTCATTGCCCTAAGGTTTCCCAGCAGGGGTGCCTGCAAATGGTTTAGCTCTACCAGGGCCTGGAGCTCCCTGACCTATAACAAATGGAGCCAGACCCCAGCCGAGCATCATCGGTAACGAAGGTGGAATTCTGACCTCCATCTGTCTGACTTACGTCTGTATATCAGCTCATTCTGCTCAGAGGCAGGGCAATGAGGGGGCTGTGTACATGGGGCACTGGGCATGACTGACAATCACAAAGTCAACACAGGCATTAAATGTCAGTGTGGGGTTTCACAGGCAGTGCTGGGAGAGACCAGGATGGGCCACTGTACTTCTGTAGGGTGACTGACTGCTGTTCTCGGGGTGGCTTCCCTGGCTGTGACACCTCTAGTGACAAGGACTCTGGGCTGGGTAGAGGAAGGCAGAAAGAGAGAGGCAGGCACAAAGGTGAGAGAGACCTGTGCATTTGGGAGCTGCATGTCAGTGGGCTCTGCAGGTAGAAGCTGTGGCCTAATGCTTGAGGACCACCTGCTGAAGAAGGTCTTGCCCTACCCCCACTCTCCCTGTAACCTGTTGCTGTGTTGCCATAGCTACTGTGATCTCAGTTGAAAAGCCCAGACTTGGGAGCACAAAAGCAAATTGCAATGAAGACAGGAAGCCTCAAAGGTGAGTGTTCACACTTATACAAGTAGTTCCACCTTTGATGACTGTGCTTACTTAGACCTATCAGATCCAACTCATGTCACACGCCAGTTTGGAAAGCTAGGCCAGTGTCGGCGAAGGCTCTATGCACACCTGCGCAGTGTGTGTAACCAGGCCACAATTCTAATCATAAAGGCGACTTTCCCAAGGACTCGTAGAAAGTTCTGCTTTTGTGGATGCTGATTAGCTGAATGAAACCGATTCCCACAAGTTGCATTGCTCTGGTAGAGCTGGCTCACAGCAGAAGCGAGCTGGCTCACAGCAGAGGCGGTATTTGTCCTTAGAACTCAATGTCCCGCTCCCACAAGTGTCCTCTTACAAGCCATGGATACTTGCGGACTAACTGGCAAGTACAACTCTTGGAAACTGCACAGCCTCAGAATTCAACACCAAGGGCCAGAGGGTTCCAGCACGCTTACAGAGAAGAGACAATGATTCTGGTATCGATTTTACCAGACTGCTTTCATTTTCATCCCCATGTTAGTGACAAGTGATGACATACCCAACACAGTACAGTAATCTGGGTTTTATAAAATTCTTGAATAGAACACATATACACACAAAGAAGGTGCTTTTGTTTATGGCAAACCTCATCTGAAATTACACTGCAGTGGAGAGAGCTAAATAATTACACATTATTTATCTGGGACTGACTGAATTGAACAGAGTGAACAGCTACAGAATAAAGGAAACTGCTTCTATTCTGACAAGCAAAGTTAATGCTGATAGCATTTCTTGTTTCTTTCATCTCAGAATCTGAGTGATTAGCATATTGAAATATCTATTTTTCCAGAGATTCTTTGCATAAAATACATCTTAGTATTTTAAACTGAAGCACTAAGAAAACTCAGTGTGATAATAAATTTTACGTGACAACTTGGCTGGACCCGCAGAGGTCAAACATTACTCTGGATGTTTCTGTGAGGGTGTTCATGGAGGAGATTTACACTGAAGTGGGTAGATTTGAGTAAAGCAGAGTGCCTGCTACAGTGAGGGTGGGCCCATCCAAGCAGTTAATGGCCTGCATAGAACAAAGACCAACTGCCCCAAGCAGGAGGGACTCTGAGCAGCGGCCTCTGCACCCTGAACTGCAGCACTGGCTCCCCGCTGGCTCTCCGCCCTGCCAGCCCACTTTGCAGCGTTGGGACTTGCCGGCCTCCACAACGGCTGTGTGGACCACTCCTCTGGAATACACCTCTCTCTGTGCACACGTGTCCTATTGGTTCTGATCGCTGAAGGACCCTGACTCATATGCTACGATGAGCAAAAACTGATGGTTCTGTTCCCCGGCTTTGTGTTCTCAGCAGAAGCGTTGCAGTAAATACAGTTTTCCTCACTGATCAAAAGGCAAATGAAATTTGTCCTAGAAAGAACTGTGCAAACATAACAAAGAACAGCACAGACCAAGAATGAAAAAAATCTCAGGAAGAGGGGTTATAGGAAGCTGCTCATGAGGAAATTCTGGAGACAGAAAGAGAGCTGGTGTGGTAATGGAAAGTTCGGTGGGAAAGATAACACCGCTGCTCTCTGGGGCGCCAGGCAACTCTGGGGTCTGTGCATTTGCTGGGTCTGGATGAAAATCACCATGCTAAGAAAAGCCCTTGGCTAATGGGTTTTGAAGTCTGCCTCCTTAAACCTGGAAGAGGGCTGCTGTCTGAGGTGAGAGACCCCCAGACTCACCACCAGAACCCTAGGAAGGTGGGGTTGTTGCTGCACCTGGAGACCAGGGCCCTGAATGTCACAGGCACTCATGTCCAATGTGTGGTTCCTCTGTTGGCTTGGGGGCCGCTGGGCAGCTGCATCACACCAGTCACGGCTGCCTCCTTTGCAGGATCCTGCAACTTTGCAGGCAAAGTACTTGTTGGGAATTTTGGCATTCGATTTTCAGCTGCGAGAGAAAAGCAAAGGTCCGGGCTGTGCACGTCTGCACACACTCTGAGCCCTGCCTTGCTGCGTCATGCCAAGGGGTCATTTCAGAGGCACAGGCTGGGCCTTTGTTTTGTCCTTGGGTCAAGAACTTACATCATTAACCCTCTGTGTGAGTTAAAACCTTAGGAGAAAAAGCTAAGAATAAAAGACCATAGTTCAATTGAACATTTTGCTTACTGGTTTAAAAAAAGAGCAGTGTGTATACATGGGCCGGGGGAGATGGGGTAAGCATAGACAGAGGGGAGGCACAGGAGGCGTGGAGAGCCACTGCCCACCATCCTGTGACTCACTGCTCAGTCTTCCCCGTTACTTCGTATTCAAAGCAGAGTCTCCGAGCACAGAGCTCCTCCTTTTTTTCCTGGAAGCTTCGCCCTACTCCACACATCTATAGCAAAAGCCATGATGAAGGAGGCAAGAGATCAGTTAGCCTTACTGAATTTCAATTCTTCACGACCATTCCTATCCAGTCCTACTGTGGGCTCCCACCTCCTCAGCAAGTTCATTCAAAACAGAGTCACAAGATGGTGGGCAGCGGCTCTCCACGCCTCCCGTGCCTCCCCTCTCTGAGTCAGAAGGAACCGCATCACATTTGGAACCATCTTGCTTTTGTCAGGAGGTGACACAACACTGCCTTCTGGAGGTCAGCACGCCAGTCCTGCAGGGGTGGTGAGGTGGGAAAGGATGCTTGACTGCCTGGCTACTTAGATGATGTGGAGGCCAGGTTCATTTTGATATGAGAGACTCAAAATATTGGCAATCACATACAGTGCTTCTGTTCAATATTCTTATTTAGTGGATGAATGATATTCCGAAGTTGATCCTCTCCGCATGCCTCATTACTCCAAGTCAGTGGGTGACTCTGGTTTGAAATGTGCTTGGACATTTTAAGAGCTTAGAATTGGTACCTAATCAATGCGAAACATTTAAGAAAGTGTTTCAAAATACAGCAGCTCACATTTGTGGAGTACTTTCTCTGGGCCAGGTGCTATTCTAAGTGCCTTCCATATTAACATCACAGATATTCTTAGTCTACAGGACACATGGGTGGTGGGGCCTGTGGAGCCAGACTGCCCGGCTCCCAAGTAAGGATCAGACACAAGTGGGTGCGGCTTTGCTTCAATTTTCTACAATTTCTAACCCCTGATAAACATCTTCATAAATAGCATGTTACTTCCGGGAGCTGTGCTTTCTTACAGTTTTTTAATTGGTCTTAAAAACAATCAGAAGTAAAAATAAAAGTAATAATGAATCCAAACCCAATGAACCACCACCAAGGCAGAATCTCCCCTGGACACCACTGATTTGTAGTTTCTCTTGGATCCCTGGGTGCCAGCCCTGAGACACAGGTGACATCACTAGGGCTCCCACCGAGACAACAACCAGGGGACATTCCGTGGGTGTATCAATCCTGAAACCCAGGGATGTGTCTCCACATGTCTTACTCTCTGAAGCCTAAGACGGATCTAGAAGCACTTTTAAAATTGCTGGAAACACATGTGTTTCAGCCATTAATATCTCCCAGCACACATTTCAGAAATGTACAACAGTCAATAAGCAGGACTTGTTTGTATTCTTTTCCTAAACAACCATTCCCCAATTTTCCCTATTTCGAAACCTCACAGGTTACATACCAAAGTACTGATGCCAGTATCTGGACAATCACACGTTCTCAGCATTCGCGTGTTCAGTGCCAGCAATGTTTGCTGACTGCCTGCACACGGCACCCTCTATGTCTGAGTGAGTGGCAGGGGAGGAAGTGGGGTGCGTGGAGACACAAAGATGGGTAAGTCAAAGAGCATAAGGGCATGATACGCTCATAAAACGGGAAGACAAGGGCACACAGAACTCTAACAAAAGTGAGAAGGAAAACCACCCGCCAGCATCTCTGCCTCTGAACACTGCGTCTCCCTGTAAGTCAGAAAACCCCTCTCCTGTGTGTGCCCCACCCTCACGTGCACAGTGGAACTCTCGGCTTCCTTCCTACTCAAAGACCAGGCTCCGGCAGTCCATGTGCCTCTCTCACACCCATTTTCCCTTCTCTGCTGGATCATTCAACAGCAGACACACGTGCAGCTCTTCCTCTCATGCTTAAAACAACCCTCCCTGAGCCCTACTTTTCCTCCTTGGCTCTCTATGCAGCAAAGCTCCCCAGCAGAGTAACTCTGCACCCTTCCTCCAATTCCTCTCCTCTCATCTGTGTTGAACCCACTACAAAGAAGCCTATTCCCTCACTGCTCTACGAGAACTGCTCTTGGTAAGGACACAGCTCATCACTCCCCTCCTCCTGAAACTCTGGATGTAGTTGGCTCTCTGAGCACCACACTCCTGCTGCAGGAATCATCGCCTCTCTGTGCCCTTTGCTGATACCTCTTGGTATCCCTGGACTCTAACTCTCAGGGTCCCCTGAGGGCTGTGTCCCATATCAGAGCCTTAAATAGTATCAGGCTTCTGGCTGCTCTCATTGTACATCTCCAGCCCAGCCCATGACCCTAAACTCCAGACTTACAGCTCCAATTGCCTTTTCAACACTTCTCCTTGGATTCCTAATGCACTCCTCACACTTCAACCCAAAATTGAACTCCTAATCTGCTCTACAAACTGGCTCCACCCCCAGGAATCAAGATCTATTAATCCGGAGTGATGGTAAGAATTGATAATTTTTGAAACTTCATGTCTCTCATGACAGGAAAAATCCACATGATAATATTTTTAAAATTTAATCTTTATTGTATTTTTCCATTACCATTTAGTCCCCTTATACTCCCTCCCCCTAGCAATCATCACACCGTCCAGGTCCATGAGTCCTTTCTCTTTTTTTCTCAATCCCTCCACCCCCTAATCTCCCCACCCCCACAACATTTTATACTTGTTAACCATATGAAAATAATCCATCTCAATTGCAGAAAATCATCTGAGGTGATTTTTGCTTATATTGATCAGCAAATATTTCTGATGGCATCTCGGTGTTCTAAATAATGAGGCAGGTTTCAAATATCTAAAGAAAAAGAAATTCTCCAATTCTTATTGAGCTCTATATGCCAGGAAAAGAATGAAATCCTCATTCCTTTTTAAAAATTTAATCCTCACTCAATGCTGCAGCATGGGACGTGGATGGTCACTGTTTCCATTTCTACATCTTGGAAGTTCCAACAAAGAGGAACTTGCCTGTCATCTCGGAAAAGAACCAAAACCAAACCTGGGCTGGCCAGCTCCGGAGTCCACACTCCAGGCCTGGCTTTGGGAAATGTCATGGGAAACAGGAGAAAACAGAGAAAGAAATACTTTGAAATTCAAATTTATTCAAATTATACTTAATTTAAAAAATAAACCCTGTTAACAAAGCTGCCACTACTTCGCACTTGCACGCCAGCCCTCCCCTGTCTGCACCCACAGCACCAGCGGGTTCAGGGGAATGAGTTAAAACAGTGTCAGTTCCAAAACACAGTCACATAGAATCTTGGAAGTCACAGACTCTTCGAAGTTCCTCCTCCTGTCCATTCTAAAATCTCTTTTTTTTTCTTTCTTATTTTTCTTTTCTTACATTTTCATGTTCACTCTGGGTGATATTTTATGGCTTTGTCTACTAAGTTCACTGTAGAACTTACATAACAGTGAAGTTAGCAGGTCAAGGTCAGGACACGTCACAGAGGGAGAGATCTTTTTCTAGAAATGAAGAGAAGCAATAATTCCAAGGGATTCCTACAGAACCCACGGTAAGCATCACCCTCTGGATTTATACATGCACATGTTTAACAGAATAAAATCAGGGTCCAAAGAGCTACCTTCACATACCAGCCACTGAGACCTGGCTACAACCTCTTTGATCTCCTCATATGTACAATGGAGTTAATTTAATAAAGTAAGTTATTAGAAACAGATAAAATTATGCAGAGCATTCTTCAAAGGTTTCTTTTCATCAACACTGATAACAATTACATAAATCATGTGAATTTTTGAATAGTGTATTCAAAATATATCCTATCTTCAAAGGTAGATAAAAGAAATATTTTTCTATGTGTTGTTACCATGTTCATTATATGTTCACACCTTCAAAAAAGATCACAGTCAAAAAATGTTTATGGTTAATACTTGAAAGATGGATTTTAATTTTGTGAAAGAAATAGCAATTTTAGTCAGTCTTTTCTATCAGTCTCTCTTTTTCTGTATTTCCCTATCCCCTAAAATCTATATGGTTCAATATTTTTATACATGTCACTACTTAATGAAAAAGGTCATGGAAGTGCTGACAGCCATAATCAGAGAACAACTTAAAACTTTCACCTTTCCTAGTTCTGTTGATCAGCTTCTATGTCTGTGATAGACGTACATCTCCTGCTCAGAGCTGGAGACCTCAGCAGGTTGCGATGACTTTTAAGAGGAATGGAAATGGTAGGGTACCGTTAATAATGGACATGCAATTTATTTACTATAAGAGGCAGGCCCTTAAAAACTGTACTTTTTACATCATTCCCTCTATATTCTTGCCAGCAAATGGCTTTAAAGAAGATGCTGGGTTCCAAATCAGGACCCTCTGCCCCATGGCTCCAGGGGTATGGGCTGAGTCCCCCTGCTGGTCACCCAGGCAGGTTGCATGGTCCCCGATGAGGAGGAGGCTGCACAGGTGCTGGAAGAAGTCCACGCACCATTGCCCTCTGCAGGCCAGGTCTTTGCCACATCACCGAGGAGTGGTTTGCCACCCATGGAGCAATGCTCTCTGGTAGCACTTTCATGCAAACTCTTCTCCCTGGTCAACCGTCCCACAGACAAAAGAGAATGATTTCTGCTCCCAGGGAGTTGTTCAGTATCACTTAGTATGCAGTAAGATATCTCCTCAGTCCTCTCTGTTTTCTTCTTATACTGACTCCTATTCCATAAGGCTCTACAGAACGGAATTTTACAGAGTGAGAAATTTTTTCACAGTCCCTAGTCATCGTTCCATCTAGAACAGCAGCAGCCACACTGGAGTGTGTGCAGGGGTGAGGGCATGGAGGCACAGGCCAGGAGGGCCCAGACTCAGGCTCACAGTCGGGGGCACCTTTGGTTTCTAAAGGTGCCCGTTTCTAAAGGTGCCCGTGTCCTACTTACATCGATTTTCCTATTTATGTAGTTAGTGATGTAAAACATTATTCCCAGCAGTATTATCCCCAGTTTTAAGTTAATCAATCCACCCTTATTCTTTCTCACTTGGAGCAAATGAGAAAAGACCACAACTTAGCACTCACAGTCATGGCACTTGTCATCACTGAGGGGCAGTTTTAAAATGTACCGGGGAGTTGTTTTCATCAGGTGCCCTGAGGCACAGAGACACAGAAATGACTGTCATTAAGAAAGAAGTGTTCATACTCACAGATTCCAAGAAACAAGGGACAGGCCACACCACTCAGGGCCATGTGGGGAAGCAGTGGGGTGAACCAGGGGCAGAGGAAATGAGGGGGCAGATGTGCGCAGTATCTTTATTGTGGTTTCCATGGGAAAGGCAAGGCAGGGCCGGCGGGCTCAGATTGGCCAGTGTGAATAAATACAGTGGGATGTGGTTACATCTGAAAGATGTATCTTCAGCCACATCCTCTAGTATCTCTGGGAACTGCCCAAGAGGCATTCTCTCCAGGCACAGCAAGGCCCCAGACATGGTAACTGACATCAGAGAATAACAAAATAAAAAGTCACAATTAGTACAGAGTCTCAGTTGTGGCAGCCTTTATGCCACAGGCTATACATTTATTACTTCTGAGCCTGCACACTAAGGGGCAGAGAAGTGTGGCTGAGGAGGAGTGTGTGTGTATGTGTGTGTGTGCATGCATGTGTATATGTGTATGTGCACAGGCATGTGGATGTGGGAAGGGTACATCTCATCCACGGGAGAGTGAAAACCTTGCTTGCAAACCATGCCAGGAGAATAAAGCAAGCTCATCCACACAAACATCAATCTCAGAAGGTGGACACTGCCTTTGTTTGGGACAAAAGAAAAAAAAAAAGACAATTACACAGCATTCGGCTACTGCAGAGAATCATGCAATGTAACAGTGATTTGTGAGGGAAGTGGCCTGATGACGATTGATGGTGATTGATGATGTCAGTATTTATTGATAGCTGTCAATAAGTAATACGACATAAAACTAGATGAAGAGGAATTCCTCCATGGACTCAGGGAAGGTTTTGCTTCTCTGACACATGCAATGTCAATTTCCTGGTCACAAAGGGCTAAATCATTGCCAGTGAGAGGAAATAAAGAGACAGCAGACTCCTAGAAGAATGAGTTTAGAAATTTGGGTTGTTACCACCTTTTGCCTATTATGAATAATGCATGGTGCTGCTTTGTACAATCATGCAGAAGTTTTTGTGTAAACATATGCTTTCCTTTCTTTCTAGGTGCATACCTAGGCATAGCATTGCTGGTTCACATGGAGACTATTTCCAACCTTTTGAGGAAGTGCCACACTGTTGTCCAAAGTAGGGGCACGACTTTACATCTTGATCTACAGTGTACAAGGATTCCAATACATCTGCATCCTCACCCACATGTGTCATTTTCTTTTTCATGCGGCCATCCTAGTGACTATAAAGTTGTATCCAATTGTGGTTTTGACTTGCATTTCCCAGATGGCAAATGATGCACATCTTTTTAGTGCGTATTGACCACTTGTGTATTATATCTGGGTCTGGAGAAATGGTGTATTAACATCCTTTTTGCTATTTTAACTTGAAATATTTTGGTTTTTTATTATCAATTTATAAGTGTTTTTAAATATATTCTGGATACAAGTCCCTTCTCAGATATATGATTTACAAATATTTTCTCAGATTCTGTGAGTTGTCTTTTCACTATCTTGATAGTGTCATTTGAAGTATGAAAGATTTCAATTGTGATAAAGTCCAATTTATCTATTGTGCCTTTGGTATCACATCTAAGAAGCCTTGCTTAATCTTATGTCATGGAGATTTATACAATGCTTTCAAGAGTTTTCTAGTTTTAGCTCTCACATTTAGGTTTTTAACAATTTTGAGTTAATTTCTATATATGGTGTGAGATAAGAGTCCAACTTCATTCTTTTAGATGTGGATATTCAATTATCACAGTAGCATTTAATGAAGACAACATTCTTTTCTCATTGAATTATCTTGACACTCACCAAAAATCAATTGGCTGTGAGTGTGAAGGTTTATTTGTGCACTTTCAATTCTATTACATTGATTAATACTTCTATCCTTACACCATTATCACACATTTTTTATCAATACTACTTTATAGGCAGTTTTGAAATCAGGAAGAGTTAATCCTTAAATTTGTCATTCTTTTTTAGTATAGTTTGGCTATTCTGGACCACTTGTGTTTCCATGTGAAATTCAGGGCCACATTCTCAATTTTTACTTACTCTTCCCCCGTTTGCTATCATTATTGCATATAAAATAATTATTGCATCAATTTTTGATATTACTGGTTGTGCGCAAATAAACCTATATATGTTAGAATGTCAAAAATACCTTGTTATATAATTTTATGTCTTTTAAACAAGCTGAAAGAAACAAGTATATAAGTATACTTATGTACTTGTATACTTGTATATACTATATACTTGTATACTTGTATATACTAAGAACAAGTATATATTTATAGGGTTTGTTTTATTTAGCTTCTTAACATGAGTTTCTTGGTTGATCATTTTTCTCCTTTAAGTGCTCTGAATATGTCATTGCCCTGCCTTCTGGCCTCCATTGTTTCTTATGAGAAGTCAGTTGTTAACCCTATTAGGGTTTCCCAGTAAGTGATGAGACATTTTCCTCTTACTCTTTTCCAGTTTTTCTCCTTGTGACTGGCTTTCAGCATTTTTACTACAATTCGGCTTCATATATATATATATCTCTTTGCATTTATCCTACATGAATTCTTTTAAATTTTGGGATTCATCAAATTTGGAAAAATGCTCACCACTATTATTTTTTAAGAAAAATGGAAATTTGTGAAATTTTATTATTGTTGTTTTTATCCTTACCCAAGGATATACTTAGAAAGAGAAGAGGAGAGAGAAAGAGAGAAAGAGAAACAGACAGACAGACAGACAGACAGAGAGGGGCATTGCTGTAAGAGAGAAACATTGATGGGGGACCTCCTGTATATGCTCTGACTGGGGATCGAACCCCCAACCTAGGCATGTGCCCTGATCTGGAATTGAACCTGCAACCTTTTAACATACAACACAATGCTCCGATTAACTGAACCACTCAGCTAGGGTCCTCACCATTAATTTGAATGTTTTTCTCTTTCTTTGTCCTCTCCTTCTGGAATCACAATATGCTTCTACTGGTATGCATATTGGTATTCTACATTTCTCTGAAGCTGTGTTCATCTTTTTCTGTTCTTTTTCTCTTTGTTCTTCAGTTTGAATAATATCTATTAATCTATCTTCCAGTTTACTGATCATCTATTTTGACAAATTTCAGTCTACTCTTGACCCCCTTTAGTGGATATTTTATTTAAGTTATTTTACCTTTAATTCCAGAAATTCCAATTGGCTTTTTAAATAATTTTTATCATTCTACTGATATTTCTCTATTTGGTGAGTCGTTGTTGTTACACTTTTCTTACCTTATTTTAGCATGGTTTCCTTAGATTTTGAACTATATAGTAAACCACATATGAATATACATTAAACTACTATATAAATCTACACACACACATATATACACATATACAATATATATCTTATATATAATAGTAGTAGTTTACTAAAGGCTAAACTTAGACCCGCCAGACTCAGAAGTGGTTACATTGACCATGCTTGAAGAAGAACACTGAGATTTTAGCTATGCCTGGTCTAAACTGATGGTGCATCCAGAAGGAAATACAGTGTCCAGAGAACTCAAATGTCCCTGCTTAAACCTATATGAGGTCAGAACATTAACAATGGAAATAATTTTTGTATCAATGGTCTGTTCCACGACAACACAATGTATGTAATTCGAAGAGACCGAGGAGGACATTCTACTCAGTCGTTAATCCAAATTAGGATTGAAACAGGAAATAGTGTTACCTCTGCATGTTATTCTTCATAGTTATCACATGTTTGCGAAAAGAGCAAAGAAATCCCTTCAGTGAGTGTATATCTCTAAATTTAAGTGGACCCCACTAGTGTAATTCTGAAGACATAAAAGTGACAGATTTTCTTAGCCAGAGAAGTGATTTATAACAGATCACTCAGATTTGTTAGACTAGTTTTATGTTTAGTAACTTCTAACAGCTTATCCTCTGAGACATTATTATTTGCTCAGCCATAGCTGTGAGAAAGAGGCCTTTATCCAATTCCATTAATTTTCACTGCTTGGCATCAAATCTATTTTGCTTACAATGGCAGGAATAGTTCACTCTGCAAATTTAAAATAATATCTGTTTGCTCATCAAAATTCTATTAAACAACACAAAATGTTCTTAATTCATTTTATCTATAACTAGGATTTTCTAGGTTTCAGACTTGAGACTAGTTTATTTTATGCATTTTATATATTTCAATTTTCACAATAAGTCAGTTTTTCTGAAATTAGGTGTATTGACCAAAATTTTCTTAAATTATTAGATGACTCTGCTCTTTTCTGTTGCCATAAAACATACCTTGGTGGCAGCTCCTTACCCAAAACCACTAGAATGAAGAATATTGATATTCTTGGATCACCAGTTGACAATATTCATAGAAAAATATATTTCTAGGCTAAGTAGTATTTTTTCATATATCATAGTGGTGCCCTTCCTTGTAAAAGCAAAAAGATGTGTTCATTTAAGAAGCAGTTTTATCCTGATGCTTTGCTCTGAAGAGTTTCTTGTGACCAGCATGAATGCATATTCATAAGTCATGACAATAATTAGCTAAAAAGGAGTTATATGCCATGAGAAATGAACACCATGCCCTCAGCATACAAATGAAGGGGCACAGCAAGCGAGGAGTGAAAAGCTTTGTGGAAACACCTACAAGCATAGCCAGAATATGAGATGCAGTGAAAAGTAAAGATAAGAAAACCAGTCATAGAGTTTTCTTTTAAAGGTTTCTGAGACACTAAAATTAATATTAGAAAATATAATTAATGTAAATCTATCAGAATCCAGGGCCCTCACTTCTTTACTAAATTTATTGGGGTAACAGTTAATAACACTAGATAAATTGCAGGGTTCAGCTGCATCATTTGACACTTGTATTGCATTGCATGCTCCTCATCCAAAGTCTAGTCTCCTTCTGTCACTACAGATTTGACCTTTTTCCTCAATTCGTCCTTCCCACCAGCCTTCCCCTCTGGTAACCACCATTCTGCCTTCTGCATCTGTGAGTTTGTTACATTGTTTGTATGTTTATTTTATTCATTCATTTGTCACTTTTTGTTTTATATCCCACATCTGAGTGAAATCAGGAAGTCTGTCCTTTTTGTACATACAGTGGAAAACTACTCAGTCATTAAAAAATATGAAATACTCCCATCTGCAAAGTGGACGGATGGATACTGAGAGTATTATGCTAAGTAAAATAAGCCAGACACAGCCTTTGGTTTACACGTGTGGAAACTGAAGCCCGCTGAGCACTGGCATCACTCTTAGCATTGCGCCTTCGCCCTTGCCCTTGGAAGGACTCCTCCAAGGGAGAAGGAAAGCAAAGAATCCAATGAACCCCTTGCTTTGTATTTAGAGTCTGACATACTTCGATGAAGAGAGAAAGAGAGAACATCAGGAAACAGCAAAAGGACGGCGCAGCCTGCAGCACTTAGGACTGATGGTTCCTGTAGCTCTATACAGGTTTCCAAAATTCTGCCAAATTATGGTGGAGAGGGAAGAGAAGGCATAAATGTGAGGCCAGATGGCAAGCAACACACAAACTGGTTTAGCACCTGTATTCTCAATACCTCTTTACCTTCATAGAATTATTTCTTTAATTTTTAAGATGTGTCAAAAGCATTGCAAATTTCCAAAAGTGTACATTTCTTGTAACATTTAGGGTATTTCCAAGTGTTCATGCAATAGATGGATCTCTTGCAAAGCCATCAATTTACAACTCATGGAAACTAGGAGCCTGTAAGATTCAGTGCCCCTACAACATCTACCTAGTGGTTAAGGGCCCATGTGCACTGCACACTCACTGTGTCAGGCTGCTCCAGACTCTCACATACACTTCATCCCCAAACAACCTGCTGGGCAGGTACTGCCACCACTTACATGTTACAGAACACGAATCCGAGGCACAGAGAAGTTAAAACACCAACCAACCAACTAAAACAGAAAACCACACCTGTCCAGGGTCAGTCACACTACCTGGAGGAGCTCCTTATGTTAGGGGTTGAAAGGCACAGCCAGATATTCCAAAGGAGGACAGAGCTGTCTGTGCAGGGAGGGAATTCTGGTTAGCATGAAGGTCCTCACCTTCCCTGAGGGCACCAAACTGCTGCAGCAACTTTTTACAGGAGAAAAGGTTCAGAATGAATGCTTCAGGAGGATGCAGTCAGGACAAACAGCAACTTATTCCCAAGAGCAACTTATTCCCAAATAAAACTATGCTTGAGCCTTGCCTGCAGGAAGTTGAGTGAAACTGCCTATTAGCACAAGCTTTTGGTTAAATCTCAGTAATTCCCCACCCTATATATTTATGGCAATAGCACCACTGTATGAGACATTTCTATGCAATGTGGTATTTATGATATTTATAAAGAACTTGGTTCCCTTACATGAAAAATGTTATGTAAATGCAAATACCAATAACGCTGGAAAGTGGAACATGCTTCAGAGGATTCTGACTTTCATCGCTTAAGTGTAATAAGCACTGTTTCCCTGGTCTTTAAGCTGAGATTTTATTGTACATGATGGAGGAATAATATTAAAGACTCAGTGTACCAAACTGCACAATTCAAGAGAGCTTGTCCTTATATAAGTCTTTTTCCCTCTGCACTGAATTTTGAATTACCACTAAAAAGACAGTTTTTCAAACTTAAATGTGATCCAGTCGATAAATACAAAACAAATCCGACACACTTTTAAATGTTTGAAATTAAAGTAGTCACCATGACTAAAAGCAGTGGGGTGAACCATTCCTTTTGTTGTTGTTGCCCTAGAAATCATCTGTTCTTCTCGTCAAGAGAGCTGTCAGTTCAGTAACTCCCAAGCTGAGCTGATTCGATTTTCAAAATAACAGACTTTTGTTCTTCTTTCTGTTTTAATGAATATTGCTATTTTTATATTAGGAGAGAATTATTTAGTCTTAACTCTCAAGCTCTACCAGTTTCATGGCTCACAAAGTCTCTTTAATCCCTCAACTTTTTCTCTTTTTTGTTTGAATTCATTTTTGTGTGTTTTACTGCAAAAAAATATTCACATTTCCCTGGTATAAAACATGTATGTGGGTTGCACTTACAGTCCATGTATGCCTGAAAGTCTTTACTTGAACCACATTTATGAATAATAGCTTGAGTTGGTGCACAAACCAAGGTGCAAAATACATTTTTAGGATACTTTTAAGACTCTGTTCTACTATTTCTTAACATCTGGTGTTGTCTATGAGAAAAGGAAATCTGACTTTTGCCCCATAGCAGTTAATCTAGTTTTTTTTTTCTTTCTAGAAGCTTTTGAGATTTCTTCCTTTGCTCTTAATATTGAAATGGTAACATCATAAGAATAAGTCCACTATGGATATTTGGAGTGCCTGTAGAATAAATGAAGATTCAGGCCATAACTTGAGTGTCTTATCATTTCCTCCTATTTTTTTCAGTGTAAAAAATGTCTCTCTAAAAAAAAATGTCTCTAAATAGTGTCTTAAAAGAGGATGGGGATAAAGATGTTTTTAAAAAGAAGGTTAACGCATGTAGTTAGGAATTTGTTGACTGGGACCATAGTGGCTCACAAGGAGCTTGTTCCTTCCCAAAGCTCTTACACAAACCGGATACTCACTGAGGCACCCTACTATCCTCCCAGTTTTCAACATTCCTTCTTCATGATCTGTGGGCTGAAAAAGACCTCCTAGCTTCCAGGGGTTGCACCAGCTTTTCTTTTCCTGGAACTTTAAAGATGCAGATGCTGGCTCTGTTTTGTTTATCACTCCTAAAAATTTCTAGGTGAAGCCAGTACCTCATCAGATGGGCCTCAGCTGTCCTTCTGCTCTGATACAAAGTGTCAGCTACTTTCTGTGGACTCTCTTTAGGCCATCTGGAATTCAGAATGTATATCATACACACACGTGTTACATAGAATATATATGTATACACATACACATGTGTATATATGATTAATATACTATATAAAATGTATCTAGTAAATATGTACTTACAAACATATAAATATATTTTTAGTGAGCACATGTTTGTTTATATAGTAGGCACACACATACATCTTTAGCAAGTACATATATAAGAATAAAAATACATATATATATGCACATATATACATTTTAGTGAGCACATGCTTCTTGAGTGGTAATAAAAATGTAGAAGATACCCACAACTCTACTGAGGTAGGTAATGTCACCACTCCATTGCTATGAAATGAATGTTTGTGTCCCCCTACTCCAAATGTGTATGTTGAAATCCTACCCCTCAATGCGATAGCAGGAGACATGAGATTTTTGAGAAGTGATTAGGTCATGAGGGCCGAACCCTCATGAATGGGGCCAGCGTTCTTAGAAAAGAGGTTCCATTGAGTCCCTCATCCTTTCTTCCAGGTAAAACTGCAGGGAGAAGTCAGCAGTCTGCACCCTGGAAGAGGTCCCACTAGAACTTCATCATGCTGGCATCCTGATCTTGAATTTCCTGCCTCCAGAACTCTGACCCTTAAGTATCTTCTATTTACAAACCACTCAGTTCATGCTTTTTTGTTATTCCAACCCAAATGAATAACACTTCCATTTTATAGATGAAGAAACTGAGGACCCAAAAGGATTCAAAACCAAACAGTGAGGAACCAGAGCCACGCTCATAACCATTGCCCAATATTGTTTCTCAGCAAACAATTCAAGGAACAGCTGTTAAGGGCACTGCATTATTAATCAATCCAGGGTGCTTGCAAGCTTAGCTTTGCCCTGATACTAATCTTGGGAAGATTAATATGACACTATTGTATGGCATGAATTTGAAGAGAGCAGGGTGCAGTGAAATCCTAAAGTGATGGCAGTAAGAATGGCAAATGAAAACTACACCACAGACCAATTGATTTTAAGTGGGACACAAAGGAGGAAGCACAGACACAGAGGGGAAATTCAGAACTGAGACAAGGGAGAGAGGGCGGAGTCGCTCACAGAAATAGAGAGGATGACAGATGAGTGTAGTCTGATGAATAATGGAATTTGAACATTCTGAGTCTGTAGACTCAGTGAAAATGGGCCTGGGACTCCTGAAACGGTGCAGGGCAGAGTTAGTGCACTGAAGCAGTTCATCCAGACAGGACGAATGGAAATGTGTGATGAGCCGAACGCTGACCAAACCAAGAATGGAGAAAAGGTGCCTGTCTGCAGTCTTGAGAAGCATGCATGTGTTTTGGTGGATGGAAATGGAAAAGTGTCTGTGAAGACTGTGGAGAGGAAAAAGTGCCAGAGACCTAGAATGGTTCCAGATGATGGGAACGAGGAAGGGAGCTTTGGTTTTTCCCTCCCAGAATATTATTTCCCCAAGTAGACAAAAATGTGGGTAAAAACATCAATACCACATAAATCTAGGATGGAAAATGCCCTTAAATTTAATAAGTTGAATGCTGAATTTTTATGGCAGTTGAATAACGAAATTAGGAAGTGGGTAAGAAGGATCGAGAAACAGAGTTGTAGCTACTTTTCCAAGAAATTTAGTGGCGAGTGAAAAGAAGCAAAAATGAAGACACTCGTTATGAGATATCTAAGAAAAGATAACTTTTTTCTTAGTTCCTTAATTTTAAAATAAGATAAACTGGAATATTTATTAGCAAAAAAGGTTATAGACATGCATTATTGCAACCATTTGAATAAATAATAATTATAATGTTAAAATGCTGGTGGATGTTCTAAAGTGCTTACAAGATATGTTTGAAATAGAATAGAGGCCTTATAAATCATATTTAAAAGAAAAGAAAATACAAAATATAATGACATTGCTATATAGAATTAAGAAACAACACTATCTACCAGGAACAGAACGAGACGTACTGGGTATGGAATAATGGTGATGACAACAGTGCAAATAGTCTAAATATGTCTCCACAAGAACCAAAGTAAGTATAGGTTGAAAAGAAAAATCAAAATGGCATGGCTAAAAAAGTGAATGGTTCAAGAAGCTAGAAAAAATCATCAAATATTTTTTAAAAGATGTGTGTGTTTAATGTGCTTTTAAACAAAACAATGGACATTCCTACAAGCACAGATGCCAATAAAGCTGCCCAATAGGATAACGTCACTCAGTACAGCTTTGGGGGCTTTTGATGCCAGACAACGTGAACAAGTAAAGGTAAGAGAAAACATAAAATGTGGTGTGCATGTGATTGCTGTGCATGGTTTTAGGAAGAACGCATGATTAGAGTGAACACAGAATTTCCTGAGTGTTTGGAAACAAGAGAAGCATATATCCCAACAGTGCCCTTACTTTTATAATACTATTTATAATCAGGTAAAAGTCATGTTGAAAAGAATATAACCTCTTCACCAGAGTACAGAAACCTATCACAATTTCAGAATAAACATGTTAAAACTGTGTGAGAACTTTGCACAGAAAATCCTAAAAGCTTTGTTGATTGATTTAATGGTATATTCTTAGAAATAAAGAAATTGAATATCTTTGAATGCAAAGGCTAAAGGGATATATTTAGGCAGCTGAAAAAAATAATCCCACATTTATGTAAAAAACATAAACTGACAAAAATATTTAAATCTAATTCTATTAAATATACATAACAAGAATAGTAGCAGTAATCTTGTAAGATATACGAAGTACGTGCAAAATACAGCAATTGCAGTCATAAAGTCACCGGGACGAGGACATAGAGATAAATTCCTGGATAAAATAGAGCCAGCCTAAAGAGTTATAACACATATAACAAAGGAAACGTCATATTGCAATAGAACACAGAAAGATAACTCATCAACAAGGATAAAAAACACATTTGTGTCTTAAACTATGACTTCATCAGCAGGAAATAAAAAGTTTGTATCTTACACTCTTCAAGCTGGGATGCTGGGGAATCTCTGTGGTTTTGAGACACATTTTTTTTTCAAATCTAATCTGAGCAGGATACATTAAGATTCACAGGATCTGAGAACCATGGGGCAGATATTAGGGGGAGTTTGGCTCCCTCGTGACAAACAAACTCGTTCACCACATCCCGGACAGGTGCTGAACCTCCCCCTTGAGCACTGCAGGCTCCTTGCCTTCCAGAAGCCTACGCACTCCCCTGGGAGAGGGGGTATGACAGGAACATCAGACCTGGGCCCCGCCTTGCGGGGCCTAAGTGACACTACAGACACGCACGGTAGCATCTGAGTTTCAAATTCCTCATCTCTCTCCTCAAAGGGCGTCCCGGTGAAAAAAGGTAAATTGGAAGCAAGTACAGAACCTTCTGTGAAGCCACAGAAAAGGAAGTTCTCCACATCCTTTATATCAGGAGAATTATATTTGCTATTATTTCTTTAGATTAAAAGGCAATCCAGGCCATCACTCTGTTTCACCAGTAAAGAAAGATATTAGTAGTAAGAGATGAAATGATTAAACTCATTATTCTCTAGAGAAAATACCCACAAAATGCCATAAAATTGGTATCTTTCTATTTTTTGCATAATAATATCCTTTTTTCATAATAATATTCTTGATTTGGCTTCTCTAGCCTTGTCATATTATTCATTTCCTGATGAAATAAAATCAAATCATGATGTCACTAAAGGCAGAAGACAGTAGCTACAAATGCTAATTTATAGTAAAATGACAGGAACATTTTTATGAAAGCATATAAAAAGCAAATGTTATTTAAAGGCAGGTTTTAAATAATTTAAGTTTTAAATTATTCATCAGCAAGGAACTTTGAGAGCTCCATCAATTCTCTCTCATATGGAAGTTGTCACATTTTTTGTTTATTTATATCAACTGATGAACCACACTGCTCTCTAATGAAAGGATTTCCTTGTATTTCAATAAAACATTCAAACTGCCACTCATAACTTTTCAGAAAACTCACTCACTTGAAATTTTTATGTCTTCAAAGACCAAGTTGAGAGTGCTTCTGAATCTCTGCCCCTTTTTAAAAAGTAGAATCTGTTGTTGACATTTGCTTCTGTGTACTGACCTCTCCTTGGGACACCCACTCCTAATATGCCTCCTAAACACTTTTCTTTCAACTCATTCAATTCACCAGCAAAGATCCGAAAGAGTAATTATGTTAAGTGCTATACTCATCAATGTGAAAATCTGCCACTGTTTTAAAGATTCATTAGCTTGCAAACTGCCATCACAACTGTGTGCATGAGCCAGGCATTTCAACAAACGCTTGTTTAAAAGTTTGTCCTTAGCACATCTGGATCAACTTAACAGGCTGGATGATTTCAAGCTTGTATTTTATCTTGACATAAAAATTGTGTCATTCATAACACATACACAAACACGAAATTGTCTATATACACCCTACTGGAAGGACATTGATTACTTCCATGATGATGAGCTTAAAATAACCCAATTTTGTAAAAATACTTTAGCTGAAATTAGCTAGAAACTTTTGGGGAGAGGAATATAGGCCTGCAAGAATAGGGAGGTATGTGCACATTTTTGTTATTTATCTTTGTTTAATTCTTTGAATATTTAATACAGCCAGTGCTACCTTAGTGAATGACTATACAAGTGAGCCTCATAGTGAGAAGACACATCTGATAGGATCTAGGTTCATTCAGAGCAACCAGAAGGTATGGAGTGCTTAGAGGTTACATTTAACCTACAGAGAAGTCAGAAGAGATGGGGGAAGAGACTATGAATAGTGCATCATGAGGGTGTGAGTATTCTCAGGTGCCCAGGGATTGCCATGAACCATGAGGAGTTCACAGTGTCAAAGGATATAGTTGTAGGATGATTGATAAACACATGTCTAATTAATAGTTGCATTGTGGAGGTTGAACAAAGAGAGGAAAAAGGGGGAGAAAGCCAATGCAGAATAGATCTATGCATTTTGTCAGCTGGTGTTTAAGAGCATGTCTGCTTGCCTACTCCATGAAAGGAACTGTACTAGGTTCCAAGAATATAAAAAAAAATAAATTAATAGATAGCCCTTATTGTCAAAGAAGTCATATGCTAGTTCCAGGATGGCAGGAATGGGGCATCAGCAGGCCTGCTAGAGGAATGACATTCCTGGGAAATGGACCCCAGAACCACTCACTGTGGCAGTGAGCCCTCAGGCAGCCACCGAGATGGCTGCTCCATTTTGACTCCCGGTGACCAGTGGATGGGAAGCGACACTGGGAGGAGCCTGGGCTCATACAACTGCAAGGCACCGTCACACGTGGCATCCTGCCTCATGCTGAGTGTGTTTGTGTTTCCCTTCTCTAATCATTGGATCTATATAATATTAAAATGGATGATATTAATTTTATCCAAGTCGAGGCTGAAACAAACTGTTTTGCTCCTAATACCCCCTACCCATTAGTGAAATGCTTTAAGGACACTCCTGTTTTGCCATAGTGACTGCAGCTGAAGCAAAATGGCATGTGGTGAAGGGTGGGCAGGAAGTAGCAGGAGGAACCCCTAGGCATGTGTTTGGTTTGTGAGATGCTCCACTTGGTCCGTGGAGGCACCAGGTGGTCTCAGGGACTGCTCCTTTGTACACAGGACACACAGGTTGCCATTGGCCAATTGTTATTTGTCTCCTTATATCTATCTGATCATATCTTATGGATTTTATTAACTAAGAGCAGTTTTTTTAAAGATTTTATTTATTTTATTTTTTAGAGAGGGTAAGAGAGAGAGAAAGGGAGAAAAACATCAGTGTGTGGTTGCCTTTTTCACACCCACTACTGGGGGCCTGGCCTGCAACCCGGCCAGGGCATGTGCCCTGACTGGGAATCGTCACCAGCCAGGGTATAATAGAAGTTTTCATTTTCATTTATTTACATGTTGGTCTAACAAAGGTAAAAGTATTCATTGTAAGTCTAGGAACATATTTTCTAAAGCCCTAATGAGAAAAGTGCTACATTCTGGGCACCAGATGCTGGGAACTGATTCCCAATATTGATGATAAAATGCATTTGTGGTATAAAATATTAATTTAAGGTCTCACTTTTCTTCAAAGTATTCTTTCTGTCTTTATTTTAACAAGGATCGCTGGCTCCTTTTTACAAAATGAGTAAAAGCCCTTACAGTACTTTCCCTGAGGGTCCCCAAAAGTCTCTGGCACAAGGGGTGCCACACTGATCCAGTTTTTGAGCTATGTGAGGTCAAAGAGTGGCCTGGGAGACCATTTGGATGCCACAGATCAATGTGACAAGGGGTGACACCTGGTCCTGGTCACTCAAAGTCTCTTCAGAGAAATAGGCAGTGCAGATGAGGTCAGTAGCTTGACTTACTGCTTTTGTCAAAGCTGGTACTATAAATATTAGGTTATATAATCTGTTCACTTGAACTTTCAGTTCTCCCTAACCTTGGTGTCAGTTTGAAGTAGATTCTGGAGGTTATGGGAAAGAAAGTTAAATATGTCCGTCAGGACCAACCTGGTCCAGTTATCACTATGGGAGAAAGGAAATCCTAAGACACATGTCTGTCTCTTCATGTTGAATCCAGGGTTTGACAGACATAAACCAAAAAATTAAATATCAATTACTGAATACTCTTGCTATGTAAGTTGTAACACAAAAAGCTTTTGAGAAAACGAACGATGAGTTTTCCTGATAATACCAGTAAGAAAAATAATGGTTTGAGTCATATCCCATTGCCTAGAATCACATCAAACACAAACTATCCAGTCAATCAATACTTGTTGACTGAATGAACTGAACTCTGTTTTTTTAAAAAATTGATTACTATTCATCAGTTCATACACAAATGAGAGTCTAGCATCAAAATTTAAAGGATATTTTTGTTCCCACCATCATAATTCCCACCATCAAAGATTTTGATGAAATCTTTTGAAATGGACTAACTCAATACAGTTTAATAAATAATAATGAAGTATCTCCCACCTGTCAAATTCAGGTAACTGCAAAGGCATGGTGATGGGTGCTCTCAGAGAGGTGAGTGTGGTGTGCACACAGAGGCAGGCTAGCCATTATCTTTATGGGGGGAACTGGTTTCTGGTGACCAATGCACATCTCTCCCCCCAAAAGCCAAAACTATGCACATGGATATCCTGCCATCACCTGCAGCCGAGCACGTCAAATACAGGTTCCCTTGTATTTGGATAATTCCCCCCCAAGCATGTCTGTTTCACCTGCTCTCCACCACTCTAGATGACACCGCGTGGCTTTGCCTCCCATGTGTTCTGACTTGTCTGTTTCTTATTGTTTCAATACTTTATCATAACCTGTGTATTTCCATAATGAGCGTTTCTATGCAGCACCCCCAGCACACACTGCAGGACCACCTCTGACACTACAACCACTGGTGCCTCCCTGGCCCTCCCTCCCAACTCCAATCACCTTCCTCAGAAAGGAATCCGATCATTTTATCCCACGCACAGAGAGAGGGAGCTCGGATTTCAGCTGGAGCAGACTCTTGCCACAGACACTATCATGGAGACATGGGCTTTCACCAGGAGTCACCGTCTAAAGGAAGCACTGTTATTATTTCGAGTTCCCCAGCCACGTATTAATCGTGGTTGATGTGACTGCTTGTCTGCATGTGGGTGACCCTGGATCCCTGGGCCACCTCTGTTCTTTGTTTTCCAACTCTGCCCAGATCACAGCCCAGGCTGGGCACGGGCTGCTCCGGGTTCTCCCTGATGCCTGTGAGTGAAGGAGCTGCACTCTTGATACTAACAATACCAATGTCATTTTAATAATGCTGAAGAATGTGGAAGTATGATTGAAATGCATTTTACCTGCTGACGTTTTTCAAACTCCAATTTGATCCGGGACTTGATGCAATTGCACGTGTCCTGATACGTTTGCTGCAGAGCAAGTTCCATGAGGTGCTTGTGGTACGCTCCTGCCAGGTTCCCGCAGATGAAGATGATCACGTTGGCCAAGATCTAAAGGCACACAAAGAACCACTCAGTATGGTGCATGTGTCTAACTCTTGGATGCAGCAATAACAAAGCACACAGTAGCAACAAGAGATGCCTCCAAGAGTAGCTTCCAAGAGATGCCTCCGCGGGAGGTTAATTTCTTTTGTATCCAAACAAACATGTTTATTTACTTAACAGAAACAGCTATTGCCTTTCAGGATTCTGTTTCCTTCTTGGATCCATGCCCTTTGATAGGTGACTTGGCAGTCCCTTCTTGTCTGTGGGCTCAGTTAGATTTGCTTATGCTAGCATAGTGTGGGTCCGAGTAACCATGTGCCAGAGCCAGCCTAGGCTAGAAGGCCTGGCATGTTTTGAGTGACTCTTTTGTGTTCATCAGGAAAAGAACATGGCCTGGTTAGCTCAATGGTCCCAGGAAGTTAAGAGATTCAGGAAGCAAAGCCACCACAGACAACCCAGTGTGCTGCTGAGATTTCATGGTTGCGACACAGCATTATCGTGATATAGGTGACTGACACAGGAGCTCTCTCTCCAAAACTGTATTTGCTGGGTAAATAATATTTACCTGTTAACTTTTGTTTATGTGCGAATATGGTAGCCTTTGAAAACATAAAATTTGCTACTTTATTGATGATGAAAATAATTCATGTTCCTATAAAAACCATGAAGGCCAGCTTCCGCCTTTACATGTTCAGGGCTACACCTACAGATCCAGCAACAGATGCGTGGTCACACCTGCATGAAAACCTCATTGCCCTTCCTCCACATGACCCTACTTCCCACCAAACGGGTAAGCAGTGGCATCAACAACAAAGGCAGCGCATTGGATACCAAAAGTTTTGTGCTTTTCTCTGAGGGCCTTCCACTAACACAGGTCAGCTTATCCCACCAGACACCTGGCATGGTGAGCAAGAGCGGCTATGACTCGAACTCCTGAGTGGGGAGATTTTTATTCCTGAGTCTTCAGTGTTCCCTGTGGTGGGGCTTCCCAGAGAACCACATTGCCTGTCCTCTGCACAGTGCAGTCACCTCTCCCAGGGAAAGCTGGATGTGTTTATCTGACTGAGAGGGCTGGGAGAAGCATCTGGGCCCCAGGAAGCTTAGCCCCTCCCCAGCCTCTCTCAAGGGGGTCTTCCCCCTGTGGGAGGTGGTCACACTCAACTCCTCTACTCTCAGCCAAGTCATAAGCCCCCTGGACTGGGTGCCCCTTTGCTGGAGGTGAGAGGAGATGGTGAATTCAGGGGAAGAGGACAAGTTCATTTGGGCCAGACCCAAGCCACGTTATCCAAATACCTATAACCATAATGAAGATAATTTTCTGTTCTCCACCTGCATGATGCCCTTGTCTATTTCCCCATAGGTGTGAACACAGGTGGAAGGCAGAGATGTTATTTGCCTTCTAAAACCCATTTTGGGGGTAGACAGGTAAAGGAGACCAGAGTTAGAAGTGGGAAGAATGGTGGAATGAGCTTCCCTGTGAGTTAACACAGAGTCCACAGAAGTGGGGGAAGAGTTGTTCAGACTAGAAGGGGCCTTCACAGTATCCCATCTAACTCCCTCATTCACAGGCATTGGAGGAGGAGAGTTCTGGGAGCTCACCCGCATTCTCACAGCAATGCCCAGAAATATACTCGTATGCGTCCATATGCCATCCCCCCTTCAGTACTATGGGTAACTAAACTATTAACTGTGGGTATTGCATGTGTGATATATGTGTGTGACATGTGCACATGGGGTTTGGATGTGATATGTATATGTGGTTAGTGTGTGATGTATGCACAATATGTGTATATATAATAGATGTGTAAGATTTGTGTGGTACATGGCTTGTGTAGTTAGTGTGTATCATATATGCATTTGATACATGTGTGTGCTAGGTCTCTGATTTCTGTGCGATGCTCACATTTACATGGTTTGTGTGATGTGTGTCATGTGTGATTTTACATGTGATATGTGTTACACATGCACAATACTTGCATGTGTGTCACCGTGTGTTGTGTGCACATGTCACTCTGCAGAATGCACACTTGGTGTGCATGTGTGGCACATGTATGTGATATGTGTGGGGCCCATGTGTGCTTGCGGTCTGCGTATGTGTGCACCTGCTCAGAGGGAGGGAGCAGTCTTCGGTGTTATCTCCAGACTCTTTCCCACAGCCATACTGTCACACATCACCTCTGTGAATGTCAATCATGTGAGTGCATGGGAAATCCTGGTCAACTTTTTTGGCTTCCGACCTGAGTGAGGGCAGGTCCTCCTCCAGCTGACAATGATGAATGTGAGTGCTTTGCCCAGTGGTACACTGTTAATTAATGCCTGCCACACCTGACTTCTGCAAAATGACCATCTACTTTGTTAAAGATTCTTCAAACCTTGTCACAGCTGAATTTGTTTTTAAGAACACTGCACAAAAATGCAGGCAATGAGAAACATCAACACAAACCAGACAGCTCAGAATTAGAAAAATACTCTTTCCTTATTAAGTGCAGCTGAACTAATAACAAAATAACTGATCATCTATGAAAGCTATTGCTTTTTCTCCTTAAAAAATGTCTTCAAGGGAAAAATATAAACGTTTTAGAAAGTCAATTCCTCCAAAATAAGAACCAAATGTAAGCAGCAGAACTGAAGGAAGCTATCACCTGTCCCTGGGTCTGGAGTTGGAAGGGGATGCTTCCAGAACAACACTGTCTCTGCCTGACCCAATTCTGCATTGTGATGGAACTGAAGGAGAAGCCTTCTTTGGTTATTTGTTCTAGATTCTGCATTGCTTAAAACAGTATGCAATTCAAACAGTTCCTAGCTATAGATAATTGGAAAGAATACACTTACCAATTTCTATTTGGATATGCAAATGCTTAAGAAATAAACAGCTAGAGGTTTAATGCCAAGTAAAATATTGTATTTCTTTTCTGATGAAAAAAATTAATCAATTTAGAAGCATTTTTCTGATAGCTGGTTTTATCCTAAAATATTGTACTCTAAGGTTAACAGAATTGGCCCTGGTGTTTTAACAACCACACAAATTTACAAATATGACTGATGTCTTAAAGCATTCTTATTTCAAAAGATGTCTTCATATAATGATTTAGTATAGAATCTAGGATACCACAGAAGTGATGTGGTTAAGGTTTCTTTTTAAAAAAATTCAAACCATTTTATTTTCTGGAGGATTGTTAAGAAGCACACACAATAAAAAATTCTATTTTCACAATGTTGGATTTGTTTCGTAACATTGCAGTGTCTCGATGTCTTCTTTTAACTTGTTGCTTCATTTAGCTTCTCTCACATCTGTCAGAAAACAGAAGAGGAGTCTTCGCTTCCCACTGGATGTCTTCAAGAAAACAAGTTTGCCCTGAAGATTCAGACCAGGGCTTGAAATCAAGCGTGGCGGATCATCTGTACAAACTGGCCTGCACCAAGAAGTCATCCCAGGAGCCTGGTCAGCCCTGCCATCTCCACCTCCCTGTCTTCACTTTATGTAAGTGGGTCTCTTTGTCAAGGTTTGTTAGTGATTCCCACAATTAATACATCCTGAGCTGGTGGGTGGAGGCCATATCTACCAGCAAATTGTGACTCTGCCTTTTTCCTAACGATCTCCACAGCTCTTCCAAACATACCTTCTATCTTTTTATACTCTCAAGGATCCAGAAAGTCAAATGACCAGGGGTATAAACACATTTTATTGTTTCACTTCGTGGGCAAAGAAACAAAGGTCTAAAAATTACGACGCTCTCCCCCTTGGGTGCACACCTGCATCTTTCCCCTTCTCCTTGCCTTTCCCCAGGCACACCATCTTTGCCTTTCCCCAGGGCCCGTCTTCGACTTGTCAAACTGGTTTCCTGCACCTGTGCTTCCCAGCTGGCTCACTTCTACTGCCTCTGTAACTTTCTAAATAAACTTTCTCTTATAATTTGAAAGAAAATAGAAAATAAGCGACTTGAGGGAAAGTCCTCAGCCAGCCTGGCCCTCAGGCTTGTCCCTGTACTGTTCCTCACTGCCCCAATTCACATGGGTCTGGTCAGCTTCCTCCAGCACGATCAGACCCTCTCCTAGCGTGTGGGGAAGGGATTTCTTAAGAATTTCTAAAGAGATGTGTGTTACTTTGCAAGTAGCTAACATTATTTTTCTTTATAAAGCATTTGTATTTCATGCTACAAAGAGAACCCATCATTGCAGGTTGTTTGAAGTGGCTGCATCTTGGAGACCACCTGTCCGTGGGACACTGAACTGGTGATGCTCATGTCTGCGTGTTCAGAGGAGAGTAAGTCGAGGTCAAGCTGCTCCAACCAGATCATGTGACCCAGGGTGAATGAACTGAGAATTATTTCACCTGGGAAGAAAACATCTTTTAATGGTGTGAGTTCAATGACTTTGAATACTGGAGCAATTATTAGCTGGGTTAGGTGACTACTCTGACCCCCTATGATTCCGAGATGCTGTGGGTTTTAAGGAGTTCCATATTCCAATTTGTAACTTTATGTTAAGGTTACGAACTACAATGTCCACAGAGTGAGCAGGCAGCACACATGCAAGCTGGGAGTAGGGTGGCTCCTGGTAACGATCAGAACACCATCATTTAATGACCTGATTTCTCTACGAACTAACTGCATGGGGTTGAGTGGGGGGAGATAACAGGGCATTTCAAATAGGTCATCAGTTTAAAACAAAGCAGATCATAAATATGCAAAAACACCAATTATAAGTCAAAGGAAAATAAAAGTGAATACAAGAACTTGATGAAGAGAACCACATATGAATATTCAACAAGCTCACTGCATCTCATAAGCATCAAATTTGGCTTAAATAAAACAATGCTCTTGCTTGGGGGGAGAAAATGATCAAGTAGAAGTTTCCTTAACTGAGCTCTCAAACATGGCTGCAGAGAACCGCAGTCCAATATCCTTAGCATTTCTTTCAATCCCCCAAGAATTAAATTTGCTATACGCCCTGGCCTCAAGATTTCTACTTACTAATTATTTATTGATAACACAGACCAGAAATGCCATGCTGTGGCTAATAACACCCAGGGATCTTTAGGTCATATGTTAGAATCATCTTCTAGTTTAAAATCTCTCCAAATGAGGATCGGTGAAAGCAGAAAGTGTTATAAACTGAATGTTTGTCTCCAAAAATTCAGGTTAGATAATTAGGTTTAGGTGATGTCATGAGCACTGGCCCCATGATGGGATTAGTGTCCCTGTAAGGAGAGGAGGAGACCAGAGCTTTCTTTCTGTTTCTGAGCCACATGAGGACAGAGGCCATCTACAAGCCCGGAGGAGAGCCCTAACCAGGTACTGAATCCACAAGCACCTTAATCTTGGACTCCAGATTCCAGAACTATATGACACAAACATCTATTATTTAAGCTACTCAATCTGTGGTGTTTTTTAATGACAGCCAAAGTAGACTAGAAAGTTATAAAGAAAATTGAAAGAATAAATCACCTCAGGTAAAAGACGGGAAATGAAAATTGGAGGTGAAATGCAATTTGATTTACTATGGAAACAGCACAAGAAATATACGGTACTGTTGGTGGTAGTTATTATTATATTCATTGATCTCTTTTGTGTTACATCTGTTATTCTCATGTCCTTCTGAATAGCACACATCCTGTTCTTTTCTAGCTATATTTGGGCTGAAGGTCTAAAGAATCTTATACATAGATAGGGCTCAAGTCCAGTAGAGTAATCAGATACTACTGGAAGGGGGAAGTTTGAGAGCCATTTGCTCCTCTCAGAAGTGCTCCACCAACTCACTGCAAACCAGCTGAAAGAGACCAGCCTAGGAGATACTCAAGATCTTGATAGAAAGTTCTTCCCACAAATCAAGTCACTGAGAACACAGCTTGCTTCGAAGAGAAACCTGAATTAATCACGCAGAATCCCAAACTTCTACTCTTCAGCTCAGTAACTGCAAATTTGAAACTAAGGGATGAATGGTTGGTTTAATTAATAGTTAGCATAACAGAAAGTTTCCAGTATTGAGAACTCCCTGGAAGGAGCCTACAGAGGTCTCCCTCCACAGAGATTTACAGTTCGCTCTGCTTTCCGCAAAGAATGGTCCTATCACACTGTTAATTCTCTTCCTCTCCACCTTCGACTTCAGGCACAGGGAACAACTCCAGTTCTCAGGTTTCAGCTTCTCTCCACCGCGGGAAGAGAGAAAACCTAGTACACGAGCTCTATGGAAAGTTACAAAGATGAAAAAATCAAAAAACATTCTAACTAAGATCCATGATGAAATATCTCTAAAGAACTATGTTGAACGTTACAATTCTCAATGAGAGCCTTCTTAGGTCTTTAAGATAAGTTTAAAAGAACTGTTAAACCCATAAATCAAAGGGGCCAGTCATTTCCTTTCTACTGTTGACCTATTCTGTAGCCACCTGTTCGAAGCAATGCCATCAACCTTTCTCTCCCCACTGCCTTCTGTTTCAACAGAGCTCTAAGCCCAGTTCCTGGTGCACCTGTGATTACAAAGTACTTTTGTTAGAGTCAGTCTCTATCGGACCCAACACTGCCCCAAAGCTTGCTGACACAGTGAACTTTGGTTGCCCTACTCGTAAACCCCATTCACAACCTACACAGTAGTACATAAACTTGGATGAAACAGACCAAGCACAATGTACCTTGCTGTTCATGACTAAGAGGACACCTTTGAAGGGTAATGAACCTAAATGTAGACAACAAATACAAGGTGACACAGAAGGACACATTTGCCAAGGGGTAGAGGAATAACAACATGGGGAGAATATGGCAAATCTTGGGCATGAACTTAAACATGATATTAAGTGAACTTAAACACGATATCAGTAAGTGCTTCATAGAGAAGCAAGAGATTGCAAAGTCCCAGTAAGACAGTCATGGACTCCACACACAGGAGGAGATTGATGGGTGCTGTGATTCACAAGACCCGCTTTGAACTGGGAGACCCTTCCTAGGCAGGGCAAAGATGCTCCACAACATCACACGCGATTAAAAAATAAGTAAGTTCTTAAAGGCATAGCTAAACCTTTTGTGAACAGGAAAACAAAAAATTCCTATTAGAAATTAAATTTATATTTCTCATTAACGATACTAATTATGGGAGGGGATGCCTCACAGCAACTTCCATTTTCACAGAATAAAAGGCTGAAATGTACTTGAAAGTAGACTCCCCAGAGTGTTCTCTTGGGGTGCCTCTTCAACCACCTCTCCTCCCTACCGTATAAGATGTGATTTGGTGAGTGTTTTAGCTCCGTTCATGTCAAACCATCATAAGCAGTTTGTGGCATTTCTGCAAAAGAACCACCAGCCCCAAATTTTTAAGAAATTGAAGTTTTAAATCTTTATTTTATAAATAGTTTGTTTTTGAAACTCAGTGCCACATTGGTGTAGACCGAATTGTGCACCCTGCCCCCCACAATCCTATCCCAATCTGCAGAGTGTTCAGGAAGAATGCAAAGGCGAGTTTTTAAACCCACTGACATAAGACTCTTTGACTTCTGGTCAGTTTCAACAAAAGACTATCCATTCGTTTGGCCCACATCTCCAGGAGGCATCTTGTTTTCTCCCAAATGGCTACGACTACTGTGGACTGGGCAGCTTAAACAATTAACCTTTATATGCTCACAGTTCTGGAGGCTGGAAGTCCACGATCAAGGTGACAGCAGAGTTGGTTTCTCTCCAGGTCTCTTTCCTTGGCTTGCACATGGTAACCTATTTGCTGCGTCCTCACATGTTTTTTTCTCTATGTGAGCTTGTGTGTTCCTGGTGTCTCTCTGTGCTTTCTGATCTCTTTTTCTTGTAGGGACACCAATCAGCTCGCATTAGGGCCCTTCCTAATGGCCTCATTTTAACTTAATCACCTCTTCAAATCCCTTGTCTTCAAATAAAACTGACACTCTGAAGTACTAGAGGTTGAGTCTTCAACATATAAATTATTTTTGGAGGGAACACAGTTCAGCCCATAATAACATGATATGGAGTTTTAAAGAAAAAAAATGTTTTATGAATTACCAGAGAATCCACTTAAGGGTTAAAACTTGCATTCCTAGAAATTTAGGGCTGGTAATTCTTTTGCAGAAGTGCCACATACCACTCCTGATGGTTTAATATGAACAAAGATGAGACATCATTAAGCCACTTAACTCAGCAAACCTTTACTGAGCATTCATTTGACAATTACATTTTATACCCTTGCCCCACCCGCTCCTAGGAAACCAACTCCATTGGAATGAATGCAATAAAATAGGCCAATGATAAAAGTCACGAAGTGAGTGAACAAACGTAGGCGACACAACGCAGGCTTCTCAGGAGCTGGAGGGTGAGATTTTAGTTGCAGTTGCTGAGCTCTCAGGGTGATGACCACGATCATTCTGTCATCAGGAATCCTTGTCAGCCATCTGTCTTTATGAGAATAAAGATGCTTTTGGTTGAAGGCGGACAGCTGATAAACTGAGCATACTTCCTCCAGCATTACTATAAAATTCTACTTGTAAAAAGTGATACCACTAATGCTGAGGTTCCCAGATTTTCTTGGCTCACAATGCCCTTATTGTCTCATTAATTTTTCCCATAGCACTACTAAATCAAAAGGAATTAGGACTAAGAGTTCTGATTATTAAGTAGTAAAGTCCAAACAAGTAAAATACTCTGCCCTAAAAACTCAGTAGTTGTTGGGAGTGGAAAAGCCAACATATATATTGAAATAAAATATAGTATTTTTAATTCATTCTTTAATAACCAGTGACTAAGTATGGGCCCTCAGTACCTATGTGCTTGTTGAGCATTGCATAATATCACAAACCTTAGATTCCAATTTGACACCCCCACTCACATTTCTCATTCTTGTCTTGATTTCTGCATGTACTGGCTTTTGTCACAACTGCCCCAAACCCATCTTTACAATGAAAGGAATGCTGTGTCATCTGATGTTACCCTTGAGTTTGTGGTTTGCATGGTGTCTGGCAGATGTTAAGCGCCATTGTGTTTCCCTCCAGAACTTATAGTATCATGAGGTACTCTGGGTGCCCTGGCACACTGTTTGGAAAACAAGTCACTAATGAAGTACACTTTCAATAAAATAAATATATTAATTAATTAAAAATAAGAAAGTTATTACAATTATAATGGGCATACCACCTATTTTCATCTTTGTAAACTCTGAGAAGGTATATTTAATTGGATCAAAATATATGAGACTTGCTTGCAGCTTACACAGAGGTATTTGTTTCTGTTAAATAAACCTGATCTGAAAGTATTATCGTGCATAATTTTAGGACACACATCTCGGAGTAGCTACAGGTTTAACCTTCTGGGTTAAAGTCTTCTCTGTGTCATTGTCAATAGCAGGAAATTCCTCTTCAAGTTCACTTGTCTTCCTAGAAGACCAGAAGCAGGAATCTAACATACCCCATGAGTCCAGTTTCTGTCGAGGTCTCACCCCCCAAGATGGCACACACAAAAGAGGTAAAAAGTCTCATGAAATGACAATTTACAAAGGTTTCTAGGTGGTGGGCATCACACACACTTTTTCAGCTTTTAAAGAAAATAAGAGATAAAGCCCCAGCCCTCATTCAGGACCATCATAATCATATTTAAAACTCCAGTGATTCCAAGTCTAAATGTTATTTCTGTGATGAATCAGCATGCTTCCTGATGGTGTGAAAGCAGTGTTTCACTCCAGGAATGAAATAAATCCATCCAAGGCTACTAGAATTCTACAGAACATGTATAAGCAGTTAGCAATATTCATGTCTATTTTCTAATGGACATGTTACATAATAAATCTGTCCACTAAAAAATCAACAGTAAAATTATTAGGTGAGCAATCCAGAAGTACTAATTTTTAAGGGCCATAATAAAGAATAGAAATCCTAGGCAAAAAGTAATGAAGTTCTTTTTATTTTGTACCATATATAAGTCAGATATTAACTAATAAAAGCAACATTTACTACCTCACAATGTATCTTAACTATTTGGGGATCAATTTTTTTTCAAAGATTTTATCTATTCATTTTTTAGAGAGAGAAGAAGGGAGGAAGAAAGAGAGGGAGAGAAACACTGATGTGAGAGAGAAACACTGATCAGTTGCCTCGCACTCGCCCCATTCTAGGACTGAACCACAACCTAGTCATGTTCCATGACAGGGAATTGAACCAGCACCTTCGCCTTGAGGGATGATGCCCAACCAACCAAGCCACACCGGTCACAGTTATTTGAGGGACATTTGTGTTTTTATGATTTAACAAGACCATTTGGGATATGAAATTAAATAGAAGCAGCAGAAAAACTGATTGAGTGTTTAAAAGAGAGCAGTCTGAGAAATGACCTTTTTTACTAGAAAGAAGAGGCAAGCAGGATGTAGAGTTTCCCATGGCCCAGGGTCCTGATGGTTGTGTTTCTCTAGTCAGAACAATTGAAATGCTGGGCTTGCTACAGGGAATAGTTTCACACCTCAAGAATTTCTATAGGCAATCACTTCGCTGAAAGATGTTGATGGGCAAAAAACGTGCCAGGCATCAGAACCACATGGGAGAATTGGAATGGAGGAAACAGTCTGATGTTAGAATATGCATTTAGAAATTGCTTTTTATAGTGGAAATTTGACAACCAAATTCCACCATTTGCAAGAACACTTTCTAACTTCTGTGCATAAGTAAACCACATAGATCTGGACCGAGACCTTCATTAATCAGTTGTCACCAGGCAATAGGGATTCCAGGCTCAGTTCATTCCTGACAACTTTTATTTCATCGATCTCTCCCTCATTGTATTAGTCCCAGCAGCAAGTAAACCTGCTCCTAACCATGCAGTATCTTCCCTTAACACACACAACCCTTCCTTCTTTTCCATTTCTCATTTTCCCTTTATAAGCAAACCTCAAAGTCTTGTCTACTTAAGGTCTTTCTATTTTTTTGACCTCTGACTATCCATATCCCACTTCAAACTCTGCAGCAATCTCAAGATGCCCCAGCAACTACTCTTGTCAAGGTCACTGGTCACCTTCAATTTTGCCTTTAACAAACCCATCAACCTCTTTGTGCACTCAGTACCATGACTCCTGAGCAACGCCCTCAGCAGCAGCTGGTCACTCTCTCTGGCCGAGAGTCCTGGCCTCTCTTGGCAACCTGGGATCCACTCTCCCTGGGGTACCCCTAGATGCCTCCACCTTTTGTGACTCAAATGTTTTACTTTCTAAGTCCCTATGTATGTCCCATTCCCCTTAAATCCCCCTGATTTCTCCCACAAAGCATTATCTGTACTCCTGGCTTTTCAACATGATCTAAATAACATCAATTCCTACAGGTGGGCCTTTAACCCAGATTCTCCTTTGGAGGTCTGGACCCACAGGAGCTATAATCCCCTCTGCAGTGTCTCACAGATTTATCTCACATTGAACTCTTTATATGTCCTATCCTGTCTGCGTCTTCGACTTCCCTTCATGCCCTACCTCCAACTCCATTCTTCCCTTTTGGAGGTCTCATCTTTCTAGGCTCAAGGCCATTGCCCACCTGGGCTACCTGGTTAGTGCATTCCTCTAATGCAGGTATATACTTTAGGCTTTTGAAAATTGATGCCTTAAACAGTTCATCCTAAGTAGGGGTCATCTCACCCCAAGAAGGCAAACATTGGTTCCCAAGGAAAATGGAAGGAAGGAAGGGAGAGAGGAAGGGAGGGAGGAAGGAAAACAAAACAAATTAAATGCATAAAACTCAGATATGCATGCACCACATAAATAAATATGCCTATGCAATGAAATTTGGGGGGGTCAGTTAGGGGAAATTATCTGAAAATGCCCCTTGAGGAAGTAGTAATAGAGATAGGTAAAGAAACATTGCCTTAAACATTTTATCTTCACGCCACCTGTGCTGTCTCCATGCTCACGGGTGACCTGTGGCTTTTTGCTTCAGAGAGAAGTGAGAAGTACTTTCACACAGCTATCTGGTTTACTCGCTAATCTCCTTGTGATAAATTAGAGTCTGCAATCTGCATTTAAACACCTTTCTTTTTCACTTATGTTACAGCAAACCAGCCTTTCAAACCTGGTGAAGTCTGGATTCCTAACAACATCACACTCAGAGCTCTCCTGTTGAGGGCCACACCCTGCGGAGTGAACACTCCCAGGCGGACAGACACTACCTGTGTGGACAGGCTTCCCCGGGAGACCTGTCTTCTGTCTGATTAGATCATTCTTCAAATAAGAACCATTTTATTTATAGCTCCACCAGCCACAGATTTAAACATACCCTTCATAACCTGTTTATCTTTCCTATTGGGTAATTATATAAATTACACCCAATTCTGCCGATGACTTTTGCCATCCTTTATAACTATAATGAATCTAATCAAAACACTACCATCATACACAAATGTAAATTTCATGCACGAACGGCTTTATTTAGGGAACCAAAGACTTACCTTTTAAAAATATGCTGTCAACTGTGAGAAGAGGAAGGGCCTAGTTAAAGAACAAATAAATATAAACGACCCATGAACAGGGGCAGCAGCAAGGTGGGGAATGACTGTGGGAGTGGGGGCTTGAATGGGGCAGGGAAGAGCAACAGGGCAAAACTGGGACAACGGTAATAGAACAACAATAAAAAATCATTCTAACTGCCATACAAATACATCATCTGATTTGTTTTCAGCAATTGACAAGATAAAGTTTTGTTGCGGACTTTTGCTCATGAGAGCTCACCAAGCCACGGTTCTGAAACAGGCTGTGCATTAGAATCACTCGCACTGTAAAAAGATGATATGTGCCCAGAGCCCACTCCTGGAGGGCCAGCAGGTTGCTATTTTTTAACAGAACTCTCCCAGAGTGAATATGTTGTGCACTACTATTGAAGAAACTAACTCAGATAAAAAGTAGATGGCCAAACACCACTAATGCCGGAACAAATAAACAATTCAGGTAGAGAAAAGAGCTGAGAATTTAATAATGGACTGAATAACAGCTGATGCTAAGGAGGATGAGCTTCTCCCAGTGGAGGTGGGCTTTGCTGTTCAAACTAACAATGTGAGGTTATGATGTGATTCCTTAAACCATAAGAAAGAAATCCTGGACTCATCTAGGAGGGCTCTCACACTGATTATTGGAAGGTGGTAAAGACTGTAGTAATAGGAGTAGAAAATGAACTTGGATAAAGCCGAGGCTTAGTGGTAGGGTAGGATGAGGGGAAAGATGTAATGAAATCAGTAAGAGATGAGTCAAGACTAACCTCAGATGCTCACATCCAAATAGTCAAATGAAATTTCAGACAACCCTCAATAACAAATGAACAAAGACCAGAGGTAGAGATTGAAGACAATGTGTACATAGGATGACATCTATTCTAAGAAGGACCGGTTCCCTGTAACTTCTAAAGGAATATTCTCAAATGCACTTTCAGAATGCTGGGGCTCTTAGCTATTGTGTAAGCATGCGCTTACTTTTGAAAGCAAACAGCAAACATTCAGTAGCTTCTAAGACAAATAGAAAACAGAAATCAGCAAGTTAAAACTAGTTCATCAGTGAGCATTCTGAAGTTATAACTCCTTCTCTGGTTCCTTTGTTAAAGCAAGTCAGCATCCTGTGATAGCACTTGAATTAATGAATCTGATTAAGTTTGCATTAATATTAAGGGATCACACTTCAGAGCCTACAAGTGGAGCCTTTGCTAATAGAAAAAAATGTTGCATTTAAATGATCATTGCCCAAATTTAGATTTAATTGTAAAACCATGTCCTTAACAAGTACTATAAATAATTAAATAAGATGTTAACTTTTATTAAATTTTACTTAATGATTGTTTAATTAACCAATGCACAAAAATACAATCTGCATAATTTTTTCAGGTTTCTCCTTTGCTTTCATCCCTACATCACCATCAGACGCAGGGCCACAGAAGTCACTGTGGCAGGGGCTGTAGCAAAACCTATAGCAAGACATCTGTGGGCACCCTCATCAACATGGTAGTTCCTGTCTGAGTAAGTTTTTCTCACGTTTAACAGCAGCTTCAAAATGACTGCATTGGAGATTTCTGGCAGCGGAGGTGGCCGCAGCAACACATTCAAAACAGCATTCACTTGTATATTTAAAGGGAAAAAAGTCTGGTGATTTACGCATTTTGGAATTTGTTATTGCCTACGAAGTTAATAGCTGCTCTTCTTAATCCTGGCATAAGATGAGACGACAATATTAGATGGTGTGGTGGGGACCTGTAGGGTTCGGGACAGGCTAGGTTAGCCAAGCACTTTAAAGGAGAGGCAGGTCCTGTGATCAGCTAGTCAAGACCTTTCCCATCCCTTCTCCCTGGTACCTCCCACCACAAAGGGTGGAAATTCACAGATTTTCTTTTCCAAGTTTTCATGTAGCTGGGAGTGAAAGCAGATGTGAATGAAACTGGCTTCAGAAGAGGAAGAATCCCTGTGTCAGCTTTAACTTCCTAATAAAAAGTAGCAGATACAATTCATGGGAAACTTCCACTTCCCTCCCCATTCTACTTGCTCTCAACGGAGATGAAAAGGCTGAATCTTCAGCAGCCTCCACGTGACTATGAGAGAAAAGCCAATGGACTCCGGGAAGCATCAGTCCTGACTCATTCATCTGCTGGACCTGTGTAAATAGCCTTCTACCTTAGAATTTCTTTTTTACTTGAGGCAAATAAATTTGCATTTGTTTAATCCTCTGTAGTCTGGTTTTCTGTTTCTTACAGCCAAATGTAGGCTGACTCATATGACTGGGGTATCCCGACTGAGTCAGCGAACAGTCTTCCCCATGTGGTGGCATAAGCTTCTGTTACATGTAGTTTTCTGAGTGTGTTTGGTATTCAGAATATGAATTAAGATTACACATAAAAGCTTAGATAGATAGATAGATAGATAGATAGATAGACAGACAGATATACCTTAACTGGCTGGCAGGCCAAGAAGAGAAAAAATTCAGACCAATCTGAGAAAAATTAACCTCTTCAGGGAGGCAATAATGTCAAAAGAGGTTTGAGTTGGAGAGGTAGATTGGGCAAGCGTGGGAGTAACTAAAAGGGATTTCTAGAAGGTAGGCCTTGAGCTAAGCATTAAAAGGTAGGAGTGAAATTGCTCCATGCCTTGAGGTCTAAAAATCGAGAGGAGGTAAACCCAGCCAAAGTGGGAAGATGCCCTGGAGTGTAGCAGCTGGAGGGATTAAGAGAGAACGTTAAAAACAGGAGATATGTTCTTTTCTTAAGGAACTGACTATATGGTTCTGATGGTATGATGAACTCACAAGAGGAAAATGGCGAGGCAGATTTTGCTTAGGTATTATTTTTTTATGGTACTGGGTTGAAAGGTACTCCCCTCTTTTCAAAGAATTTTTAAAAGATATGTCCACCTAGAATCTGTGATTGTGAGTCTGCTCAGAGAGAATGACCTCTTTGCAGATATAATTAGGTTAAAGGTCATCCTGGATTAGGGTAAACCCTACATCCAATGACAAGCATCTTTACAAGAAGAGTAGACAGTGGAAGTCATGCGAAGATGAAGGCTGATATTGGAGTCACGCCGCCATAGCCAAGGGACACCTGGGGCCACCAGCAGCTAGGGGAGGAAGAAGAGAAAAGATCCCCCTCCACCCATAGCTTTTGAAGGGAGAACTGAGGACACCTTGCTTTGGGGGCTCTGGACTCTTAAACTGTAAGAGAATAAATCGAATTTGTTTTAAGTCGTTGAGTTTGTAGAACTGTGTTACAGTGGCCCCGAGAAATCAACACACTGGTGCACAATATCATTGCTTCTGAGGAAAGATGAGGGGCCTTCGCAAAGCCAGGAAGCCTACAGAGGGAAGGGCGGGAGAGGCAGGAGCCTGGAGCAGAGTCGAGGGAGGGCTGAGTGGTCTGGAGGACGTGATGATGACAGCTGCTGTGGGGTCTCTCTCTTGGGTTATGGTTCTGATTGTCTCGCTAGTTAAATGGATACTTTCCCCTCCACAAAAGGCTGAGAACATTCCTTATTCTCAAGCTGATAGCTGAGCCTGTCCTATGGAGCTTTGTTTTAAACATCAATGTGACTGAAGGTAAGATTTTGGGACAGGTAAACTCCCGGAGTCTGTGCATACATTACCTTCTTACATAAAGCTCAGAGCCAGACAGTTTGATCGCCCTTTTAAGGGAGTTTGCTCAACACAGAGGCCTAAGGTATACATACATAAGAGTGAGGAAGTCACCTTTTCTGAGTTTCCGCCACGGTTATTATTTTACCTCTGAACTCATCATGGTATTAGTTTAAAATGAGCAATTAACAACAATATTAAATTGGCTTATGAAAACCACTGTCAAAAAATAAACTGGATCAGGAGCCGAGCGGACAGTGGGGATTGGGTTCTACGCAAAGGCTTTGACCATGTGGCTCCATCCTTCACCTTGGGAAAGGTGGGGTGGGGCCAGCAATCCCACACTTCAATTCCCTCATCATTGGCTAAAGGCTTTGGGACCTGGCTTAGAGGTTTGCATGGTACCAACTTTATTCATGACTCTAAGATAATTTTAGTATTCATGGACATGACCCAAACAATGATTCTTGGAAATTTGACCTTGGATCAGTGGCCTTTGCCCCAATCACCATGGTCATAACTGAACTTTCTAATCATGTGAAATCACCCACATCAGAAATCTCAAACTCACTGTCCCTCTTCCTTTCTAGCTTCCTACAGCCTCACCTTGTCACTTCGCAGTGGTCTCACTCTGACTCTGCCTTTTCTGCTAATCTATCAGCCTGTCACCTTCTCTAGACAGCCAAGAACTTAGCCAGATGATCGGAACTTCTTCCTTGACAGTCTCCTCATAGCCATGTCCTCTGTGTCCAGCCAGTCATGAACTACCTATTAACACTGTTTTTGAGGCTTTTGACACTTTGGTTACTGCCTACTCTTGGGAAATATCTTTCCATACTGTCCTTTCTTGATCATCCTGTTTCCCAGCCCATTCCTGAAGACTCCTCTACTCCCCTAGCTCCTTATATCTTTATATCCTTATATCTTAATATCCTTATACTCTCCGGGGTCTCCCCTTCACTCTCACAAGATTAAGACAGTGACCACATTGGCCACTATGGTTCACATAATGCCCTACAATGCAACATCTCCCCAAAGGATCTGTGTCTCCAGCCCAGACCCTGCCCCCTCCATCCAGAATCCAGGAAATAGGATGCAGCTGCCCAGCACATCTCTACCTGGCAGACCCTCAAACACATTTCAGGCTACAGCAAAGGAATTTCCCATCTTCCTTCCCCAAAGTTATCCTCCCCACATCTTCCCTATGCATTTGGTGTCACCTCCCAATCACCTAAACTAGCAACAAGATAAAGTGCCTTGAAGTGTTTTTTTTTCCAGACATCTGATATTCACGAAGCACTGACAACTTAATTTGTTAAATAGCTATTGAATTCTCTCCATTCCCACTACTGTTCTGTTTCCCAATCAACTCTGGACTCTTGCCACAAACTCCAACTGGCTTTCCTGTCCCTATTCCAGTGCATCTGGCAGAAGCCACTGAAGTGATGCACAAGATGCCTACACTAGCCAGCACAGGTGGGTGATGCTGTGGCAACAGGCACCTCCCAGATCTCAGTGGCTCACATATTAAATGTCCATTTCTCCCTGAAGCTTGAAGTCCACCAGTGATCAGCAGAGGGGTGGAGTCCCAGGCTGACACAGGCTCCCTCTTCATGTGGGTGTCCACCATTACTGTGGCAAAGAGAAGATATGGCACAGGGGCTCCTCCAGATGATGCCACACAGCTCTGCAGATCACTTGGGCAAGTCACCTGAGCTCAAGGAGGAAGGAAGTACAAGCCCATCATATGCCGATGGGCACAGAATTCAAATCCCCATTATCAGCTACACCCAGGAGCCCTCTGCTTAGTCCTTATGCAGGCAGCTCTCCACTGCCTACGGCTCTTTCTGCCAACTCCACTATGCATAAGGAAGGCCAAGAGTGCACATCTCAAATCTAAAATCCCAGAAAATTCTGATCAGTTAGGGGCATAACTCAGGAATTTGCATTTTAACAGACTTCCAAGATGGCTATATGTACTAGTAGTCTATGAGCCACACTTTAAGAAACACTATCTTACAAGATCAAGTATATGCTTCTTAAAATAGCATAGGATGTCCTCCATGCTGGGCCTCAGCCCCTCTCTGGAAGCCCATTTACACTCACGCCCCAACTCGGAGCCACCTTACTTCTTGAGGTGCGGTCACCCCTGACTCTGGCTCCCAGCTTTTGCTCTGTCTCTGCTTCACATTCTCAACCCTTTTGCTCCTGCTCCCTCCCCTCCCCCTGTCTAATATTTGACCTGTCAAAACCTAAGTGACCCCAGGACTCAGCCTAGGCTTTTCAGCTCCCATTCCAGTCCTAGGTTGGTTAGATGGTCTCTCCCCTCCTCTCTACCACCTCGGCATAGCGCATGCCTTGCACTGAACCTACTCCGGGGTTTGTGCTGGGGCAGCATTATTTCTTCTGAGGATGTTCCTTCATTAGACTTTGCAAATAAGAGCAGGGACTTTTCCACCATCAAGCACAATGCAAGGCACACAGAAGATGTTCCACACATGGTCCTTGAATGAATGAATGAAAATGAATGAATGAATGAATGAATGGTCAATCCATCCCAGCGCAATGTACATTTCATCCCATTCTGTTTCACTGCTCCTGAAAAAAAAAGTCTCAGCTTGGGAGGGTTGAGTTCAGGGGACAGCATAGAGCAGTACTGGGTCCCTGATGGGCTACTCGAAGCGGCTCTGAAATCTCCCATTGCAAGAAGGCCTCCGAGGCTGCAGCCTGGGGGTACTGACTTCTCAAAGAGGGCTCTGTGCAGTTCCTACCAGAAGCTGCCTGAACATTTGCTTTGAATCCAGCCCAAACCACAGCCCCAGCCTCACCCTGGCCCCTGCCTCCTTCTCCCTTGCCTTTAGGCAGGCACCAGAAATAGCAATTGGCAGAGAAAGGGAGAAACAGCAAAAACCTAATTTTGTTTCCTTGCCCTTCAGAAAGTTAAAAAAATGATCAAGATAGAAATTTCTGGGTTTTGCTCCTGGTACAGCTCCGACCTGAAAAAAGTCTTTTGAGTCTGGCTCTTAAGGGAGCTCAAAAAATTGCTCACAAGCAGTTTTTCCTCATCCTCTTGGTTTTCCTTTACCTCACTCTCCTGGCCTGTGTGAAATTGGTGTGACTTGGCTGTATAATTTGTATGTAACCCATCTTAATTCCTGTTTGAAATAAAGAGAGGACTGATATTAAAATATTAATGACTCCAATTCACTAAGTAGAGACCATAACCTCAGGGATACATCATCTATGATACTTAATTCTGTGAATTCTAGTTAATAATAACAATAACAACAGCAGCAGCAGCAGCCGCAGCAGCAGATGAAACGCCCGCTGAGGCGTATACAGAACTTAGATTGGGCCAAGCATTATTTCAAGCACAAGCTATTTATTAATCCATTCAATCACTTGAATGCCCCATTTTGCAGATGGAAATGTGGGATAAGAGCGGGGAGGAGGTGTTGCCCTGGGTGCCCTGGGAACCAAGGTGGCCTGACCGGAGAGCTCCCCAGCTTCCCCACTCCACTCACCTGCCACAGAGGAGGAAATCACAGAACGAATTTTTTAGGAAAACATCTTAGGGTATTTTTTGTTGTTCACAAGTTCTCAAAGAACTATTAAAACAGTTTTGTAAGCTAATTATTCAAGTAATTGGATCACTGTTATAAATATCAGTTTTGTCATTAGAGAGGCAACGAGGAAGCTACATGTTAGCATGACCTTGGCATTTTGTGTTACTTGGGTTCCAACATCCCGTCCACAGCCTACATCAAATAATAGGGCTCTCGATTACCATGGAAATATATCTCCTGTCAAGGCTATTAATTTGTGCCTCAGTTATCCATCTGAAAATGGACACTTAAACAACTACTTTCTACTTTCTTGCAAGAGCAACTATGATATACATGTAGCTTGCCAACCATGGAAGTCTAGAAGGAAGGAAAAATATATCAGTTCCTCAGTATGTAAAGGAATATATGATGGCAGAATGACAGACTGAGAATTGTCTGGTGATGTACCCCTCTCTCAAACCCTGCAGGGTCAGGGTCTGCCCCCACACCACCCTCAGGAGAGGGCTTTCCAAGCAGGGCAGAGTCCTTGTAGAGATGTTCTGCTGGGGAGGCCTCTGTGGAGGGTGTGCTCCCCAGACTCTGAGGACAGTGGCAAAGGGTTGCTTTAAAAATATCACTATATAAAATATGTGGCACACCTACATAATTTGCTAGTATTTAAGTCATTTGTAACTTGCAGACACCAGAGCTCGGGAGATGCCAAACACTTATACTTTTGTTGTTGAACATCAGAGAGAAATTTTTATATCCGACCAGAAGATATGTGAGAGAAAAAATAACAGCTTGCTCTTTTCTTGATGGTTCGCACCATTTTCACAAAGCCAGAACCCAAAAGCACTTCACTTAGGTTTGGAAAGAGCCCACGGAAGTGCTTCTAACTAGTTCTGAGGCTTTGGAGATTAACACAAACAACATAAATAAAGATTTATGGGAAATGGATCCTTAAAATATAGCCCACTGAGATGCTTCTAACTAGTTCTGAGGCTTCAGAGACGAACACAAACAACATAAATAAAGATTTATGTAAAATGGTTCCTTCAAATATAGCCCACTGAAATGCTCCTAAATAATTCTCAGGCTTAAGAGATTAACATAAACAACATAAACAAAGATTTATGGAAATGGTTCCTTAAAAGATGAATATATAAATATTGAAATAATAAACAACTGAAAATTAGCAATGACAATGATCAGTAAGGAATGTGCTATTCATTCAACACAAAAAAGTAACACTAGTGTTGACCACTTTTTAATAACAACACTGTTGTTTGTTAATTTATTCTCACAGCCTTTCCGTGAGCGGCGCTGGGTGTGGGCAGGTGTTTGGGTGCCTGCTGCCATGTGCTCATTGTAAGAGGACAATTATAATTAGATGATGAGCAAAACCACTATCCCCTTGTAAACCACTTTGCCTTAAAGGACAAATAAAACATTAAAAGGGATGGGTAAAAAGGCAAACAAATTTAGAATGATATACCAATGTCTCAAATAATTGGCTTAGAGAAGAGGTTAGGGCACAAATAGCATTTAGCAGGCTCTGGATTCTGTCCTTAGAAACCGGCCTTGAGGCGTTACTCTTCCTTAGATATGATCTTTCCTCCTGCTACGGAGCGAGGTTCCTGATGTTGATCAAACAGGGTACATGGGCCAGATCTTTTTATAAGAGCTTTGATTGTTTTCGTTAATAAATTGTAATAGGTTTTTAGGTGAATATTTCCCAAATACAGAAAATCCCACTCTCCTGGAGAAGTTTTGTTTATTGGATCATTTATCCATCAAATACTTTGAGAACAAGATGGAAGAATGTTCTTGAGCAGATTAAGTTCTGTCTGGGGACAAGGGCAATGGATGTATAAACTCATTAATTAAGTTAATAATTAATTAGAGACCACAGAGTGCAAACCAGGGAAGTGCTGTGAGAGAGGCCCGTACACAAGAGTTCTCATGCTCGGTGAAATGAGCCAGTCAGAGAAAGACAAGTACCATATGACTTCACTTAGACATGGCATCTAATGAACAGAATAAACTAACAAACAAAGTAGAAACAGACTCATAGATAGAGAATAGACTGACAGTTGTCAGAGGTGAGGGGGGCTTGGGGGACTGAATGGAAAATGTGAAAGGATAAAGGAAAAAAACCTCACAGACACAGGCAACAGTATGGGGCGACTACCAGAGGGGAGGGGGGGGTGGATGTAGAAGTTAAAGGGAGGATACATGATGATAGGAGGCTTGACTTGGGTGGTGCACATACAGTACAATATAAAGATGTTCTATTATAGAACTGTATACCTGAAAGCTATAAAATTTTATTAATCAATGTCACCCCAATAAAGTCATTAAACTTTTTAAGAATGGGTATAACAAGAATATACCTGCCCCCCCTCCCCACAACACACTCACATAGAGTTCCTGGCTGTTTACAGGCACAGGTCAGGACACTGAAGCTAAATATTATCATTATAATATGGAAAGTGGAAAGGCCAGAGCTCCTCCCTCAGGAGGCTCTTCCCTCATGTCACTTGAGTTTCTCCACTTACTTCACTTCCCCCAAACTTCAGAATCCTACATGCTGCCCCTGGCTCTCTCCAGGCAAGTTCAAGTTCTGGAGTCACGGTCCCTGCTCATGAGACAGTTCCACATGTTGTACTGAAATAATCTTCATTGAACTCATGAGATACAAAAGCTTATTCTGGCTGAATACTAAAATGTTCAATATTAGAAAATTTTATACATGAAAAGTAATTTTTGATAGTATTCCTTACGTGTTTGAGAAAGATTGCTGATGGAAAGAGCATTATCTGTGAAATATTTGTTACAGCATTTTATTGGGGAAACAACTTTTATACTGTCACTTTTATATCAAAACATCATCATGGATGGAACTAATACTCTCAGTAAGTAATACACTCAAGTACATATTTCACTGATGCGCCTCATAGTTTTTCATGCAAATTTTGCATCTTCTTCAGTGTAATAAAAACCAGGAAGTCCTCCACTTGATCGCAGCACCACAGATTTCCAGCAGCCAGGATGCTCAAAGCACCTCTCTGCCTTGAGGTCTTAGTGCCCCTCTGTATCCATCAGGTCCATAGTCCATGTCATTCAGCCCAACCCTGCCCCTCCTAGAACCCTGGTCAGCTGTGCACCTGGTTACCCTTGTCGCACAAACACAGACACCCTACACGTTATCACAAGAGAGGCTTGACTCTCCCCCAGGTGATGTTGCTGAGCAAATCAAATCTCCTTTGTGTATAAATAACAAGTCTTTGATTTTATCAGTAACAGGCAGGGTCAAGATGAATGCTGCCCTAGGATGGAATAAATGAATGTTTATCCCCATGAAGGCACTGTGCAGCTGTTTCCACAGAGCTGCCTGCCACTCAGAGCTGCTGCTGGTCCCCAAACTGACCCAGAACCATCCCAAATAACCAGTACTGTTATCGTTCAGATAAAAAAGGCTTGGTGTAGCCCTGGCTGCTGTGGCTCAATGGACTGAGTGCCAGCCTACGAACCAAAGTGTTGCTGGTTGGATTCCTTGTCAGGGCACATGCCTGAGTTGCAGGCCAGGTCCCTAGTATGGGGCACATGAGAGGCAACCACATATTGATGTTTTTCTCCCCCTCTTTCTCCCTTCCCCTCTCTCTAAAAATAAATAATTTTTTAAAAGGCTTGGTGCCAATAACATCTAACTACAAAATGTAAATAACATAATATCTTAAACTATGCATTCCATCTTAGACAACATAGCAAATCATAAATTACCAGGAGGAATTCTCATTTTCTTAAGTGCACCTTTGTAAAGGAAATAAGTTATATTTTGTAAAGATACCTCCACATAGGGGTATGTTTTATATTCTACTTTAATTCAAGTAAGATATTTTTGGAGCTTTTTTTTTTTTGCTTAAACCTTTCATCTTTTCCACCCAGCCCTCCTGATCTCTCTCCCCTCTGACAGCTGTCAGTCTGTTCTCTGCGTCTATGAGTGTGTTTCTGTATTATTTATTTTGTTCATTAGATTCCATGAGTAAGTGAAACCATATGGTACTCATCTTTCTCTGACTAGCTTATTTCACTTGGCATAATGCTCCCCAGGTTCATCCATACTCATACAAAAAGATTTCTTTTTTTCACAGCCACGTAGTATTCCTTTGTGTAAATGTATCATGGCTTTTTATCCACTCATTTACTGATGGGCATTTGGGTGGCTTCCAAATCTTGGCTATGGTAAATAACACTGTAATGAATATAGGGGTGCATATAGTCTCTCTAATTAGTGTTTTGGGTTTCTTTGGATATATTCCAAAAAGTGGAATCACTGGGTCATAAGGCAGTTCCATTATTATTTTTTTGATAAAACTCCATGTTTTCCACAGTGGCTGCACCAATCTGCATTCCAACCAACAGTGCACAAGTGTCCCCTTTTCTCCACATCCTCTCCAACACTTGTTATTTGTATTCATTGATGATAACCATTCTGATGGGTATGAAGTAATATATCATTCTGGTTTTAATTTGCATCTCTCTGACAGTTAGTGACATTGAGCATCTTTTCATATGTCTATTGGCCATCTGTATGTCCTCTTTGAAGAAGTGTCTATTCACGTCTTTTGCCCATTTTTTTATTGGATTGTTTGTTTGTTTTTGGTGTTTGAGTTGTATAAGTTTTTCATAAATTTTGGATATTAACCCTTTGTAAGATATATCATTGGCAAATATGTTCTCCCATTAAGTGAGCTATCTTTCACTTTGTTGATGGTTTCCTTTGCTGTGCAAAAACGTTTAGGTTTGATGTGGCCCCATTTGATAATTTCTTTTGTTTCCCTTGCCCAAATAGATATATCAGAAAAAAATATTGCTAAAAGAAATCCCTGAGATTTTACTGCCTATGTTTTCTCCTAGGATTTTTATGGTTCCAAGTCTTACATTTAAATCTTTAGTCCACTTTGAGTTTATTCTTGCATGTGGTGTAACATGGCAATCTGTTGGGGGGGGGGTGTATGTAGCTGTCCAATTTTCCCAACACCATTTATTGAATGGAGTATCTTTATTCCATTGTATGTTCTTATCTCCTTTGTCAAATATTAATTGACCATAAAGATGCAGGTTTATTTCTGAGCTCTCTGTTCTGTTCCAATGGCCTATATGTCAGTTTTTATGTCAGTGCCATGCTGTTTTGATTACTATAGCCTTGTAGTATAGTTTGATATCAGGTAGCATGATTCCTTCAACTTTGTTCTTTTGCAAGATTGATTTGGGGTCTTTTGTAGTTCCACATTAAATTTTTGAAATATTTGTTCTAGTTCTGTGAAATATATGATTGGTATATTGATAGGGATTGCACTGAACCTATAGATTGTTTTGGGTAGTATGGACATTTTAATGATGTTAACACTTCCAATCCATGAACATGACACATGTTTTCACTTATTTGTATTTTCTTCAGTTTCTTTCTTTAGTGTCTTATAATTTTTTGGTACAGGACTTTTACATTCTGGGTTAAATTTATTCCTAGAAATTTTTTGATGCAATTGTAAATGGCATTGTTTTCTTTGTTTCCCTTTATGATAGTTCATTATTGGTGTATAAAAATGCAACTCATTTTTGGATATTGATTTTGTACCTGCTACTCTACTGAATTCATTTATCAGTTCTAGTAGTTCTTTTGGTGGAATCTTTAGAGTTCTGTATATGCAGTATCATATTATCTGCAAGTAAAATTTCCTTGAAATTGCCTAGTCTCAGGTGACACCCAGAATTTTTGTTCAAATTTATCTCTTTTCCAAACTTCCCTGATTCAGGTTTTTTTCTGTCTTGGGTTTATGGTGTAAATCTCAGTTCAGTTGGCTGATATGAAAGAATTTCAGTCTAAATGGGACCAGAGGATATAAAATGGGAAGTCTGATACACATGTTCTCAGAAAAACAAAACTTAAGGACTGTGACACTGACTTTCAATAAATGCCTGATTTACAGACAACTGATAATATTGGATTTTTAAAAAAATGACAAGAAGTTGGCCAGGGGTTGCCTCCTATCACTCTTGGAAAGTTTTGCTTATGGTTCCCAGAGGCACAAACAAGAAATAACCCAGGTCAGGTCAGTCTTGCAAAGTAAGCTGAATAAAGCTTTGTTTGTATGACTAGACTGGTGTGTCTGTTCGAGGAGTGTTCAAAGTTGGTCTCTGGAGTTTTTTTTGGTTTGCTTGTTTTTCGAACAAACTTGTACTGTCCTCTCTTTACATTCCATTCCATAGATACAGCCTCCCCCAAGCCCTCAGCAGATGCAGATTGCTGGAGTTTGTATATCCAGAATTGTTAGTCCTCTGCTATTCCTGAATCAACTCATCTTTTTGACAATTTTGAGCTTGTCTCACGTTATCTCTTAATTTAGATCAACACTGACCTGTTGGTTTCTGTGTAATTCCAACTCTGACTTCACAGGATATGATGAAAACAGGTAAGCAAGGTCTTTCTTACTATTTTGTTTACTGTAATTGCTTTCTGTAAATTTTGCCATCACTTTTTCCAGTTCTAGGAAAAGGTGAACAAAGGGTTGGAACTGCATTATGTCTACATGGTAAGCAGGGAAAGGATGGATGTTACTGGAATGCCTAAGTCTTCCACTGGAAGACCAGGCTTCTCCAGTTTTGTAAGGGGGAATGAATATACTGTACTTATATAAAGCTGCCCATATTAATCATAGTAAATATTAAATACAACTTATTACTCTAATCTGATTTTTCCCCTCAAAGCTAGAGTTTACATGTTAAAAGTTTCTTTTCTAAGTATACTTTACTAGAAGCAACAAGTTCAGTTCCTGTGTAAACCTAAGAAACAGTCTGGCCATGGAGTCCTGCTGAACCAAGGGTGCTGACCATGAAGATCCACACGGGGACCAGCAAGGACACTGCCCACATAACCACACCCCTCCTCTGATCTCTTTGTTCTGCTTTCCCTCTCCTCCCTCCTCATAAAAAAACCCTGCCTGCACTAAGAGGTTAAGATGTAACCATGATTTAGTATCTCCCTACTAGTATGTATTCTGTAACAAATCAAAGTACTTAATCAACCCTGTGTTTCAGTTTTCATTGCAGTTGTGAGATAAGCTGGCCCCAGCTATAAACCACAGATGCCCAGGGAAGGGAGGATTGCTAATGCAAATACAGAGATAACCCCAGAACTAAGGGAGTGAGCGTGGGAAGAAGCTGTGTGACTTCCCTTTCAGTTCCCCTTTCTTTTACTCCCAAGAGAAATGGCACATCCATGCTCCCCCTAGGAATTTTTTCCCCTCCCAAATTCCCACCAACTCCCTATAAGAACTGTTGGCTGACCAGAGATGTTAGGATGGGCTTATGAGCACAGCAGTCTCACAATGCCAGCACTCAAATAAATTACTTTCCTACTCACTAACACCTGTCTCTGTGTTTGGTTTTTCTTGAGACAGGCAGCCAAACCTGGGTTTGGGCACAGTTTCAATAAAAATATGCTTTGTTTCCTACAGGTTGACCCTATTCTTCAATTAGTTTGCCATTTACCAATAACAAATAGTTTTTAATGAAGAATCTTATATTTTTATTTATCCAAAGAAATCAACTTCCGTTTGAAAGAAAAATACTGCCAGAATTTTTTTCATAATATTTAAAAATGACTCCCAGATGGATTATATGACAATGTGATCTCACCTATAAGAGGAACCTAATGAACAAGGCAAACAAACAAGCAAAATAGAGCCAGAGGCATGGAAACAAGGAACACACTGACAGTGACCAGAGGTGGGGGGAGGGGGGAAGGGGGGAAGAAAGGGAAGGGGATAGTCCAGGAACAGGAATAAATGACCCATGGATGTGGACAGCAGGGTGGGGACTGACTGTGGGGGCAGGGTAGGAGGACCAGGGCAGGGGTGGGCAATGGGGGAAAATTGGGACAACTGTAATGGAACAATAATATATATATTTAGGAGACCCTGTATAAAATATTGGGAATAAGAAAAACCTTTCTAAACAAGATGGAAACTTAGTGGCAATAAAGGAAAAGAGTCATGTTTGAGTATCTAAAATTTTAAATCAGAGGGTAAAAGCCACTATAAGCACAGAAAAATGGTAGGCCTGGGTAAATATACTAGCAATAAAAAGAAAAAAAATAAAACAGTTAAATATTCCTCTTATAAATATAACTCTTACACATTGAAAAGGAAAACAACCCCTTAGAGAAAGATTTTAACAGCTACATCAAAGGCAAGGAAACTCAAATGGTAAGTAAACATGAGCCTCTACAAAAGCTAAAAAATTTTTTCCAAAGTTTATCTCCTATTATAATTTTAAAGATGGTAATAAAACAACAATGAAACCGAATTTCCTTTAGAACTAAAAAAAGACCACAGACTTAATAACAATTATTTTTCAGTTTAAATGAATGTTTTAAAATATGACAACAATCAAAATAGCATTATGGAAATAAATCTAATAAGAATACTGAATATATAAGTACTTTAGATAAACTAACTAAAAACACTTAATTAAACCAACTTTTTAAATGTCCAGGAGCAGAAACACAACAAACTCTTCTCTATAGATATTAAATGTAACCACATTTCTACTGCAGATTTTTGTGGGATGACTCTGTAAGTTCCCATTATAATGTTCATTCCTTTTGATAGTTTGAGTGAACTGTATCATCACAGCCTTCTCAAATAGTTTTGTATAATATTTCATCTTTTCTGATGAAAAGCCTGGGACACTTTGTGAAACTACTAAACTATTTTCAGAGAGAAAAATCTTGCTTCCTTTATGTGGTTTCGAATGAACAAGTTACAGCATTTTTATTCCCAAATCCAAACAGACACAAAATTCCCAATCTTTTAAATATGCCCTTGGACAAAGAGACTATAAGAATTCTAGAATTTGTATAGACAGAACTATACAAATATTTCTAAAAACAGAATTTTAAAAACATAGCCAAATTTTAAATGCAATCTAATGTTGCAGCCGTGTGTCTTCAGTTTACACTGTTCTCTGGCATATCTGTCAAGAATAGCTTCTATTAGTTTCTGAGTAAAGGCAATGAAATGGCAGGACTAAAATATTTCTGATATCAATGAATAATCTCTACTATTCTGTCATCTTTTGCAAGTACCCTAAATTTAGCTTTCTTATACCTCTCTTTGCATCACTACTCTTTTGTCCTTTGTACTTAGTTGAAATACAGTGACTCCCGAAATGAATCACTTCCATTTATCTCAGTGTCAATAGCCCCCATCAGCTTTGGTTTTGACTTGGTATGTCAAGTCTAAATGTTCATTTGGACATGAGATGTTAGCACCTGGAGCAGCAGCCAATCACTGTCAGCCACACAATATATGAGCCACCTACGTGTGCCATGCATAAGTACAGGGAAGGAGGGAACAATTTTATCACCGAGGGAACTTTGGAATCAGTTAGGAAAGGACACGCTTTACCTTGCTCAGCATGTAGTCCACTTCGCTCCATGGTTTCAGCACATTTTGGGGCAGAAAGGCCTCCCTGGGACTTCTCCGGGGGAGCGATAAGAAGTTCTGGCAGCCTTCAGTGGTGCTACATCATAGGCCACCCCATGAAAGTGCGTGACAGTCCCCTGGATGAGTAAGACAGGAGCCTTTCTTGGATGCTCAAGCTTCCAGAGGACCACTGAGAAGGCACACCAAGTAAAATGGGGCAGAATTTAGGGCTCCGAGGAAGTCCATTTTAGGTTTAGAAAGGACTTCCTCAATACAACATTAGATATTCACTTATGTTTTGCTTAATTCTGTTGATTTTATTTTTCTTACACTTGGAATTACTTTGGTTATTGTTGGATGGTAAAGGTCTGACATGAATTTTCCCTCCATTATGTAGTCAATTTCTCACACTATTTACTGAATGACCTTTTCCTCACTGGTTGGTGATGCTTCATTTTTAACATATTAATTTTTATGTGCTTTAGTGTTTGTTTCTTTGTTCTTTTTCTTTCTTCAAGTGGTTGGCAAACTCAAACTCTGGCCCACAGATCAAATCAGGTCCTTTTGTATAGGTCTTAAGAGTGATTTTTAAGTTTTTAAATGATTGGGAAAAACAAACAAGCAGTATAGTATTTCATGGCACATAGAAATTATATACATGTAAAACTTAAATAAAATTTTGTTGGAACACAGCATGCTAATTTGTTTCTCTATTACCTGTGGCCACTTTTGTTCTACAACCAAGGTAGACACCTTGGCTGGCAAAGCCACAAATAAGTATCATTCAGCCCTTCATAGGAAAAGTTTGCCAACCACCATGGTAATAGACTGTTCATCTGCCTACTGAGTCAACATCTATAATTGAAACAAAAATTTTACAAGGTACTACACTTCTTGTTTATTTTTTCCAAATAAAATATATAATTATTTAATCAAATTATGGTTCTTAGACCAAAATTCATGTCCTTCCACGATTCATACAGTGATTCCCTAGCCCCCCGTGTGCTGCTACTTGGAGACGGAGCCTTTGGAAGGTGATTGGGGTCAGAGGAGGTCAAGAAGGCTGAGTCCTGCTTTGATGGGAGTAGTGCACTTTTAAGAAGACAGGCCAGAGAGCTTGCCTTCCTCTCTCCCGGTGCTCAAGAAAAAGCCACCACATGATGACACTGCAAGAAGCACCAGACCCCAACCATGCTGGCACCCGATCTCAGACTCGACTTTCCATAACTATGACAAAATAACTTTCTATCACTTTAAGCACTCTATTAGTTGTATTTTGTTATGGTAGCTGAGCAGACTAATACAATTTCAAAACACAAGTCCATTGGGATGTTAATTGAGTTTGCTAACATAAATGAATTTGGTAAGGATTAACATTGTTATAATATTTACTCTTTTCACCCAATAACATGGTCTGTCCAAACTCCCTATTTATTTTAGATTTTTTTGTCTCTCAGGGAAGAATTTTAGTTTTCTTCTCCATGTCTCACATTCTTATCAATTTACTCATAAAAAATGTACTTTTTTTCAAAATATTTTTAATTAAGTTTCAAACACCAAAGCATAAATGTTAATATTTGATTGTTGGAAAATAAGGCATTTTCCCCTTGTGTTAACATATGTATTTGGCTTATGAAAATAATAACCATTTAAAATGAAATCTTTTAGGCACCTGACTGTAGCAAATGCTAGAGAATAAAATACAAATTTACTCCTATTTATAAGAGACAGGAAAAATGTACATTTTAAAATATCACCAATAGAATCCTTTCTTTTATTACATTTTTCTAACTAAATATTACCGAAGTGAGAAGAGCTGCATCAGCTTCTTGCACTGACTTTACTCACTCTTCTTGGTTCTCAGGTTTTTCCGGTAACAACCTAATATTTGAAATAACAATAATAGAGTACAGAATAATAATAGTTCCCCTTCTCTAATATTGGTAAGTGTTTCCTTCCCCAGGAGCAATTTCACTGATAGTACTGTCATACTAACTTAACGAAATGGCTGTCCTGTCAGGGCCATTTAAGTGGGAGGGTAGGGGGGCAATCACAGTCCTAGACACCCCCAAGCTCCAACCCGAGCTCATCCTTACTCTAAATGCTTTCGTGTCCTGCTCTATGGCTGTGTCTTGTTCATAGCATATTTAAATTGATTGTTGCCATTCTGAATACTGATTCTACTTCAGTTCTCATATTAAGAGGCACAGCCTCATCCAGGAAGTTATGAAGGCAGAGTTTTGTCAGCTACCATCTTCCAGGCACTTGGCCCTATGCGAGACTCTGGGAATCCTCCGATGAATCTCCTGCACTCCCTGGAAGGTACAGGGCAGCCCTCAACAGTGGAATGCTGGTGAAGGGGACTGGGCATGGGGAAAAGAGACTTCCCTTTTTCCTGCACTGCACCTTTCTTTTTACTATGTCCATGTATCATGTTTATAATGAATGGTAATGCCTTCAACATAAAGTGAAACTAAAATTGTTAAATTAAAATAAAAACATGGAGTGTCATTTAACTATCTCACAATATAATAGAGAAGAAACCAAATGGAGAGCTCCAACTCAAGATACTGCCCAGTGCTACCAAAGACGAGTTACACACAATTGACTAACTGATCACCAGGAGGAAGGAGGCGGGCCTGGCAGGAAGCAGGGTGAGCTCAGACCTCCTGGAGCAGGTGAGCTGAGTCCCAAGAGCTGAGATGATGTTAGTCGTGTGAATGATGCCACACGGCAGCTGAAAGGGAGGGCTCTGTGCCTCAGCAGGCAAGAGTCTGGATCCTGCCTCCACCTCTCATTGATTATGTAATTCTGGTAAGTTCCTTCACAACTGAGCCTCCAAATCTTCACCTGCAAACCTGGGGGCTAATTGATCTATATTATTTCTATCTTTATATCTATCTATCTATCTACCCCTACAGAGATCTATCTGTTGAGAAATAGACATAGATACAAAATCTCCATATCCATCCATGTGCAAGCTCGATTCATGTTACCTTCACTTGCCTATTGCCATCATTTCAAGATTTCTCTTCATTCACATGCATGATGTGGTAACAGATCACCTGCCACTGTCTGCAGATGTAGGGCTACCTGGCTACAGGCTGTTCTCTGACAGTCTTATATATAGACAGTCTGGGCAATTTAAAGACAGACAGTTAGCTATGTGCATACACCCTTGGGACAGGACACTCAAGGTCCCCATCAACTGCTTATTAGATTAGTTCGTCTCCTATGCTGAAATTAAGCCCTGTAGGAAACATGAAAAGTTTAATTAACCATGCCTTTTCTTTCTGTCACATTTGTCAGAATTCAGGGATTGACTTAGAATTGCCTGACACACATATGCCTGTGCTGAAGAGACCCTGGGGGAAAAACGCCTGCGAGGACAAGGGTGTATGAGTATAAGAGAAGCTGGCAAAACAGGCAGGCTTGTAAACTTACCTGAGCCCTTAAAAATGGCTGCTTTTACAGACTGACAGTGGCCAGAGGGGAGGGGCAGTGGGTAACAGGGAAAAGAAGAGGGAAGGTCAACACAAGGAACATGTACAAAGGACCCATGGACAAGGACAATGGGGGGAGGACTGAATGTGGGAGAGCTGAGGGGTGGGCAGGGTAGGGGGGGAGAAATGGGGACAACTATAATTGAATAACAATAAAATTTTTTTCAAACACTGGGTGCTTTTTAAGATTACAATTCTGGTATAAATTTCCCCAACAATAATTTCATAGAATTGTTTTTCTCAACTCTGAGACTTTATCTATCAACTTGTTATGGATTAGTCCAAATTTACAATGCTGCTTTGCCACAAAATATTAAATGAAATAAAGTCAGTGCATTATTTTCCTTCAAAATATAATCATAATTATATCTATTGGTCTAGAGACTAGAAAAAAATATAAAGGTGGATGGATTTGGGGACAAACTTATTCTTGTTGTTCTTTTAAATTAAGCCATTTTGCTGTGTGGGTGGTGTTATAACATTTTGGCTTTAATTTGCATTTCCCTGTTGACTAATAAATCTGAGACCCTTTTCATGTGCTCATGCCATCCTTTGTGAAGTGTCTGTTCAGATCTTTTGTCCTGTTTTTAATTAGGTTGTTTTTCTTCATACTATTGAATTACAGAAGTTCTTTATATATTCTGAATAGAAGTTTTTTGTCAGACCTATGTCTGTTTCCCTATTTTTGGTTTTCTTATTCATGTTCAGTGTTTTTGATGAGAACATTTGGGCTTTTCAAAGTTATTATTTTCTGTGGCTTGCATACAAAAACCCATCTACATTAGCCCCCAACAAAGATGTTCTTCTGCATTTTCAATTAGAAATTTCAGAGTTTTAGTTTTTGCATTTAGCTACAATTAGGTGATTCATCCAATTTGATTTCTTTATGTGGTGAGAGGTAGAGATAGGGTTTTCAGTTTTTTTCCCATGTGCATCCATCCAGGTCTACCCAGGAAGTCCCTGTGCTGTTATGCTGATTGATAGGTCGGTCTTCACCCAGCACTACTCTGCCTTGAACGCTAAAGCTAACCAGAGGAAGTGCTTTAACTTTGACTATGCTGGGTCCTCCACATTTCAGTATGAATTTTATAATATATTTATACACTTTTACAAAAAGCCTGCTCAGTTTACACTTGGGATTAAATGACTTGTTATACACACACATGTACATATACAGTCTCGAGAAAATTTATATTTTAATAATTTTGAGGTTCACAAGCCATGAATCTAGTGTATTGCTTCATTTACTTTAGTCTCTTTAAAGTAACATTTAAGTAAAAACATTTAGAAAATGTTTTTTTTAAACTGCAATTTTAAATTTAGAGATCTCACATTTCTTTTCTGAAATTTATTATTAAATATTTTGTTACTTAGTTGAAAAAGGAATTATATGTTTACTTTTCTTTTTTACTTTTTTCCTGCAAGTTATATACAAATACAACTGATTTTTGTACAGTGCTTTCTACTCTTTAACTTTGGTGTATTTGCATATTAGTTCTCCTAGAACTTTCCATGTAAATAATTAGTCCTCTGTGAAGAGACACAGTTTTACTTGTTACTTTCTATGTTTTCTGTCTTTTATTTCTTTTTCTTGCCCCATTTCACATGTATAACCTGCAGTAAAATATTGAACAGAGGTGCCTTGTTCCAGATCTGAAAAGGCAAGTCTTTAGTATCGAACTGGAGTAAAATGTTGGCTGTATGTTTTTCATTTATGCCCGTTAGTGGTTTGAAAGTGTTCCTTCTCTTTTAAATTGCTGAGTATTTGTGTCACAGACCGGTAATGAATTCTGCCAAGTGCTTTTTCCACTCTTTGCAACAGTTACTTTCCTTTATTCTATAAATGTGGTTGACAAAATTGATGAATTTTCAAATGTTAAACCAATCCTACATTCTTGGTATAAACCCAAGGTGGTCAAGGTATATTATCTTTTGTATATATTGGTTGATTTGATTGCTAAAATTTTAGTAAATATTTTTCACGTAAATTCATTAGGGATACAGGTCAGTCATTTTCTTTCTTTCAAATTTCTTTATCAGGTTTTGGTATCCAGGTTATGCTGGCTTCAAAATGAATTGAGGAGTTCTTTCCATTTCCATTTTTTAATGGTTTGTGTAAGCTTGATGTTATTTTCCCTGTAATTTTTATTAATTCATTCTAACAGGATTTGTCTCTTACTCTTTAATTCTATCAGTTCTATTTTCAACTATTCCAAGTGCATACACGTTGGTGGCTATATGTCTTCTTAATGAAGGCACCATCACATGATTATGTAATGTTTGGTAATTCTCTGGGTCTTGCTTATGATATTAATATGACCACTCCAGCCTTACAGTGCTGCTTCATATGATGTACTTTCTACATCCTTTTATCTTTAGCCTGTATGTCTTTATATTTAAAGTATACCTCTTTTTTTTTTTAAAGATTTTATTTATTTATTTTTAGAGAGGGAAGGGTAAGGGAGAGAGAGAGAAACATCAATGTGTGGTTGCTGGGGGACATGGCCTGCAACCTAGTCATGTGCCCTGACTGGGAATCAAACCTGCGATACCTGGTTCGCAGCCCGCGCTCAATCCACTGAGCTACGCCAGCCAGGGCTAAAGTATACCTCTTACAAGCATATAACTGGATCTTGATTTTTCTCTATTCTGATAATATTTACCTTTTACCTAGTGTATTTACTCCATTTGTCTGAATAATTATTAACATGAGTGGACTTAAATCTACTGTTTTACTAGTTCTTTTATGTTTGTCCCATCTGTTTTGTTCTTCTTTTCCTCCTTTTTTCTTTCCTTTGGGTCAATTGATATTTTTTTCTCGTGCATTCCATTTTAGTTAAGCTATTAGCTTCTTAGCTATAACTCTTCGCATTACTACTTGAGTGATTGCTATAGTGGTGACAACATGCATCCCTAACTTTTCTTCCTGATGTAACATGAGCACCAAATACCCCTGCGTGGGCCTGAGGTCTGTGTGTTTATATTCAGTATGGGGCACTCTCCCCATGTAGCTCTCTGTTTCTAACATTTGCCCTCTCCCTATTCCAGCAGCTAGGGTTTCACTGAACTCTATGACTAGTGGTGTAATCCAGGAAAACTGCAGAACTCTTCCGAATTTTATCCATCTTTCGTGGAGCCGACTGCAGTTGTCCATAAGGCCAAAGACCCATAAACCAGAAAATTCATGCAGGTGCTGTTCCATTCTTTGAATGGCTATCTTGTTCTTTTGACTACTCCCACTGCCTTTTTGTAGTTTTGTTTTCTGTTTTATGCAGAATTTGTAGTGTTACCTTGGGAATAATGTCTGATGGCAGTTACTCTACCATCAACAAAAGAAAATTCTATTACCCCATGTAAAGATGAGAAAACTGAGGCACAGAGAGAAGTTAAGTAATTTTCTTAAGGCTCACCATTCCAAGGGGATATTGTTATAGCAAAAGACAATGCATTTGTCATTTTGATAGGAAATATGTCTGGGCTACTTATAGTTGCCACTGTCTGTCTTTGCTCACAACACTCCTACCAGACCACCAGGACAGACTACAGGTGGATTCAAGCAGCTGTGTACCCCACCACCTTCTCCCATTAGTTTCCAAAGAACTCTACCCTGCTGGGAGCCTGGAGGAGTAGAAGGAATGGAGAGGAGCAAGGAGGGCAGGCACCAAGGCTGGTACACTGACTGTCCAACTATGAACGCTGGACATGAACGGGAGTCCCCAGCATTAAGATGGTACACACTGTAGAGTTACGTAAGAGCAGGCTCTGAAAATAACCTACCCACAATTCAAAAATAGAGACTTCAGAAAAATTAGATAAATGAACAACAGATTTATTTCAGAAATACTCAAACAACAACAATACAAAACAAAAACTTACTGAAGGGAATAACTTCTTTTTAAAATAGTATACACAGGCAGAAAGTAGGAACATGAGAAAGTATTTCAGTGTAGGGAAAAGGTAAAAATAAAGAGCTAAGTGTTATGCTGGGGAGACCTCAATGCTGTATTTATAGAACTTTCTAAATAACAAAGTGCTGGGAGCTGACTCCATACTTCTCTTTCACTGTGACCGCTGGCATGGTACTACACAAGTTCACACTGCAGAAGGCCAGCTCCCCCAGGAAATTCTCAAAGCATGCTGGGATACATTAAGTGCCAGGAAATAAAATACCAAGTGATCCACATTAGAAGCATTCTCATTTCATATGTTTTTAATCAATGTATATTATGTATATGTAAATTGTCTGAGATGGCAGGAAGTATACAGCAAGGAGCCTGTCAGCATGCTGGTTTTCTGAGATAGCTGAGGGACCACTGCTGAAGGCACACAGCCTCTCCCAGAACGGAGGAAGGCTCCTTCAGGAGACACTTGCAGGTGTGTTCATGCTGCCCCTGGGCCCCAGCCCTAACAGCTACTTACTGCCCTCCTGTCCTCTTCCTCCACAGAGGCCCCTGGGGATTAACTTTCCCCATACTCTGGTCAGTCATCAAAATTGTAACGCTTCTTAAAGCATTTTTGTTATTTATTTTTGTTTGAATACAGTTGTCCTGTCTTTCTCCCCATTGCTCACCTCTACCCTTTCCCCCCACACTCCCACAGTCAATCCCCCACCATGGTCCGTGCTCATAAATCCTATATTCCTGTTCTTTGCTTGCCTCTTCCCCTTCTTTTCCCCTGTTACCCCTCTTCTTTCTTCCCTCTGTTCACTGCCAGTTTGTTCTTTATTTCCATGTCTCTGGTTCTATTTTGCTCATTTTTTGTTTTGTTGATTAGGATCCACTTATAGGTAAGATCATATGGTATTTGTCTTTCACTGCCTGGCTTATTTCACTTAGCATAATGCTCTCCAGTTCAATCCATGCTGTTGAAAGGGTAGGAGCTCTTTCTTTCTTTCTGCTGGGTAGTATTCCATTGTGTAAGTGTACCACAGTTTTTTGATCCACTCATTTACTGATGGGCACAAAATTTAAGTGCTTTTAATTCATCCTTTCTCTGGTGCATTGGAGTCAGGTTACAAATTTTCAAAGCTTCTCTTTTCCTCCTGTTTTGGAGGCAAGCTATGTCTGTTAATTTTTCTAAGCTTTCTTTTCACTTTTTTATCATTTTTATTTTATTATCTTAATACTTTAGTTATAGGAAAGTATAAGTCAAGGAGGAAATAGTACAGCTAGGTGATATTTATAACCTGACAAGACAGTCTTCTGAGAAGTTTCTCCAGGTGTTCTTTGAGACCTGATAGAGCCAGGAGTCAATATTTCACATGTGTTGGCTCCACCCACAATGTGTCAAATTCATCATCTTACTTTATTCCATGAGTGGAAATCACAGATACCCTTGCCTTTTAGGAAAAACCTCTATCCCAGCTACATGCATATGAAAACTATATATATATAGTAATTACAAATTTAATGAAAGGTAAAATTGCTTTGAAATATTCCAAACACAGGATTAATCTAGTTTAATGCATTCTACAGAACAAAGAGTAGCTTCACACACATGTTCTAAAGAATGTCTAATTAAATATAAAATTAATCTGTTTAATATTTGGGGATGTGCTTAAAATAAATCCCCTAGGAAAGAAAGCCCTTAATGATAATGATGATGATGATGATGATATATGTATGTGTGAATAAAATGGTTCATTTATATCTTCACTTAAATTGTGTGACCTTTAGCAAGTCACTTATTAAACTATTTGAGTTTCAATTTCATGTTTTATAAAGCAGGAATGCTGCAGTTTTGTGCATTTAAAACAAAATAATATACTGAATAATATTGTTTTGTCTGGTACAAACTCCAAAATGGTACCTATTATTTTCATTTACCCAAGAACTCGTAGAATTCTTGGATTCTACTACAGGCTTTAATGCAGTGTCATGAGAGAATTCCTTATTTTTGGCAAGCCTGCTTCCCCTAAACCATCTAGCCTGCCACTGTCCTCTGTTGATTCCAGAAGCAAACCTAGGAATGCAGATGCAACGTGGGGAAGGAGAGGCCTTTGCCATGGGCCTCCCTCTGCTCGCTAATGCACACAGAGAGTCTCTGGAGTGACATGAACACAGTTTCCAGCCACCTCAGCCCTCCTCCAAGGAAGCATCCACAGAGGCTGCAGATTTAGCACAGAACCATCTGTGGCAGCCCCATGACAGCTCTGTTACTGCCACCCGCTTCCTGGGAGAGCCTGTGTGCAGCATAGTGAGCCAGAAGAAAAACAACAACAACAACAACAACAACACATTTTGGCTTTATTTCCATGAGGACTGGAGAAGGGCAGGCAGAGGATGCTCAGACTGGCAGGCTTCTGGTGGAGTCTAACCCCAGAATATCGTACCCAGAGGATCAATTCCAGCATATGCAGCCTAAATAATACTTCTTTCTTGCTCTAGTAAATAGGAAGAGAATACAGCCATGTACCAAAAATAGGCAGGCACATACACACAGACATGCATACAACCTCATGAACAGGCTCAATATTTCTTAATTCTTGAAAAACAACGTTATGTTAGAGGTAATTCATTTTACAACTATCAATTTTGTTTTCCAATAGTCTGATTATTGGTAGCACATGAAAATTTCTTTTTAGCATTGGTTTTAAAATAGGACATTTTGGTGCTATGGTCCATAGTACATATTTTATTGTAAAAATAAAGTTGAAATTTAATTCAATATATAGAAGTTAGTGTCATTCCAAAGGAGTAAATAAAAAATAAATGGCTTTATTAACTGTATGTATAGCAACAGAATATCTATTAGTCTGACTTTAGAAATCCTAAATTTTAGGAATAGTTGAAATAAACAATAATTATCACTAAGTTAATAATAGCAAGACATTAACTGCTAAAAAATGAGTGCAAAATCACTTAAGGCTTCAGAAATTCTACATCATCACATTTGAGAATCAAAGCAATCACATCACTACTGTTTTGAAGCATCTTTTTTATACTTAAATAAATTATACTTAGCTTTTAAAAATAGTATTGTATGTTTATTTTAAAGCATGAAAAACAGATAATCCAAAAACATGTTAAAAATTACCTATAATCTAAATATGTATCATTTAAAATGATCAATTTCAGTATTTTGATGTACATCTTTCCAATGATTTGTATTCCTATGTAGACATTTTTCTTTACAAAAGTGGAATTTTAATATTCCTGTAATGAAACATGTTTACATGATGTAAATAAATATTTTCCCATATTGTAAATATTCAAAGTTTTCATATTATTTTATTTGAATATAACAAAATTTATTTAACCCACCTCCTAAGGTCAGATATTTCCTTTTCTCTACTTTCTTGCCATTATAAAGTATATTGTGATGAACATTCTTGGAAACTAAATTTTTGTACACATTGATTGGTATATTTTTAGGACCCATAATGACAAGTGTCATTGCTGGGTCAAAGGGCATTCTGTGTGTGAAGATCATTGCTGTATGTTACCAGATTGCCCTCCAAATACTGGATCAGGTTTAAAGGTCGCAGGTATGGTAGGAGTGTGTCCACTGACACAGGTTCTCACCAGCCCTGGGTGTTACATATATTTGAAAGCTTTGCCACTTTGTTGGCAGATGCCTTAAACATTGTGAATATGATAGTCCCCTCTGTTGTCTATTTGTGTGTTTGTGTGAGAGAGAAGTACTCCACATCCACAACCTCTGTGTCCACCTCCTCCAGCTTACCATGGTTTTCTGCATTCATTTGAAAACATTCCTTCATCTGTTAAAGAAATCAACTCAGATACCAATATACTTTTCCAGTTTTTTATATGATTCATATTATTGCTTAAGATAACTTTCATGTGAAGTCATTTAAAAATCATGTAGTCAAATATATGTCTTTTCCCTCATGTCTCTCTTTTCAGAACCAATCATCTATTCCCCCTAAAATATGGAAAAGGGGTGGTGATCTGTCACTACTCTGAACACAATCTTCACGACCTCCCTCAAGTTCCCTCCCTAGAAAACACATTCAACCTCTTCCTGTATCTTAAGTGAACGCATTTGCATGTTTATTACATATTTATTATAATGTCATGTCACTAATTTCATAAGGTAGATTTTGAGGAAAACAAGGCTCATTTAATTAAAAAATGGGCAACATAACATCAAGCCTAAATGTATTCATTTTCTAGGGCCCCCTTAGTAACTCCTATAAAGTGGGTGATTTAAACAACAGAAATTTATTTTCTCATATTTCTGGAAGCTGGTTGTCTAAGATAAGGAGCCAGCAGGGTTGATGTCCTCTGGGGTCTCTCTGCTTAGCTTGTGGATGACCTTCTCCTTGCAGGCCTTCACATGAATTTCCCTCTGTTTGCCTGCTCCCTCATATTATCTTCTTGTATAAAGACAAAGACACTAGTCATGTTGGGTTAGGGACCACCCACATGACCTCATTTAACCTAATTACCTCTTTAAGGACTTTATCTTCAAATACAGTCCCACTGTGAGGCACCAGGTGTTAGAACTTCAACCTATGAATTTTGGGGGCATGATTCAGCCCATAACAGTGATTATTAATACAATCCTTAATACTGGAGAACAAGCTAAATAAAATTCTTAAGACCTGCAGTCTATAATTAACATGTTTACTTGCTTGCTAAAAAAACAAACCATCAACATTCTCCTTAGAACTTAAACAAACCCAGGATCCCATAACATAACACTCACAATGTCCAAGAGCCATTTGAAAACCCCTCAGCATACTAAGGCCTAGGAGAATCTCAAGTAACAAGTGAAAGTAAAATCAGCAGATACTAATCCTGTTATATCATAGATGTTAGAATTATCCAAGACTTTAGAGTGACTACTATAACCAACCTCTAACAAGAAAGGGCAACTACTTTTGAAATAAATATAACAATAGAATGTTTTAGGAAAGAAACTGATGACAGAAGGCAGAATAAAATGGAGATTTTAAAAACTGAATAACACAATAACTTTTTAACTTGTAGTTAAAACCACTATTAATATTTTTTATTTCAGAATTATATTTATAATTTTAGTTTAATGTTAGTTTTCTAATTGCTGATATACTTGTATATTTGGAAAACATTTTATTAAAAATGCTCCAAATCCTGCTTTCTCTTCCATCCAAATCCTTTCAATTTGCTTGTTTTCTCATTTAAAGGAATCATACTCAATTTTTCTCTGCAAGGGACATCTCCTCTGAAATTTCTCCCTGGCCTCACCTCTCCTCCCAGAGCCTCTGTTCCTGACGCTGACATCATGGAGACCGGCAGTGGGCCTCAGTGCCAGGAGAAGCTCCACCTTTTGTGGATAGACTTTTAAAGAGAAAGTCTGACAGCAACACAGACCTAAAAAGGTAATTTGTGATGTTCACCTTTGCTAATTATGAGAAATATATGCACTTTCTTCTCATCATGCGCTTTTGAGTGAGCTGGGAACCAATGGTTTATAAGTGGAATGGCCACCTCTCACAGTTCTCACAGCATAGGTGTTTACCGGAAAATTTAGAGATCAGTAAAGAATGGAATTTTTCCTCTTTTGGTTAAAAAACAACAACAATAAAAAAGGAGCCATTCTTTTGATTATAGTAAAGAAAATGCTGAACAAAATTACTTTTCTTAGCTGGAACTTAAGCTTAAGATTCCATTAAAGAAAAGATTCATATAGTATATATCTTCCAAAATACAAGTTATTGCTTCTTAATTTTTGTAATAAATCTCTAATGACATATCCACTAAGAATATTTCTGATAGAATCAACAATCAATGCAAGAACACGGAGAGTGTTTCTGGGACCCTGTAAGGCTGAAGGCTGAGGCTTAATGATATAAGAACATCTACAAAAGCCAAGGACAGATGTCTGCTGCCCTCCTATGTCACAATTTTTAAACAAAAAATAGCATCAGAGTACTATACCCATGAAACTGACTTGACATAATATGATATATGAATTATGACCAACATATTAGGATTTAAAAGAAAGTTTCCAGAAGCCACATTCTAGAAGAGCAGGTGAAATTCTACAGTGTGAGAGCTGAAAATATCACATATCCCTTTGTGGCTTAATTTTTTTGCTTCTAATCACAGCACTTTTGAATGCCTCAACCTGCACAATTATTTGTTGACTGTTTTCTTTTTCTTCTACATTTCTTTTTCAGCTCATCCTCATTCTAGCCCACCTTCCATGGCTTCTGCTCAAGTTCCAAACCTCACAAGGTACTGCTTTACCTGCCTGGCATACTGAACTAGAAGGGAGCCTCCATCCCATGCTTCTTAGTCCTACAGAAGTCTAAGTTGCAATGGTTACAGCATAAAATGTTATGTTAAACTATATTTACTAAACAAAATTATAGGCAATTGAAATATGTTAGTGGGTCCATTTAACTTTCTTATGATTATATTTAACCCACAGTTGAGTTGTTTTGGTCAAAAAGTCAGAGAAACTAGCCAATTTTGATCTACATTTCTTTGTGTTTTCATTGTGTCCCTGAAAAATGTATGGCTGCCAGACACTGTGGACACAGCCTCAATTAATCACCAATTTGATCTGGTTTGGAATTCAACCTTTAGGGAAAAGTTTGAATGAAATGTTCAGGCAGAAGCCAAGTGGCTATGTCTACAGGGATAAAAAGGCTGTGTGACCTCAAGCAAGTCACTTAATTCATTTCCTCTTTTATAAAATCAATGATATTGCTTTAGAAAATATGCAAGTCTCTTTACAGTGCCAAAATTATTAATAATTCTATTAATCATTGCCTATTGAAAATTCTTCATCCTCAAACCAGAATGAACTTGCTTATGTTTTATGTTAAATGGGGATTCAATTCTCAATAACCTATCTTGGGTTATTGGCACCAATCTTCTTTGCTTCTCCCAAGGCAGGCAAGCAACCTTTATTTTCTCCTGAGATCTGAGAAGTTCACCATTTCAAGTATGGGCTTGGTGCCTGGGAACCCCAAGCCACCATTGAGACAGTAGTTTAGGAAAACAATTATGTGAAAACTTAGATAAATAAATAGGATATGAAAAACCAAGCTTCAAATATTGTCTTTTCCAAGAGACTTGGTGACTAAGGAAAAGAGAAGCATTAGGGAGTCAGCTAGTTGAAGCAGCCTGGAAACCAAACAAGCCCCACTGCACACTGGGGCGGGAGCTGTAGTGGGTTTGGATGACAGATGCTTGGGAATGTTTCCCAGGGCTCTTGGGTAATGTTTTCCCATTGTTTAAAACTGCTTGTCTTTTTGGTGCCTCTCTAATGAAGGCCTGATTATTTATCATAGACTATATACATTGTTAATGATATGGTCTGAGACCTTCTCAAGCATCATCTCTAAGATCTCACCTACACCCGTCAACCAGGTCAAACCACTTGTGGAAGGTGTAGGATCCTTGAACACACCTGGATTCCTGTGTGTGGTTGTATCAACCTTGCAGGTACAGTTCTCTGGTGCCCCCTTTTCTGAAGTCTTCCTCACCCACCTTAAGTGTTGAGGAGTTCTCCCTTTGGTGCTATATGGCACTCACCACACTGCACTGGGATTGCTTGTTCCCATGCCTACCAATCCACAAGACCATATGGCCTGCATGATGCACTATTATCTATAACCTCTTAAGGCAAAATAGCTTATGTCTTGGTATCACATTACAGTCAAAACCCCTCAAAATCCTTAGTCTATTTGGCAACTGCACATGAAAAGATATGGCAGGCTGTATTTCCCCGATTCCAGAAAGGATGGGAAGTCTGCACATGTTAACTTAGTCTCATGCCTGGTCCACTGAATCATGGCAGAGAAAATGAGAAAAATATATTCTTCAGGCACACAAAAGAAAGCTATATACCTAGAAGAAATACAACATTTTCTAGAACAGTCATCAGTTCAACAGAATTAAGAAGAAGTTCACCTAGATCAGGAACTGTGCTGTGAACAGAGATGGTGCATGTTCTCTGATTTAATTAGAAAGTTCCCCATTTTGTGTCCAAGAAGGAAAACATTCTAACTCTGGCAGCAGCGTCAAACACGGGCCTTTCTGGGGAGGAATTAGTTGCAAAAACTGTGGTCACACATCAACACACAGATCTTAGAATCTGTTTTCAATCCTGATGAAAAAATCCCACCATAAAACTCTAGAACACCTCTGGAAGTGAGACAGACACCCAGATGACAGTAACTTTCATACGACTTAAAAACAAGACAGAGCTCTCAACATGCTAATCATTGTACCAGCCATAAGGACAACATCATTTACAGTCCTTTAACTCTCTTTTAGTGTTACCTTACTGTAAACTTAAGGAAGGGTTATGCCTGTGACTACACTGTATGAAAACTGACAGACTGGAGATTCAAAGACCAGCACCTGACTTACATAAAACAGTGAACAGAGCAAGTCTTCCGTGCTAATGCAGAGATGAGCTGGTTATAAAATAAATGGTGCTGGGATAAATGTGTATTAATAAAAGGAAAACTATGATTTTGAGCTCTCATCACATACTACATTAAGTGCCAAATGGACAAGAAATGAAATATTTTTGAAAATCAGATCACAAAATATTAAAAACAAAATCCAAATGTTGTTCTCTCTTAAAGGAACAGAATTGACTATATGAGAAAAGGTGGATAAAAGGAGAAAATGCAGCTCTTCCCTGGATAAAGATTTATCCATTCAAGGTTTTTGAGTGGCAGGTGCAGGTCAGATTTTCTTTGTGTTTCACTGGCCTGACAGAGTGACTGTTTGATAGGTACTAACCGATAAGAAAATGTTTGACTAAATTTAGAAATGAGACAATTATATAAACATTAGATACTTTTGTACAATGAATCCAACAACACTAAGATTAAAAGAGGAATTAGGAAACAGCAGAGATAAATATGACTGGCAAGACTGAACACATAAACCGCATAAGGAACTAAATTCCTTAACAAAGCCATGTCCCTAAGAAGCACGAAGTTCCCGGTTTGCACAATATGAACCACAAGGAAGTGAACAGTCCTTGAAAAATATGTCAGTTGCATTGATAATCAAAGTAAAAAGGACACAAATTCCTGAGGTTTCAGTTTCCTATCCCTTTAGGGAAAACAGAGAGGCAGTGCCGAAATCCACTGCAGACAAATTTGCTGTGCTTAAAACAACAGAAGTCAGGGAAGGTTTTATGAGACAACCCTATTGTTCCAAGGGAATAATTCAGAGGAACATAAGCAGCGATGCTAAATACCCTGTAAGTCCAAAGACAATGCAGTAGCAAAACTTTTAAAAAACCAAAGTCTTCTTCAATAAAAATGACCAACATAAACTCTTCAGATAGTACAAAAAATTAATTATTATCCAACAAGTAGAGGAAAAATTAACCATATACCACAATGACCACTAGGAAAGTTCTACACAATACATGGCTGTAGATTGAAAAGAACCTCACAAATATAAATATTGGCTAAGTGATCAAAATGTTCACGTAATCTTTAAAAAACACTTAAAGGTAAATTATACCAAAAAATTACCGGGACTGATCAACATGTTCTTGAAATTCTACACTACAGTGAAAAGTTACTGCGGACTTAAACATTTTAATATTTGTTTCCAAGACTCATAACATTATAATACTTGGAAATTCCAAACATTGGTATTATGCAACTGCACTGTCATAATTCTAGAATATTAGACAAGGCCATGCAGTGAACAATTCCCTCACTGTCCCACTGAGAAATCTGAGGCTCACAAAGTGAAACATTTTTCTCTGAACCAGGGAGAGCGTCCTTCGATCCAGCACTTTCCCTGATACACCAAGGCCCTGGATGCTGCACTTTGCACATCTGCAAAGTGAGGCTCATTTCTCAGAAATCACTATGAGAAGAACATGGAATTTGGGGGATTCAGTGAGTCGTAAGAACAGCAGCCCTCTCTCCGTGCTGGTCGGGGACAGCATCACAAGTGGCTATTTGCAGCTGCCTTGAGAAGCACTGGTCCAGCGGGGCTCACTCCTTGCTGAACCGCAACTCTCCTTCACTCACATACACACGCGCCGATGCTTCCTTTCTTCCAAGAGAAAACCCCTTTGTGCTCATTAAAAATATAAGAAACTTCTAGATTCTTTTTTTTCTCTCATTTGAAGAAAGCTTAGTTAGGTTTTCCAAAGCATGGTTCTGAAAACTGGGGGTGTTCACAGGTGTTATACAGAAAGATTTCCATGGTCAAGTACATTTGGGAAAAGCTGGGCTGCCCAGGACTCAGTGTGGCAGGCATTCCCGGAGCTGTTAATCCCCATTGGTAATGGCATGTCATAGGTGAGCAGGCAGTATGTAACCGTGCATTTGCATACAAGATCCCTTTTCTTGGAAGAGGTGGGTGTGTAAAGGCATTTGAAAGCCTGGTCCATGTTGTTATATATTCAGGTGACCCCTGTTCTCACCCTAAGGTAGACCATTGGCCTGAAACCTTTTTTTTAATGTAGCTCAAATAACTATGTGAGAATGATTTTTATATTCTGGAAATAAAAAAAGATGCTCTCTTAAAAACTTGTGAAGCAAACTGAGGCTGGAGAAAATTGGTGGCTTAAAATAGTTTTAACCCAGGTATTACTTATTTTCCTTTTAATATAAAATAAAGGGGATGTCAAAAAGAATTGAACAAAGGAGTCCACAAGTTCTGAGGTTATTTTAGCATATAAGAAAGATAAGCCTGATAAAAAATCCCCAATTTTGCATTTATTTCTCTAGCTTTGAAAAGTAACACAAAGTACTTTTGATAAAAGTCTTAACGAGATGCCCCACACTTCATTTATGTCTGCTTTGAAATAATATCAGGTGAATTCGCAATTAACTCCAGTATGCCAACAGACCAGCTGCAAAGGAACCAGGCAAGAGGAAAGGCAGGACTTCTCTTAGTCCAGCATGGGAGTCAGTCCACCCACTGGCATGGGGCTTAGCACAGTCCCTGTGTGTGTATTCCAGGATCTGAGTGTCTAGCTTCATGAGGAACAAGTTCACTTCCCCCTGCTTCAGCATTTCCCTTTGTTCACTGGAATAAGACACATAAAGTGGTGATTTTCACATCTGAATGCCCACTAGGAAATTCAACCTCTCTAAAACCGGGAGAGACCCTTATGCAGCCTTGCACTTTCTTTAATTCATCATCATTTGCAGTATCAGTTCCTGCTTACTGAATGTCTCTTGGTAGTAGTCTTATATACTTCTACATTTTGTTTTTATAAATCTTTGAGAACAGCATGGACTTTCCATTTTCTTTAGGGTGATCTCCACTGTGGTTTATTTGAGCTTTGTTGGTGGCACCCATGCGTGGAATCCAATGAAATGACTTACACTGTACCCACCCTCCAAGCCAGAGCCTTCAGCAGGTCCCAGGTTAGTGACCATTTCAGGGTCAGGAAAGCAGCCCATTGCAGCAGAGAAACAATGACCATGATCCTAGAGTGACTCAGATCTGCAGAGGCCACATGATGCCACCAGGAAGATGACATTCAAACCTCCCACACAGAGTAGACCTCCAGCTCTACCCCCTGCCAGCTGGGTGCTTGGGCAATTTTGTCACCCTCTCTGTGCCTCCCAGGCAATGAGTCAAGGGGTTAATGTACACAGAGGAATTAACATGGCACCAGGTATGCTGGTAAACTTGTGGGTGTGCTATCCTTCTGTTCCCACTTAAATTACAATGAACTCTGAATTCCTTGACTTTCCCTATAGGTACGTTACTCATACTATAATACTTTCCCCGTTGCAATGAGAAGTGAATCTTTTTTTTTTTTTTAAAGATTTTATTTATTTATTTTTAGAGAGGGAAGGGAGAGGGAGAGAGAGAGAGAAACATCAATGTGCGGTTGCTGGGGGACATGGCCTGCAACCTAGGCATGTGCCCTGACTGGGAATCGAACCTGCGATGCCTGGTTCGCAGCCCGCGCTCAATCCACTGAGCTACGCCAGCCAGGGCTGAGAAGTGAATCTTAAATCTGTCATTTCCTTAACCCAGACTGTAAATGTGTCCTGATGTTGCATTTCTAGGTTGGTTCTTGGCTCAGGAAGAAGTGTTACCAGATGAACAGGTAACCCTATTAAACTGTTTTTAGAAAAAAAGTGTTGCATGAGTAACTAAAGCTATGATATTCAGGTGGAAAAAGAACTACTTAAAAATGCTTACAAAGACTATCTTCTATAGAATTAATCTATTAAAATCTATTTAACTAAATTCATTTTCAAATAAAATAGAAATATGGGGAAAAACATCACACGTGGTCAGATAATGTCTGAATGTGCAATTTCAAAAAGGGCAAAACCAAAAACAAAACACCTTTTACAAAACACCTTTTTCTTTGCTTCTGCTTGGGATGGTACTTAAGGCAAGAAGTACAAGAGGAGGCTTTGCTTAAATCAATCATAACACACACACTATTTGATTAGTCAGTCAACCAACAAACATTTACTGGCCATAAACACTGGGTAACGTGCTGTGGAGATGCAAAGTTGAAAACACAAGGGTCCTCACTCCCCAAAGCCTTAGAACATGGAGAGAGTGAGGTGTGATGAATTATAAGATACAAAGCAAAAATGGAGGTCAGGCACTCGCCCAGGCAGGACTGGATGCACTTCGAAGCTAGAGCTCCCTGTTCTCACTTACAATGCCCTTGAGTTGTGCTTTCCACGCTGACCCAGGAAGCGTACTTGAATAGAATGTGTTGCTTTTTGTCTGGATTATATAAAGTCACATAAGAGCCATTCTATTTCATATTTATGGTTTTTAAAAAGCCTCCATATATTAAAAGAGATAGTATGAATATTCTGTCCAGAAGACCACTACACAATGAATCTGCACATTTCGATTTTAAGAATCAAACAAGAGATTTCCAAAAATGTGAGACCTCGAAGCAGACCCAGTCGGAAAGAGTCCTGAGCCGGAAGAGCACACAGGCGGCTGGCTGCCCTCTGGACTCAGGATGCTGGAGGCAAAAGTGGGGTTCTTTTCTGGGGCTCAACTGCAAGTCTCACCTGCTTATTCTAATTTTCAGTTACCTCACAGGGAGTTCTGTGTCCTTGGACCCTGGAGAACTGTGGAGAATGGAAGATTTCGGTCAATCGTAAATGCAGAGAACATTGATGAAATGGCACATATAAATATTTAGCTGGTTGCTATTGGTTCCCATTTAAGCGGTACGCAAGCACAGGCTTGCTAATTCCATTTTAACTTTACTTTTTAAAAAATAAATATCACAGATCACACTTTTTATGAATAGATTCCAAATATGGTGAGATCAAAGGTTAAATCTGCCCCCAAAATGTCAGGAAAGGGAACAAGGACAACATGCTGCATTTAAAACAGTCTGCAGTGTATCTACGCACGGTGATTAAATCCAAAACCCAGAATTTTGCAAGATAAATAAAAATAAAAGGAGATGCAGTGAATACGAATGCTTCATCTTTTTCTTAGCTGAACTATCTGATAATGTCTTATGAGGATAATTTTGTAAAATAAAAAAAAAGAAAGAAACGTAAAGAAAACCTAATGACTTATTAATGGATTCCTAGGGCGAGTAGAGAAAATAGTTCATAAATGCACTGAGAATGTCAGAAAAGGGAAGCATTTTATAAAAATTGAAAGCCTTGGGGCTCTTAGATTCTCAGCTAACAGGCTTTGCATGGTTTATCAACCACATTTCAAACATCGGCATGTTTATCCACTATTGAAAGTGCAAGTGCAAGTGAAAGTGCACTCCCTGGCCGTGCACCTGTGTACCTGCATGTGTGTTCTGGACGGAGACAACCCTAAGGAGTTACTTATAGAAACCCTTTCAGTGGAACAGGAAAAACTGACATAGTTTCTGCTGAGCATTGAGCACAACAGTGGCACTAAACACTGAATCATCACAGTGAATAAAACGTCACAAAGGTCAAGCGGAAGTGAAGCAACACAGGCTGGTCCATCCATTACCATCAGATGACACAAGAATGTCCACATTCCCCAGTTTTATTAGTGCCTTTCCAGAAGTTAACTTCATCGAATAAAAAAAGACAAGTAAGGTAAAAGATATAAAAACTCAAATTACTATAAATTGCAATGTATTTATAAATTATCATCATTCACTGACATAATCATCCATCTGGAAAAAAATAGGACAAGAAATAAAATAAGAATGTTTAATTAGCCTTCCGGCCAAGATGGAGGCACAGGTAGACACACTGTGCCTCCTTGCACAACCAAGATAGGGACAACGACAATTTAGAAACAGAATAACAACCAGAATGGACAGAAAATTGAACTGTATGGAAGTCAAACAACCAAGAAGTTAAAATAAACCCATTCGTCCAGACCTGTAGGAGGGATGGTATCGGACAGCTGGGCACTGGTCACGGCGCAGAGAGCAGAGAGCTTGGGACCAGGCGCATACGGCATCGGGGGCGCACAAGACCGCAGCGGGTGGACTCTGAGCGCGCAAGTGGCAGCTGGCAGGCCATGACCGAGGAATGGCAACCAACAGACCCAGCGAGGCAGCGATTGTGAAGCAAGGCACTGCACGCAACCACAGTGCTGGGTAATAGAGCCTCGGGACACTGATTGAAAACACCTGTGGGGGTTGAAGCACAGGGAGAGACACCCAGCCTCATAGGAGAGGTCCTTGGAAAGTCCCACGGGGTGTACAAGCCCACCCACATGGGAATTGGCACCAGAAGGGCCCAGTTGGCTTGGGAGAAGCAGCGGAAGGGACTGAGGTCCAACAAAAAGTAGAACAAGCACCATTGTTCTCTCTTGAACCCTGCACCCACATATAACATCACAACACAGCGACTGGGGTGCCCCGCCCTGGTGAACACCTAAGGCTCCACCCCTCATATGTAACAGGCTCCACCAGACTAAAGGAAAAAAAAGAGATGGCTCAAACAGAATTGGAAACTCGGCAAAGGAGTTCCCAATAGACTGTCAGCTGATTTCTCAAAAGAGACCTTACAGGCAAGAAGGGGCTGGAAAGAAGGATTCCGAGTCATGAAAGGCAAGGACCTACATCCCAGATTGCTCTATCCAGCAAAGCTTTCATTTAGAATGGAAGGTCAGATAAAGTGCTTCTCAGATAAGGTCAAGTTAAAGGAGTTCATCATCACCAAGCCCTTATTATATGGAATGTTAAAGGGACTTATCTAAGAAAACGAAGATAAAAAACATGTATAGTAAAATGACAGCAAACTCACAATCATTAACAACCACACCTAAAACAAAAACAAACTAAGCAAACAACTAGAACAGGAACAGAACCACAGAAATGGAGATCATGTGGAGGGTTAGCAAGAGGGAAGTGGGAGGAAGAGAGAGGGGAAAAAGGTACAGAGAAAGGTAGCATAGATGGGAGGTAGAAAATAGACGGGGAGGGCAAGAATAGTATGGGAAATGTAGAAGCTAAAGAACTTATGACACATGGACATGAACTAAAGGGGGGAATGTGGGTGGGAGAGGGTGTGCAGGGTGGAGGGGAATGAAGGGGGGAAAATGGGACAACTGTAATAGCATAATAAATAAAATATATTTAAAAAAGAATTATTTGGGAATGTGTTTTTAAACTGGGTAATATACTGTTATGTGCCAAATTTTATATTTATACATCAGAAATAAATACATAATTTAAAAACTGCTAAAAAAAGAGTGTTTAATTAGTTTTCTTGTTAGAAGCTGTGAATATAAAAATGGGAGTTTTAGAAAGTATACTTTTTAAAAATTAAAAACCTATACACAGAGCTAAACATATATAAAATACCCAGAAATTAACAAGAAATGTACAAGGCCTGTATAAGCAAAACCATAGGATTTTACCGATTTACAGGGAAAATAGCACATGAATGTGTTGCTAAATGTTGCTAAATAATATTCTTGGGCATGAAGTCTTAATGCTACAGAGAATCAGCGTTGGTATCCATCTAACCAAAATTGGCATTTCGGAGAAAATGAGTAACTCAGCAGGGTTGGAGGGAAGAGAGCAAGACACGAAGGTGGATGTTATGGAATCGTGGCAACAATTCACACAGTTTCTTCCTGAAACAGAGTAAATGCCCAGCACAGTGCCAGGCAGCTTCTGAATATATGACACATTGCCTGGCTAAACCCTGTGGCTATTCCCCACGATGTCACAATAGCCATGTGGACAGGCTAAGTATATCTAAGTATTAAATTACTTATACATTCTAATAGTTCTGCAAAAAAAGGTGTTTATTATTTGCTTATGCAATTAAAAAATTTGCATTTTATCTATCTTATATGTGAAAATGCTGTTACAAGTCATTAAAAGGTAAATAAATAAATAAATATTGAATAGTATCTAGCTTCAGAAGGAGGCCAAGTATCTATTTTTAGGCCATATTTAATCATAATCTGAACTTCCCCATGCACTGTTGAAAGTCAAAGGGAATATATTTTTAAAAACAAAGACTAAAATAAATGATGAGTTAGATATTACAAAAACATTAGTGAATTCAGACAAACCTTTTCCCCCATCATTGTTCTGCATAAGAAGTACACTTGAATACCTTCAATTCAGGCTCGTTCAGAAGTCTCAAGGCCATACATCTCAAAAGATAATGTTCACAATGACATGGAATGTTGCATATGTGCATGAAGGGTGAACACCATGGAAAGAAACTCAGGCAGTCACTTCAGGATGGAAAAGGACTTTTTAAAGTGGTATTTTCACACTAGAAAATTTTACATCTCTTTACACTAGGAAATTCTTATTAGTCTTTTTAACTGCTTTTTAAAATGAAAACAAAGTCAAGAAAAATACAGAAAAAAACACTGTAATACCTGTGAACCTGCCATCCACATCTACAGGAAAAATGTCAACAACTGCTAAGAAACCCCCTCTCTTCTCTCCACAGAGAGGACTGACATGCAGCCTTCTCCACTCTCACCGCATCTGAATGTTACTGCAAACAAAACACAGTGTTGCTCTGGATGTGCTGATTGTACAAAATGGCATCCTACCACGTACAAAGTTTTCCACAATTTGCTAGTTTTTACTCAATTTGATGCTTGGGATGTCTGTCTCTGCTAGAACATGCAGACCCAGTTCATTTTATTAATCTCTGTTAAGTATTGTCTCTGAATACAGCCTAAGCTAATTATTCATTTTCCTACCCATGGACACTTATAAACTGCTTTTGATTGCCGACTGTAATAAATCATGCTGAAATATGTATTCTGGATCCAGTCTCTTAAGGGATACTCACTGAAGTCTCTCCAAGTAGCATAAGCAAGTAGCCTTTCTGCTTCACAGATGTGCACAACTTTATCTTCCTACAGTAGCTATTTAATTTTCGCTGCCAGCAGCAATGCACAAATTCTCATTCTTCTTTATGCAGTGTTGTTTCAGGTATGTCAAACTCTCAAAATGTTACCAGTCCAATGGTCGTGCAATGGAAACAGCTCCTAAAATTCGTATTTTTCTGATTACTAGGGAGCTTGTGCATAAATTCCTATTTTCATATCCTTTCCACACATAACAGGTGATGTACATACTTCATGATTTATAGAATAGAGAGTTTTATCAGCTTTATTCATCACAAACACCTTCTCTTGGACTTGAGTGTGTGTTCACTTTTTAATGGTGTCTTTGTACAACTGAAAATTTAAATTTCAGTGTTCTAAAATTATCAGTCTTTCCCTTTTTAGTTAGTGCTTTTTGAATCTAAAGTTCTCACAAACACAGGAGCCACGGAGAAAAACATTTAAAGATTAAAGCACAAATGTTGGTGAGAATGTAGATTGGTGTAAACACTATGCAAAAGAGTATGAAGTTTACTCAAAAAACAAAAAAAAACAGAACTGCTGTATGATCCAGCAGCTCTACTTTCGGAAACACGTCTGCAGGCACCAGAACAGCGTGCTGGAGAGAGAGCTGCACCTCCGCACTTCCACGGTCACCGCGGTGTCAACGGCCAAGACACGCAAACGACACTGAGGGCCCACTGATGGATGAGTAAATTAAAAAATGTTATGCACACACCATACACACCAAACACACACTAAAATAGTATTCATCCATAAAAAAAGAAGAAAATTCTGTCCTTTGTGACAATATGGATGGTCTTTGAAGGCATTATACCAGGTGAAATAAGCCAGAGAAAAACAAATGCTGTATGCCCTCTCTCATGTAGACCATCAAAAGCCAAATTTATAGAAGATGATATCGGATTTGTGGTTGAGGAGGGGAGACTGAAACAGGGTGGGCAACAGGTACACACTTCCAGTTAAGGAACTACCAGGACGGGACCGCAGTTAACACTGCTGTATGGTCCATTTGAAAGTTGTCAAGAGGACATCCTAAGAGCTCTCATCACAAGGAAAAACTTCATTTTTTTCTTTTTCTTTTTTCTTCATATCTACATAAGACGATGGATGTTAACAAAGCTCACTGTGGTAATCACTTCATGACGTTTGCAAGTCAAATCATGAATCTGCACACCTTAAACATATAGGTACTACCTGTCAATGATATCGTAATAAAACTGGAAAACATCTGAAGCACTGAATGTAAAAACTTCTATAAGACAGAAGTTATCACAGACTAAAGTTAGAGCTCGACACACTGGAGCACATGTTTATGAGCACGGTGTGATTAAAATGGTATGCCCTTATTAAAAACCAGTCTGATGCAAATATATTCACATGTTTAATATTCATGCATTCGTTATTCACTTTTATGTTGTTAATTGTTTATTTTCTAGAACATAATTTCCATGATGATAGCGAATTTTAAATATTTTATTTATTTCTGTTTAACAGTTCCAGGTACATAATAGCTTGTCTCTGAGCATGCACTGAATGGTGAATGAATTACTGCACTTAAGGAGATACAACAGATATGTGCAAAAATTTCTATATAAAGTTGTTTATAAGAGCACCATTTATAATACTCAAATATTATAAATTATCTAAATGCACAGCTTTAGAAAGCTGGTTAAACAAACTGTGTTCTTTATCTGACCTGTCCAGTATAGTAGCACTATCAAAAATGGGTGTTAAAAGCACATGGAATGTAGATCATGTGGCCAAGGAACTAAGTTTTCATCATAATTAAATTTAATTGTGAATAACCATGTGTGGCTTGTGGCTACTGTATTGAACAGCACAGTTCTAAACTGTGAGACTACCACAACCCCAAAACTGATTGATTCATTTGAATTTTGTTGCTGATTTTATCATCTAAGAAGTGTGTGTGTATAAAAAAGCAGGGAGGCTATGAATATCCTGAACTGAATTAGAATTTAAAACTAAGTCCCACTGTGAAAAGATGTATGAAAATTGTATAGCCACATATATTTACAACATACAAATGCTGGCTAAAACTGATAGGAATGTGATATTCCTGAAATAAATTATACATGCTTGGAAAGCATCTAATTCTCCTATTTTAAAAAAACATTTTTAAAATTAACTTCCTACATATTTAAATTTAAAATGATTTTTGTCTATGCACATAGGAAACTATGGTTAAATAAACAGCCATGACATACAAACAGGTGTATGAAGTGCATCTTGTCTGTTCGAATTTAGGCAAGGAACCAACTTCTACCAACTTCAAAGCGGAGACTTTGCCTGGGGTGGTGGGCGCAAGATGCAGTGTGCACATGATGTCTTATTCAGTTGTGCACTTGAAACCTGCATGGTTTTGCGAACCGATGTCACCCTAATAAATTCAATGAATAAAAAATAAAGAAAGTCTTAACAATTTGCCAAAAATACACTCCTCTCCTCAAAATGCAAACAAGCTGAATATCAAGTGCTACTTAAATTTCCATAACTTTTCATAGAAAAGGTACTTGGAAACAATCGTTTCAATATGTAGTAGGCATTCGACAAATACTTGTTGATTAATACAAGGCTGTAACCGAGCACAAGGTGCACCGCCCTCCCCATACAACACACTTTCAAGGAATGGATGCCCATAGGCCGCAGGATGTTTCAACAAGGCCACCACATAAAAATGAATTGGGCATGACTTGAAATGTATTTTTTTAAATAGTTCAAGAGCATAAAGACATATAGGGAATACAATGTACACCCCCACGGACCTACAAAGAAGCCTGGTTAGTAACCTGAGGATGAATTGATTATAAAAGTCCTCCATCAGAGCATCTTGTAGAGGACCAGGTCAGAAAGAAATAGACGAATGGTTTTTAGCCACAGACACAGTTTCCTCACATTTTGAGGATAGTCACTAACCTCTTTGAATACCTAATAAAAACTGTTGAAACTTTTGAATTAGAAAAAATAGTTCTAAGAAGATTGCTGAGACCCTGTAACATCTGTTACAAACCTCCACTTTAGGCTTTAATGCTCAGCGACAGTCTGATACCTGACAGGAGCCTTAAGGAGCTAAACAAGGATGGATTTGAATCAAGTCTCTTTTCTGGGACTTCTAAAAACTGAGGACTCAAGTTGGTCAGGCCAAACAGCTGACATACTTTTCCGCCTTAAGGGATCAATCTAAAGTCTCTGTGGGCTTTTTAGAGATTTGAACATGTACTTTTCTGAAAGAACCACAGTATGCACATGTGTTAACCAACCCTCACCCAGATCCTTATTTACAACAAGTAATTTGCTGTAATTATATTCAAATATGTACTTCCATCCCTATAGAACAACTTCTTAAGAACAGCACATTGTCTTCATTATAGTTAAATGCAAAAGTATATTCACGCTTCAGAATGTCATCGGAACCGAGTTTCTCTCATGCAGGGCAAAAGTGCTCAGGTTAATTAATTAATGCTTTTATGTGAAAAGTGAGGCAAATCCATTTTTTATTTATCTTCAATTTGAAAAAAGTAAAATGTAAATTAAGCCTATTTAAAATTTGACTAATCATCTTCTTTTTTATAGATAGACTTGTCATAACTCATTTCAGCAGTTTCCTATTTCTTTGTTTATTGATTTAAGCCTGATCTTTGTAATCTGATTCCTTTTATCTTTACAGACACATAATGCTTGAATGACTTATTTTTACTTCCAAGCCCTCCCTGTTTCTTAAATAGTTCATGCGTGGCGAGATTTTCATAGTAACACTAGCAAAGACTCATCACTCGTCACACTTTGTCATGTGTTGAGAAAGAAAGGGAGGGTCACTCTCGCACTTCTATGTCTGGGCCCCACAGTAAACACCTTCGGTAACAGCACTCTGAACCGCTCCAGTGGGTTCGCTGGGCTCCCCGGCGCTGGCCAGGAAGGCACATACGTCAGTCCAGCAGTGGTGTCCGCATGCCAGGGAGGGCCCGCCTGGCCAAGCCCTGGTCCACCCCTCACTTAATGACTGCTCTGCACTCTCTGGCTCTGACTTCCTGCCACCACGCTCCCCTCAGCTACCGGAGGGGATGAGCTGCTTGTCTGAAGGGCCTTCACAATACCTCTTGTAATGATATCCCCAAGGTCCATGAGACTTCAGTTTTATTTTAGGCAAGACGGAGGTGAGAGGTCAGATGAGCAACTAGCTACTGCTTTGTGTCCTATTTTTCCTTCCCTGCCTTTTCGTTTTCCTTTCTGGAAAGTCTAATAATAAACCCTAGAACTTTCCTAACCCAGGTTGAGAACTCTCCACAGATGAGGAGAGAACCCTACTGCATTTCAACTACAATCCATGATATCCAAAACTCATTAGGGGGAAAATACTCTATGACTTAAATGTTCCAGTGTCTATATAGGATCAACAATTTTGTCAAAACTGATTGAAATGCACATTTACAATGGTGCACACATTGTGCACATACTTACTTCAAAAATGTTCCCCTGAAATCTAAGAGGCCTGCAGGTTACAGGGCTGCTCACCTGGTTAAAAGTGCCCTTTGGAATGTGCTTCCCTGGCCTTCAAACTAGTCTCAAGAGTGGCCAGGAGTGGCCGGGTGGCTGGTTAATGGCCCAAGGCCTGACCAGCACTGCACTGGCCTTTTCTTCAGGAGCAGAATGAAGGTGGGCCTTAGAATTTCTTCCCATTAAAAAAGAAGAAGAAGTAATCTATTTTAATTAAAGCACTTTAAAATAGTATATACTGATTTTAAATCTTTAGTATAAGTGGATTACTAAAAAGGAAAACTATATAATTTCCTTTCAAATTTTTTAACTTCTGAGATCTCTGAAAATTAATAAAGAGACCAGTCTATTATGGTCCATTATTTTTTAATATAAAAAATGATAAAATATTATAACAGAGAACCTAGGTAGGAACACATCTTTCTACCATCTGATTTAAATGACAAGAATCAAAAAGGGATTTCTGAGGACTGGAAAAACCTGAAACAGAACATTATAAAATGTGCTACATTAAAAAAATATTTCTTAGGAGACTAAATTGTGTTATATTCCAAGACTTCCAAGCATGTGAGACATAGCACATCCAACTTCTGTTAAAATTCTTAAAAATAATATTTGGATAATTTTATTCCCTTTGAAAGAAAAATGCAAAGGTTTGCAACAAATAGAGACTCACACTCACTAGTCCTGGCACGTGCAAAGTCGTTGGAAGAAAGTCTGTCAACCATCAAAACGCTGCTTTTCACTGATGAAAGACTCCAATCCAGACTTTCATTTCCAGAGGGATTTTTCAAAACAATGTAATTAAAATGTGGGTTAAGGAGAAAAGTTTGTTTTTCTCTGTCTTAACCAGTCAATTCATTTGAAGTGGTTAACACCAGTACTTCAGCTGGTTTCGTGAGAAACAGCCTTCTGGAAGTCTAATGGGAAGGACACTCTATTCATGAGAGCAATTATGACAAATGTATTGTTCCTTCCAACCAATAGCTCTACTAAAATATATTAAAGTAGCTCTATTAAAATATTATAAGAGTCTTAGTAAGCCACTGATAGTAACGATTTAATTAAATGATACAAATTTGTACTGATTTTATTACTTTAGCTAACATATTTTTCAGGCAATAAAATTAAATTCATATAGCAAAGAAAAATAACATTATCCTCATAGACTTAAACTAGAAAGAAATAAAGATAATGGCATAATTTTAGACGCAGTGTGCTCAAGACTGGCTTTCAAATGTAGCCGACCTCTGCAGGACTCTCGGACTCTTTTCCCACCAGTCTCACACTGGGCAGTCAAAGGTGTGTACATGGTGGCTTACAATGGGAGTTTTCTGTCCCCGACATCTCTCAAAATAAGCTCCTCCCAAAATATGCTTTTCCAGAGTTAGCAAGAACATGACTTGAATTCAGAGATCAGTGTGGGTAAAACTCTCAGGGATTACTGAACCTCTGGGAGGTTATTAGCACATGGTAGACTTTCTTAAATATTGTAAACAGTAAAAGAACATGTGAATAAGTATGCTTAAAAGAAAATCATGGGCATTATTGTCTCTGAACCCTTGATTTCTGGGTCGTTAGGTAGAAGCCTGCTCCTACGGAGGGAGAAAGCACAATGCAAAATAAGAACACAGACTGGGACACTTCCTGTCAATGAAACTTGGCCAAGTCCTTCCAACTCCCTGAACCTCAGTTTTCCAATATTCAAAATGAGATCATCATATTTATTATGTACAACCATCAGGAGCATTAAAAGAACTGTGAATGTATATTATAGAGTTCCTGAATCCTAACTGGCATGAAGTCAAAGTAGTTTCCCTTCCTTGCTTCCACCATTGCAAAACAGCATTTGTAGAGGCTCTGGCAGAGTGAAATTCAGTGTCAGGAAGACTGATCTTAGAGATCAAGCTTCTCAGGTTTGACTGTGATGATACCTTCAGATTAAAAAAGAATAAATAAAGACCTAACTCTACCTGTGATGGGTCAAGAAATAATTCTTAAAGCAGGTAACTCTTGAGATGATTTACAAAAGATGAACAGAAATTTTGACAGTAGAGAAAAAAGAGAAGGATGGAGACAAGAGAGAACCGTGGAGGGTCTACCATAAAGTTCCAGGGGCCCCAGGGGCCCCAGGGAGTATTCTTAGGAAGATATGTACGGCTGAGGTATTGAGTATCACGGGAATGGTGGGTGACGATGGTGGCCTGTGATGGCACGCCCGAACATGTGCTGTCTCCTGTAAATGACAGGGGTCACCAGGGTATGATGCAGGGAAATGGGTTGAGCCTGGATGCAAGGAGACAAGACAGAGGGGTGCCAGTGACAGTGAGACCACACTCCTCCAGGATAATTTAGGGTCAGAAATGGAGGGCATGGCTGACAGGGACGGAGACGTACAATGGGGCTTTATCAATAGGCTTAGTTATTGCCTAGTTGACAGAAGATGTCTAGAGAAGAAAGGTTTGTTCCAAGTAGCTCATATTTATGCAAATTTCACTTCAGTGTCACAAAGGTGGGCTGGAACCACTGCCATTGAGACCTTTATGGAACCAGGGTCAAAGTCTCATTTTCCCCAGCCATGCTCCTCCCCGCACCATGTTTCTTACGAAATGGTATTCCTGGGGACAGATATGTTTGGATCCAGTATACTATTAGTGGTTAACTTTCTCTTTAATAAGTATAAGGATATTTTATAACAAAATTGGGTATATTATTTCTGAAATTTAAAAAAATATTTCTTAGTAAATTTCATAACAAGGAAGGTTTGGGTTACAGTTTTAATTGTCAGAAAGTTCTTAGTTGTCATTCAAAGGAAAAGTTTAAGAGGGAATTCTAGTGAGAGTCATTCATTGCAGGTAGAGATTTTTAATTTGCGTTCTCAGTTTTGGAACTCTCGAACATCAAGGTTGTACTTCAAGTGTTTTATGTCCAAAAAGTTTCTAGAGTCCCAGAAAGGCAAGTAGGAAGACACAGTAGCTAATGGTCTGGCCACTAGATGAGGTCATTCCAAGGCCCAAAGCGGAAATGTGTAAAGAAAAGGAAAATGAAGGTGCTCTGGGTAGAGTTTGGTGAAGCGGAAGCTGCCTGAAAGTTTGGGTCTGTTCAGCGAACTGTGGCTACTGGCTGGAGAGGGACCTGTCTGTTCATGTCATAAGCTACACACGTGCTCCCCAGCCTGCTTGCACAACGAGAAATTTGAAAGCAAGACGACCAGCCTACTTTGTAGGGCCCTAAAAATGAGACATGAGTGTCACTTAAAAATCAGACTATCAAAATTTGGTCAAAAGAGCCATAATCACATGGAAAAACTCTTCAAATTTCAGAGTTGATAAAGTGAAGATCCAGCAGCAAGTGAGCATTTGCTTATGGAAATTCCTGTCTTTAGAAAGCAAAGAGGGTCATATGCATGGTGACGGAAGGGGACTAGACCAGAAGTGAGTGCACAGTGGAGTATACAGATGTCATATTATAAAGTTGTACACCTCAGATTTATATACTGTTTTAACAAGTGTTAAAGCAAGAAAATTCCAGAAACCTATGGGTATGAGAGACCTGGGTATGGTAAATTGTACCGTTATTCTCAAGATATTAACGGCACCATCCTGTGGGAAAATTCCTTTCCATGTTGTTTCACTATCTTCAAACGTGGTCACGTGACCTGTGATGTTCCTCGTCAACTCACATAAAGTTTGGCCGAAGGTTTATCAGGAAAAGTGACATGAGCCACATCTGAGTGAAAGTTCCAAGCGCCCACGCACGACTCTGCCACGTCTCACCTGCACTTGCTGTGACCCGGCCATGCTCTAGATGGGAGCAATGCTCCAGATTCCTCAGCCTGGGATCTGGAGGACAGAGGGTACGCAGAGAACTGCAGCCATCTCCGCAATGGAAACGTGTCGTGAGCAAAAAATATGACTCTGCCAGAAGTCACCTAAATGGCAGGCTCATATGTTACGGCAGGAAAAACCTCACCTCATTAGCAGACATGTGGCCCTGTCCAAAACACCCACAGAGACATTTGGTTCGTGTTGAATGATCCTTGATATTTGGTCCCACCGAAAACATCCTTGGATTTAGACAGTCCCTAACATTTATTTATACTTCTGATGTATAACACTAATATATAAAAATACTATCATATTTTATTGGTTCAGTCATTGTGCTGTGACTGTACTGCCAAAAATAAAAAAACACTTCTTGCTTGGGGAGCCTAGCTAGTCATGGCACGTGGAGTTAGGCAGATGGGTGGGCATGAAACCAATGCCTTCATGGACATTTTAGACAGGGCCAAATGTCCAGGACCCTACGGCATGGACCAAATGTCTCCATGGATGTTTTGGACAAAACTAAATGTCCTGCAGGAACTTGCCTATCCCAATTAATATGCCAGATTCAAAGCGTCTCTTGTCCATTATAGAAATTATAAGATAATTTCAACAGGACACAGCCCATCACTGTTATGTAACACAATTGGCTTTGTGAATGCCTTTCTAACTTGTTTTTCAGGATCATTATCCTTGCCTACAAAATCACCACTTGTACCCGAGCCCTGCCGTCTGCAGAGGCAGCAAGAGGCGCCTGCCAGAGCCCAGGCTTTCAGCGCACATGAATGTGCTCAGCCACCTCCTCTCCTGCCTCCTCGGCAAGGAACAAAGGTGGGCAAGTAAACATTATGGCTGCCTGTTTATTTTTAATTTCATTAAGTTCATTTATATGCAAAACAAAGAGGGGGTTAGGGTTTTAAGTTTCCAAGAAGATTCTTTAGGGCCTAACGTCTGAGCACACAGTCTTGACTGTTCTTTCAATATACTCCAATGATTAAAGTGCTTAAGCCTAAATAAAGATTTCTGATCCACTGCTATTAAGAAGTATTAAAGTTACTGGCACAAGCTAAGACTCTAATAGCTTGTTCTTGAAGGGACAGAATAATTAGGAGCCACTGATGCAAGGAGCAGTTTATGCAGACGGACATCCAGCCCCAGTGGCACACGGGTTCCTGCTGCAGACACCCCGCCTGCTGAGCAAAACCGAGTCCACGGCAAATCTTTCTGCCGCAACTATTTCTATGTAGGGTTTTATTTTCTCACCCAATCTTTAATTATTGTTATATATAGGTTTAGGAAATATTATATAAATATATTTTACAAAGTAGATTCATTATGATTACTTTAAGTAGATAATAAAAATCAATTTATGAAGAAATCCTCAACTTAGAGAAACTTTGGTTGCTAATACTGAACTTTTCTCAGCAAAACTGTCTTCCCAATTTAGAAATACTACTTTGATGCAGACCAGAGGAGATATGCTTGTTTAATTTGGCCCTAGAAAAAAATAAACACAGGAAAAAAAATTTCACAAATGCTGCTCCTTGTTGCCAGGTTCATCCACAGGATGGGCATGTTTCAATCAAACCAGTGCATGGATCTCAGAGGGAGAAGCCAAGACTTTAAGAAACTCCCTGCCATGGAATTTATGACGATGGAACAACTTGGTAGGGCCATTCCCATAACAAAGAGCATGCATTTCAGAGGATAAGGGAAGAGTAGAACCTTGCCCATGAGCTTCCCCAGTGACATCAGTGAGTGGGTGGGTGAAAGCCTTGCAGTTAGAACCACTCCTCCAGCAGTCAGTGAGATGTGGGAAGGGCAGGGGAGAAGAGACTCTATTTTCAAAAGCTAAAGCAACTTCAAGTACAAAGCAGGTCAGCACCAGCTGACATACCTGCTTGGTGCAAAATGCTGTGTCAGCTGTAAGGGAAAGGCAGCTTAAGATCAGCCTGGTCAGGATGGGGGACACCAGGTGCGTCACTGATAATAAGAGAAATAAGAAGGCAAACAGGATCAGAAGCTGCCTAGTGAGAGGCTTGTTAGAAACGCCTAGGAGGCACCCCTTCCTGCTTATGCTGCAGAACCACGGGCACCTTGCAGACTCTGGTTCTCCCCAGTCACATACTCCTGCTAGCTGACAGGAGAGATACAGATGCAAGACCCAAACCAGGATCTGCTCCAGGAAACCAGGAACCTCCTAGACTGCACGAGGACCTCCCCATGCATGCCCCACCTCCCAGCCTCCATGCACAGTTCCAGTAGCACAAAAAACACACTCCCATAATTATCTGAGCATCCTTCTTGTTCACTAGATTTGAGTTCATTGAGGACACAGAACAGTTCCTGACTGAGTCTCTTTTAAAGGGACATTAGATGAGAGAATGAACACAATAAGGAAGCCAGGGGCCTCACTCCCAGGTATGACACAGCATCCCTTCCCTTGAGGAGACATCCTGCCACAGTGCAGCTCGTCCCTGAGTAGCAGCAGTGTGAGGTTTTAGCATTTGAGAGTGTGCAAAAACAACACATGCTGAAAGCAGAGCCCAATTTCATAAGCCCTAGGACTGTAAGGTGCAGCAGGTAATAGACACTGAACAAATAAAAAAGGAAATATGTAATGTCTTTTAAAGCAAATGCATAAAGAGGTTGAGAGAAGATATAATGGGGGCCTACTTGGGTTGCAGAGGAGTCAGGATTCTCTAAGGAGGTGACAATTTAAACTGGGACCCAAGGAACAATAAAGAGCCAGAGGCACTCAGGTGGACAAGACATGGTGCCTTCTGTGAACTAAAGGAGCAGGTGGCTGAAGGAGAGGCATGTGGAAGAACACCACAGAAAACTCGGAGCTTTGCATAGGAATTTTGCGTTCAGTGTACAAGTATGTATTATAAGTGCAATGCATGCATGATGCAGTCTGGTTTTACAAGATCACTCCTACCTGGAGAATGAATTGAGGGAAGGAAGCAAGCATAGAGCTTCTAAATATATTCTAAAATGACCCGGACTTGGAGCCTAATCATATGGGGATGAGGGAAGAAGCAGCATTGCTGTGGGCACAGGACTGGAGTCAGCATGCCTGGACCGGAATCCAGGTTCTGCCACCTACACACTGTCAGGCTGTGGGCAAGTCACTTCCTCTCTCCAAGGTTTAGTTTTCACACCAGGAAAAAGGAGGGAGGAATATTATTACCAAGATTAAGTAAAAAAGAAACATGTTAAACATAGTAAACCTTAAATAAATATGCTGATGTCAATCATTCTATTACTGTCGTTATATCTGCTCACACATTATCATTCCTTCAAGGCCTACTTGGGGCACGGCACTGGGAAAGTGAAGATCTGTAAGAAAATGTTAGATGAACTGCATTTCCGCTCTGTCCTCCTGTGCTGGGAAAATCACAGGGATCAATCAGTACAGGGAATCGAGCTTAGTGTATGTTTAAGGATTTGACACCTACTAATTGGGGGGGGGGTTGCTTTATGGCACTATTATAGAGGAAAGATAATAGTGAGAGGAAGAAGCTTCTCTTCAAAGGACAGCTCCCTAAAACAGAAATAGTGCATTTCTGCCAGTGGTTCTGGAAACTGATAATTTGGAAGTGGAAATGTCCTCAAGCTCTTGCAACAAACCCCTCTGAAAAGACCGGCACAGGCCTCACTTGGACAGCTGTGGTGGCAGTCTCCAAGCTACAGTGCCGAGCTGCGTAGACGTGGGGTTTCTGTGAAAAGCAATTGCACGGAACAGTGAACGTGGGAGAGGCTGCTTATCAGCTAGGGCAGACCCCGTGGGCTGTGCGCCGAAGGATTATGATGCCGTGCCACCATTGACATGTCCTTCAGGGAGAAGCAGCTGCTCTTCTAAAGGACAAACCAAGCTCTTCAAGCAAAGAACCCTGGATAATTTAAAGTAAACATAGCAGAAAGCACTATTTTTCTAAGCTCCGGTTTCTGTGACTGCTAGGGTTGGGTAGGATGATCTGGACACATCCCCAGGACGTCTGTGGGCCTCCGGAATGGAATGAGCGCTTACCCGTCTGCTTCACAGGCATGCACATCCTCCCACAACCAGCAATTTCATTGCCAGGGAGGTGAAACTTGCCCTGATTTTTAAGTAGCCAGCACACCAATTCACCAGTAGGGAACAGGCTCTCTCATAAGCTACTTTTCTTTTCCATGAGACAGGTAGAAAGGCATCACACTAGTGGACACCCAGAGAAACACTCCACAGTGGGACATGGAAGGACACCTGAGGTGAGGCATGCGTCTACAGTGGCCAGCTGCCTAGATGGCCCCCACCTTCCCCTCCTTCTAGTGCTCACACCGATGTGTTGTCCTCCCCCCTTGAGTATGGACTAAATCCAGTGATCTGCTTCAGGCACAAGAATGTGCCAAAGTGATGGGTCAGATGAAGTTAAAAAGATTTATGACTTTTTCTTGCTCTTAATACTTTCTTGTCTGCCCCTGGCTTGCCCTGCACAAGCTAGTGGTCCTGTCGTGAACTGCTCTGTGGAGAAGACCAAGTAGCAAGAAATTGAGTGAAGCCACCAGCCAACAGCTCACGAGAAACTAAGACAGTCAGACCAAGAATCCATGAGGAACTGAATCCTGCCAACAACTCAGTGAGGGAGTTTAGGTCCATCCCCAGAGGAGCCTTAGGGTCCCTTTGTCTCAGCCAACACCTCAGCCACAGCCTTGAAGCAGACCCAGAGCCAAAGGACTCAGCTAAACTGTGCCTGGATCCCTAGCCCATACAAACTATGACACAGAGAATAAATGTTGTTTGGAGCCACTGAGTGGGGGAGGGGAGATTGGCTATACAGCTGTAGTAAACTACTACACACACAGAGTATAGTTACCCAAAGATGGAAGAACTGAGAGGCAAAGTTAGGGTCAGCAAGGGCAAGGCACCTCAGAGACTGGAGACAAAGGAAGTCCAGCCCCCCACCCCTGACCCCAGGCTGGAAGGAAAGGAATGCAGATGATGTCAGCAGAGCCAAAAGGTTGCTGGGCACAACCACACTGGGCCATCCATCAGGAGCTCGCACCACAGAGGAGAAGCAACTTTGAGGTTAAAAAGAAAAGAAGACTCTCCATTCCCATGTCTCCCAAACTCCTGCCAGTGCTGCCGGGGGCCAGAACCCCGCTGGAAGCCAGCAAACCACAAAGCCTGGGGCACCTCCTGTGAGTCAGTCCCTGTGACACAGAAAAAGAGAAGTGCAAGGGATGGACTGGGGGACAAAGAGGCTGTGGCTAGCCCCATGTGCACACCCGTCAGAAACTTAGGGGTTTTCTTGTGTTTCGCCTGGGGTGTCTGCCTCAGGCTGGAACATCCAAGTTTAACCTGGTTTTCACTGATGTTTCATTTTTGCATGGTTCCCCATTGTCACGTCTCCATGTGGAGGGAACTGGAAATGCTTCTTGTCTCTCTTCCCTTGTCTTACTCATCACTCTTTGCAGAAGACGATCTGGTGGGCAAGACTGAAGAAGGGACTTGCCTATGTGGTAGGCTGGGCACTGCCCTTCCCCAAGACATCCACATCATAATCCTTGTGTGGGCCTCAGAGATGGCCTGGAGATGTCCGTGCGCCAGTCCTCAGAATTGGCACATGTCACCTTCCATGACTGAAGAGATTTTGCAGATGTGATCAAGTTAAGGATCTTGAGATGGGAAGATCATCCTGAATTGTCTGTGTGGGTTGAATTAAACAGGGGTTTTATATGAGGGGGACAGGGGATCCAAGAAGAAACAGGAGATGCGATGGTGGAAGCAAGAGGTTGGAACAAGGCAAAAATTGGGTGTCTTTTGGAAGCTGGGAGAGACAAGGAAAGGAATTCTTCTCTAGAACCTGCAGGAGAACTGCTGTGCCAACACCTCAGTTTCACCCCAGTGAAACTCATTTCATACTTTTGGGCTTCAACATGGTAAAAAAAATTATTTTGTACTGTTGTAAGCCATTGAATGTGTGGTAATTTTTTTATAGCAGCCACAAGAAACCAACACTGCCTCCTCACCTCAGCCAGTCTGCACTGGCTCTGTGAGATCTTCCTTCCATGGGAAACATGGATTCTGATGGGCCAGCTCTTTGTCACGGGGAAGGGGCCAAACACGGGTGGGGCGTGTAAAAGGGTGAGGTAAAGTGCCAGCGAGTTCATTTCCTCTCAGGTCCAATGGAAATATTTTTATCTCTGTCTCTCTGAGTCATGGGTGTACCTCTGAGCTGATTTTGCAAAGGGGAAATCTCAAATGATATGTGTTCCTGAAACCTTCATTCGTTTCGTGTGTGAGGGGAACTGGTAACTGTGTGTGGGTATAAACATTATGTATTTCTTCTACTGGTTCTTTTTATGGAGAACACTGGTGGGAACACCTGCTAAAAAAGAAAGCTGTCACAGCCATGCTAATTTCAATAAAGCAGACTCCAGAGCAAGAAAGATTGCCAAGGATAAAGAGTGATATTACATAATGAAACAGGATCAATTCTGCAAGAATACATAATAATCATAAATGTGTGTGCACCTAACAACCATGAATCAAAACCCACGAGACAGAAGCTGACAGACTGAGAGAACACACAAATTCATTATTATAGTTGATGACTTCATATCCCTCTTTCAGCAATTGATAGATTGAGCAGGCAGGAAGTCAGTAAGGGCAGAAAGGACCTGAAGAGCATGATCAATCAACTTGACCCCACTGACATTTACAAAACATTCCATTTCACAACAGAAGAATATAGTTTCTCCTCAAGAAAACAAGGAAAATTCACCACAGTGGACCCCATCTGGAGTCATAAAAACCAATCTTAACAAATTTGCAAGTGTACAAATCATACAAAGTATGTTTTCAGGCCACAAAAGGGTTAAACTAGAAATCAGTAGCAGGGAAGTAGTTGAAAGATTCCCCCACATATTTCTAAATTAAATAATATACTTCCAGATACTCCATTAGTTAAAGAAGAAGTCTCAAGGGAAATTTTAAAATATTTAGAGCAAAATGAAAATAAAAATTTCACCTATCACAATTTGTGAGATGCAGCAAAAGTGGTACTCAGAGGGAAATTGACTACTTTAATTTCACATTATAAAAACTAAAGATCTAATATCTACAACATAATCTTTCAGTTCAGGAAAGCAGAGAGAGAGAAGAGAAAATTAAACATAAAGCAAGCAGAAGGAAGGCAATAATAAAATTAGAGCTGGGATTTGTAAAATTAAAATCAAGAAAATAAATCTGATTCTTTGAAAGATCAGTAAAATTGATAAACTTCTCTCTGAGCTAACCAACAATCTTAGAATAACAGTAGGGATGTATAACATTTTTGTTTTATAGGATTCAGTATCTAGAATTTAAAAGAATTATGCTCCTTCAGCTTTCCAGTTTGATTACTGAATCAGGGCTGGAAGCAGCTGAGTGTAACAAATAAATTGCTGAATGCCATGCAGTCCCCAAGCCTACAGACTTGCCTACTGCCACTGGTTGAGGAGCTCAGGACAGTTTGGTGGTGGGATCCAGGAAGCAGTCCTTAAGGTCAGGGGCCTGTGTGGCTGGCATCAGTCTGATTATTGCACACCAGTCAGTTTCTTACACACCAGTCCTTTGCTTTATCTAGTCACACACATTTCGCATACAGGTTTTCTGATTTTCCAAGCGTCCTTCAGGGTACACTGATTATAGTTCTTAAGGTTTTATTTGCTTCTTTTTCATTAAAAAACAAATACGGAAGTCAAGAATAAAGAGGACTGCAAGGGGTCTGAGAAAAGATGTGTGCTGCTGTCTTTGGACTTGGGTCTGTACCCTCAACACTTCCCTACGTGGATTTTCTCAGCATGGCTCCTTAACCACTACATAGCCACACCACTACCGAGAACCCCCTTTGATTGTACCTGTCAGGGAGCCACAACTTCTTCCCCTCCTGTTATTTTATAGAACCGTTCTTACAGGGATGCCCTGCAGTTTGTTTACATGAACATGCATGGATAGAGCTGGAAGAGGCCTCAGGATCATTTTCTCCAAACCTAGAGGTTTACAGATTAGGGCATCTGCATGGGGTGGGGGTGGCAATGAAGGGGGTCCAGTCATGGGTCCATCCCCACATTCCCAGGTGCGTGCTCTCTCCTGTGTCCTCTCACTGTCACTGTCATGAAAGATGAGTAAGATCACATATTTGTGCTTCACACACATAATCAATAACCAAAAATGGCAATGGTTCCACCTTAGGCTTCAAAAAGACCCATTCTTTCTGCAAACTTTCACTGTCTTTCCTTTAAAGTGTAATCCAACATATATCTAGCAAAGGGCCCAGTGTCAAAAACTTCCTTCTCAGTCTCCCAAAGTCAAGAAAATCATGTAAGATTCTGCTTTCATAATGTGACTTCTGGGAAAGCTGTCTTCTATTTAATGTCGTGCAACAGCAGGGCTGGGGGAGGCTGCCTAAGAATTCCACAGTGGTTAGGGGGTGTTTGGGGTCTGAAGTCAGACTGCATGGGCTGGATCCCTACACCTGCCTCTTGCAAGCTGAGCCACCTGCAGCCACTCCCCACACCGTGTCCCTCTCTGTGGTAGGATGGCTGTGGGATGATGGACTGAGTCGAGATGTGTAAAGAGCTTGGGAAAGCCAGTGTTAGCTAACCCGAAGCCAATTAATTGGTACATGTTCATCTATTAGTTATTTTCAACCCGTTTTCTGAAAATGTATTTCTTAACAAGATACATAACAATAGAGGTGTTTCTGTTCATATCATCTTGTTTTGTTTCACGTGGGCACACACCTGATCTTGCTGGGCAGAACTGATAATTCTGTTTTAGTCCAAATGAACCACATACAACTGGTGACAAGCTAAAATGCTTAAAATTCAGTTCCATGAGAAATTCTACACATGCTTCTCCCTCCTTGTGCTATGGAACTCACCTTTTGACTTTCACCTATTCAAAATTAATCTTAAGTGACTTGCCACATGTTCTAACTGGACAACATCACTTTCGGCTCTTTATCCTGCTTCCGTCAGATTGAGTATTTCATGAGACTTGCTGTAGGGCTGCTCTCGGCATCAGCAAATAAGCCTTTGTTTAAAATGTAGGACAGGCAGAGGTAGGGAGGACTCTGCGAGGTTTATGTGAGGACGTCCTTTCACCTCGACATTCGTCACTGGGCACACTGCATCTGCCTGCTCGGCCTGAGATGGGCCCTGCAGGTGGTAGTGCTGTCCCAGGCCACATTGCCCTAGCTTGTCCTCAGGTCCTCATGCAGGATCTCATCAAGTGCCTTGCTAAAATACAGACACCTTCTGTCTGCAATACCCCCTAGTCTAACAGCCCACTGTGTCTACCAAGATCACCTTTAATGGGAAAGGGTTTTGTGTTTTCCTGAATATATTTTCATTTTACAAGTCTTGCATTTCACACCATCTGCTAATCTGGGTACTTCTCATGCTGCCAGTGAGCTTACACTTTATTTTTAGATGCCAGCTTTGGGCAAACCACGAAAACTCTGCAGGCTAAATTTTTAGACATTCTACACAAGGTATCTCAATGGTCTTTTTAGACCCCATGAGAGTGAACTGTGTCAGAAGCTGGAATGGATGAGAATCACTTGGTGGTTACTTCATGAAAAGAGAAACAAAACATCTGCAAATGGAAAAGGATCAAATAACGGATGTTTATGTAACTGGAGCAGGCACACTGGTCGGGAGAGTTGACTATAAACAGGCAATCGTATGTGAAACACCATATCCGGGGAGATTTTCAGTGAAGACCGCAAAACCTGACAGCTGAAAAGCAGATTGCTGAGAAGACCCCAAAGGAGAGGATGAAAATCCTTAAGTGCTTCTTCTCCTAAGATTCTTATCTTCCCTTGATCCTTCTCTCAGTTTGGACTAACTGAGAGAGTGAGAAGCAGAGGTAGGAGCACAGCAGGAGAGTCACGAATGGACAGTCTTTAGTAAAATGTGCGGTCTTACTTCACCCCCCAGCCGTCTGTCTCTTTAAAGCAAACCCAACCAGGACATGCAGCTGGGGGAGTGTTGACCAGCCAAGCCTGGGATCTGTCCACCCTGCTTTGTGGAGACTGGGGGAAGGTTGAGCAGCACCCCGCAAGCTGAAAGACGAATGGTGTGTGTGCCTGAGGTTCCCCGTGACAGAGTGTCAGAAAGTCTAACTGGTACATGAAATTCAAAGCTCCTGCCTAAAATCCAGAGGAGGGTGTTCAGACACACTCGGGGCACCACAGAAATCAGAGTCGGGAAGAGGATAGAAATCCTGATTCTCGCAGCGAGAGTGGGAGGTACCAAGACCAGTTAAACAGAAGTAACCTCGCATTCACTAAGAACGCAACAGGAGGGAGGCATCTTCTGAGGCTCACAGAACAGTGTGACAGGGGTGCCGATGTGATGGAGATGTGTTTCTAAGAGAAAGGGCCGCTTTGGCAGGTGCAAATTAAAAGTTTCTGAAAAATAACAAAGTTTAGTTAATAGAACTTTAACATCAGACATTTAAGGATTTTGTGGGCTGGTAGATTATTACAGTTAGGGTGAAAATCAGATTTCTAGTTTTTATTCTACAACTGGCCCACAGGCCAGGTCTGGCCACTGCCTGAATTTGTAAATAAAGATTTATTGGAATTCAGCCCTCCACCCTTTTGCTACGGTGTTGTTCAGGGGAGTTGGTGCCCTACTGCAACCAGATGGCCCTCAAATCTGAAAACATCTACTCCATGGTCCTTCCCAGAAAAAGGCTGTGAATCCCTGTTCTAGATCAGACACGAGCCTTTCTTTGGAGCCCATCGTTTTACTCGTAAGCCCTATTGGCAATCTCATAGCGACTGGAGAGATGTGGTATTGCTTTAAAGCACCATCTACATTCTAAACGCAGGATCTGGTAGTGGGGATAGCTTGATTATGGTAAACTATTTAATGGGGAGTTCTACTATGGCAGAAACAATCACCACACTTTCTAAATTGTTACTAATTCCCATTTCTGGGTCTCAGGATCACTTACAGTTCTCCTAGAAGACGCTAAGGTGCTTGAGGGTTTTTTTTTTTTTGTCATTTTTGTCATTGTTTGAAATGATAATTGTTTTGGTAGCCCTTAGAAAAGTACTGGAATGTAGTAGTTACTCAAAAGATTCCTTCTGGATTAATTAATGAATTTGCAAGTGATATTAATTTAATGTTATCTAAATTTACAAAAAGATGAAAATCATAAGCTGATTTGTAGAACCAATACAACTGAATTCAAGTTGTTATTATTTTAAAAATTAGTTTTGAAAACTACTTTTTATACTCACCTCCCATACAACGTAGTGGTTTCCTACAGTTTTGGGCACTTAACTGTTGGTCTAATTGATACAGTGTTACTATGCTGGTTCCCTAAAGGTTTATATGATTCATCCACTTACTGTTATAAAAAATCACCATGGGCTGTTTTGCTGGATGTAGAGTGACTCAGGAACAAGCTCTCTCCTAACTTTGGCAGTTGATTATGTGTGTTACTGAAAAATAACAAAAAAAAATGATCTGGAGAGATATTATACCCAGAAAGCCACAAGCTAATGAAGGACTGCCGTTTATTGAACAGTTAACATGGGCCAAACACTCAGCTGGGAATTACACTTGCCCAATCCCCAGTCTAATTCTGTCACTGGTCCTCTCTGACAGGTAAGTAAACAGATGGTCAGAGAACGTAATTCACCTGCTAAAATTCTTACAGCCAATTCATGCACAACTGGGATAGCTCATGACTTTCTGATACCACAATGAAAACTCTTTTCATTACACATCATTCTATCTTTGAAAAGGGGAAACATGTCCTTTAGCTCTGGGGAATTTGGCAAAAAATATTTTATAAAAAAATGTAACTCCTATTTTTGCTCATACAGCACACCAATAGACTTTCTTAGTTCTGTGGCTTGGGCTTCACAAGTTTAGATAAGTGTGCAGAGACATTCTGTGTAAACGGTTAGCATCCTCAGCCCCACCTTGAACCTGGGAGCAAAGACAAAACCCCTTCCACAGCAGCATCCAGGTAGGGCAGAGTCAGGAAGGACATCCAGGGCCCTGGAGGGGAGAGGATCATGATGACTCTGTCTCCAAAACCCAAACACGAGCTTCTGGGACAGGAGTCAGTTCAATTTTTATCTCATTTTTCTGTTCATGACGAGTAGTCCCAGATCCTTGAATTCCCCTCTGTATATTCTGCTTCCTAGTTCTTCAGTCATCTTGGTGTTCTTCCTCTCATTCTTCTACAACACTACACATTTAAAGAGCTCAGAAATAAATTTAAAATCTGTGTGAGGATCGGAATTATCTTGAAAATAAGAGAATAACACAAAGGTCTACAGACATTGGGATTGCCGTCACCCTTCTGAATTCTTATTAAAGGACACAACCTGGACAAGTATGATGTCCCCACATTTGCCCGCGCATTTGTGTGCCTATTCACTCAGTCCCTCATGGGTTCATTCACTCATGCATCCACTTAACATCATGTACCCTCAGAGCTGGGACAAATACAAATATTAAAAAGCTCTGGACCCCGTCACAGGTTCAAAGGCCCAAGGAATGCATGGTAGGAGGGCATGCACACAAATAAGCATGCTGCCATCTGATGTGATAATTCCTGCAGAAATTAATAATAACAACAAGGAGCAGGCACTCTGAAACATAGGGAGTGGGGAGGGGGCTCCTACCACCTGAGCCCTCCTCTCCAGATCAGTGATTCCCCACTGGTCCCCGTGGACCAGAGATACAACCCCTTCACCATCTAAGCTCTGCTTCTGTTCTAGTCAGGTCTGTCTCCTGGCAGAACAAATTAAAACAGCAAAGGAGAGTGGGAATGCTCCAGCATCAAACATAAGACTTTGTAGTGTGAGTTCTTATGTTGGAACAATGCTGAGACTCAGACTTACCTGCAAAACTCTGACAAAACCAGACAAACCAACAGCCTGAACTGTCAAAGCCTGAACTCCCAAGTGACTATGTGGCCGTATTTGCAGTAAGAAAGTAATGAACATTAAATGGGGTCACCAGGGTGGAGCTCTGATCTGAGAGGGTTATTGTCCTTATCAGAAGAGACACCACAGTGTGCTCCTGTGCACTTGCTGTCCCCCACCCACCACGTGAGGGCCCACGAGAAGGCAGCTATCTCCAACCCAGCATGAGGCCTCTTACCTGCACCTGGCCATGACAGCACCTTAGTTTCACATTTCCAGTCTCCAAAATTGTGAGAAAGTCCATTTCTATTGTTTAATGCACTCTCTCCATGGAATTTTATTGTGATAACCTGAGCTTCTAATACCCCACCCCACATAATAAAACCATTTCGTTTCTTTATCTGTTCTTTCCTTCTTCCCCTTCCCATTCTTGGTCACTATCTTGGCCTAGAGTTTGAAGCTCAGATATGGCATAGGTGACATTTTGAGAAACCAAAGAAATGATTAAAGACTAACTATTTTTAGACTGACATGCAAAGGTAACATTTCTTCTCATTTACCTAGAAACTATCCAGAACACAAAAGAGACTGAAATATCCACCTGTAATTTAAATTTTCAATAAAATTAGAAGATCAACAGAACCTCCAGACTCCAAAGGTGGGTACGGGGGCTATCAAATGCAGGCAGGGCCTGATGGCAGGACACAGTTGAGGATAGAGGAGGCTGCCGGTGTCAGAAAGGAAGCAGAGAGGCATCTCTCAAAGCTGAGGGTCCACCAAGAGTTGTGGAAGCTAAGTCCCTGATTTCCAATTAAGGGAATAATGGCGGAGGCCCCCTGAGTTCCAGATGTGCAGGAGGTTGGGCTCCAGAGGAAGGACTTCGGCAGGTATTCTGCAGGAAGCAGTCTTGCTCTGAGGTGGGGGGTTCTCTTAGCACCTGTGCTGGTCATGGGGAGGCATGATGACTTGAATGTCATTTAGTACAGAGATTCACCACCCCATAGGTGCTCAATGAGTTCTAATGCAAATAACAAGATAATTGACTATTAGTAGTAGTAATATGCACTTCATATTGAAATCACACTCTGGAAAATGAAAAAAATAAGGCTAAAGTATTAATCGAACATTAAATCTCAATAAAGTTGCTGGACTTCAAAAATAAAGGAGTCCCTTGGGCAGCAAGATCAATTCTCTTGTGAGAGAACGAAAAATGAGGGCTGGCCAAGATTACTAAACAGTGACCTAATTCCAAAAAAGTAGAAAGAACAGATGATTTTCTAATCTTACTGAGAAAAACTAAGTAACAAAAGCAGAAAAGAAGTAAAAAACCTTATTACCTATAAATAAAGTAACAAAACAAGTTTCTCTTGTGTCAAAAAATAAATTCAATTCAAAACATCAAAATATCTAGAAAATAGTGATAATGAGAACATATGAGGCAGAAAGATAAAGCAGACTTCAGAGGAAAATGTATAGCCTTCAGGATTTACAGAAACAAACAAGGAAGAAAAAATTAACAGATTCCCAATAAAATGCAAAAAAAAAACTAGTAAAAAAGTAAAAACAAAACAAACCCAAGAAAAAAACTAATGTAAAATAAAAAATAACTGAAATTAAAAAAAGAAAATCAACAAAAACAATAAATATAATCCAAAACTAATTCTTAGAGAAAGTAAAGCTAACAAAATACTAACTAGGTGAATGAGGAATAGAGGAAGAACAATCCCAAGAATCAGAAAGCAAGCAGGGATGGAGGTCATTGGAACTCTGAAAAGGCATCGCCCAACACCAGAAAATGCAACTGAAACCTTGGATAAAAGTGACCATATTTATATAAAAATATCTTTGACAAAAACAAACTCCAGAAGAGAAAGTAAATCCAAACAGAAATATTTTCACAGGAAAGAAAAAAGGGTTGGGGGGAAATGGCACCTAATCTAACCCAATCTATAGGCACAGTGGAGGTGGACGGTGCTCATGCCTGAGTGAAGCACTCCAAACAAGCCCTGGCCCATGGCCAGAGCTGCCTGTTTGCTCTTATTATCATCAAAACAGATGCAAGATCCTACATAAGTTATTGGTTAAAGGAATCAAGCAGCAATTAGATAGAAACACAACATGACCTCCTGAGTTAATTCCAGAAATTCAAGAAATATTCAATGTTACAAACGGGGAGAAATCATACAGTCTTATCTATGGGTAATAAAGCCAAGTCTTTTGATACAATTTAAGATGTATTATTTTAAAAAAAAAACAAAGCAAAAAGAAGACATCTAAATAGAAATAGATGGTTACCTTCTTCGCATTATACAACTTATTTAATTCAACATAGAAGTCAGCATACTGCCTAAAGAAGGAGTTCCCAACCACCCTCTTCTCCATCTCTGGGTGCCACAAGCACTACTGCCTGAGCTCTGCCTCCTGTCTCCCCTGTCTCCCACCCCGGTCCATGGAAAATTTGTCTTCCAGGAAACCAGTACCTGGTACCAAAAAGGCTGGGGACCACTGGAAAGGACAAACATTCATCCTACTAAGTAAAACACAGACAAGTGCGTCTACTACAACCACTTGACTGTTATTTTTTTGGAGGTACTCAGCAAAGTAAATGGAAAGAAAAAGTGGTTTTAAAAATCAGGAAGTGGAGATTCACTTGAACATGAGTGATTATATACCTGGAGACCCTAAGAGAATCAAATGAAACACCACTACAGAAACTGAAAGCCTTCACTATGGGTGAAGAAGCATATTCACTGAAACCCTTTTGAAAGCGTTCTCTCGTCTTTTCAAAAAACAGGGGCCATATCGTCTATGTAAAAAAAATAGGGCAAAGAGCCAATTATAGGTATTTAGTTGCTCTACCTACCTACAAACATTTTTCAGAAATCCTTGTTGCTTGTGGTCCAAATGATAGTTTTATTTAAACAAGAGTAGAATTCCCATGGGTTTCCTCACTTTAAAGTCTTGTAGTTGTGCTTTATTTTCCTGTGTGTGACCATAAATATCTTCCATGGAGGTATCTTCCATGGAGGTATCTTCCTAGGCTGTGTACCACAGAGCTCTGTAAGACCTGAGCGGGCATGAGAAGGGAACCCCCTGACTCTCTGGCCTTGGAGAAGAGGTGGAGCATCTGCAAGGTCCCATGGAGGGAGAAGAGTGGAACTGCAGTCCAACTGTGGGTGTTGGTATTTGCAGTGAGGTGAGCAGAAATCCTTAAAAGTTACGTCCACTGGGAGCCTAAGAATATGACCTGCTTTTTGTTTTGTTTTGTTTTGTTTTGTCTTGTTTTTGGAATAAGGGTCTTTGCAAGTATAATTAAATTAAGGATGTTGTTATGAGATCATCCTAGATTCAGAGTGGGCTTTAAGGACAATGGCCAGTCTTCCTGTGAGAGACAGAGCAGAGAAAATGCAGAGACACACAGAGAAGAAAGCCACATGAACATAGAGGCACAGATCAGAGTTCCGAGTACTCAAGCCAAGGCCAAGGTTTGCTGGCAACAGCTGAAAGCCAGGAGAGAGATGTGAAAGCATTCTGCCCCAGAACCTCCAGAGGGAACTAACTCTGCCAGTATCTTGGTTTTGATTTCTATGAGACCAAAAAACTCACAATTTAGAAATTGCTGTTGTTTTAAGCACCCAATTTTAGTTTGTTTAGTTTGGTCTGTTACTGTTTTACTTTGTTACAGCAGCCCTAGGAGACCAATACAGTTTTTCAGCTGGGGTAGGGTAAAAGTGATGCAAAGACATGGAGCTGTATCAGTGCATGTCTCCGTGACCAGAAGACCGAGACAAAGGATGGTCAGATCCATCCCACAAAGGTGCCACGAGGTGGTCTGAGCGAACGGAAATGTGCACCCCCCGAAGCCAGCTAGGGATCACCACCTGGCTTCTCCAGGGAACAAGACACTTCAGAGAAAGGATGATGTGGGAGTCCCAGAAGTCCTACTGACAAGTGACTCTATTAATGCCTCCTTTTCCACTTCTCCCTCTCACTCTTCACAAGAGATGAACTACGTCTTGAAGGTTTCCGACACCAGGCAACCAACTAGCCTACAGGAGCTCAGATTTTTTGGTATCATTAAAACATCCAAAGCCCACTCAGTGGAATGTGAGCCTTACCAGCATGAAGCTCACTGCCTTGAGTCTGGATAGAGCACAGTGCAGGGTAGTCAACCACACCAGACATGGGCCCTGCAGGATTTACATACCCAACTCCTGCCCTACTCAACTCCACAGTCCATTTGGAATTCAATTGTTAACATATTCCCCAAAGTACTTTTATGTTCCACTTCTCTGAGCATCTGTAAAACTCATTTACCTTTAGTAAAATACATTACTGCTGCTGCTGCCTGTTATTCACTGAGGGCTAAGGATCAGCCTGCTCGATAACAGTATTTCTACATGCGAGTTCAACAAATCAGCACCAAGGCCAGCAACTATTGAGGGGGGTTAGCCTTACCGTTGCCATTTTACAGATGAGAAAACTGACTAAACTAAAGAATTAATCCAAGTTCATGCAATGTCCTCCAGGAAGTACATTCTGAAACCGTTCACTTTATTCGTGAGTGCTCTTTGGTTCTTTGGCTCAATGCCGGTGGGGGGGGGGGGATGGGGAGGAAGCCAGATAGGTCAGAGGGAGACACAATGCAGACCTAACAACTTCAGACAAAAACACAGAATCTCTACAGCTGAAATGACTCATCAGAATTGTCCTGCATGGGGCCAAAATGGATAGAACATTTAATCAATCTGAAGTAACATATCATATTTGACACGAATCCATTGCTTTGAATGAACAGAGGGCACAGAGTTCAGACAGCACAGTCAAGGACAGGACAGAGGTAGCAGAGAGAGGATGAGCCATCAATGTTCATTGTGAAGAAGTCCTTCTTTCTGATGCTCCTTTGATCCAATTTCCAAGGCAAAACTTGTGGTCTGATAGGACTTTACCTCTGATCCTGTCATCCTCTTCCCCAAACTGCCTCACAAATGTTGGAATATAAACCTTGGTCTCATTCTACCATTACAGTAAAATAGTTAATTACCAATGTGAAAGTTCTCTGTCTCAAACATTCTCATAGTTTCATTCTAAAAATTGCCAGAGCATTTTTAAAGTAACTTGGTGTCCTGCAGGAAAGCCCTACTGTTTGTTGTCATTCACCCATCCAACCAACTGAACTTTCCCTGGTGGGACGAAGGTGCCAAGTTCCGGCCATTTAAAGGAGAAGGGGGTTCACCTGCTGGGCTTGGGGGAGTATAAGGAAGGAAGAAGGAGAGAAGGACTGTGAGGTATATTTGGATTTGCTTTAGGATTTGGTCACATTATCATTTTCCCGTTTTTACCTCTCCTCCATGCTTATTCCCACTCCTTCTAAATCATATTTAGAACAGATAAACAAGTCCTCTAACAGATAAAAATAAGTTGTGAACTAGAAGATGGGTCACACTCAATCAATGGTTGAATGCTGCACAAAATGAATAGCGGTGTGGTCTCCTTTGTCCCTCTTGTGGAAAATATTAATATTTTGTGCTTCTCTAAAGACTGAACAGTAGGAAGGAGCAGAGGTCCAAATTCCTAACAATTAGTCTCTTCCAGTCAGAAACTGGGCAGCTGGTAACCTGCTGTTTTTTCCTTTGAGCTTCTCAGATTAGATACTAAATGCAATTTAATTCCAGACTCCAATATACAGTTCCTGAATTATACTGAAAAAGAGCCAGTTATGTAAGGAGTCTGCACGTTTGTCATAGACGACAGGCTATATTTTCTATTTTAGGTTCTATCTAAAATTTTCAAATGATATCACAACGTAAAGATATTAAAGTATCCTCTGTGTAAAAGAATCCTATAAAATTTCTATAAAATATGAGTAATCTTGTTAGAAAATCAATAAGCACTCCTTAGTTTATCTTCCTTAATAAATATGGATTCTCACTTAACTGGCTTGCTTCAGTTAATCTATATTCAAATTCCTCCCTCTCTCGTGGAAAAATAAAGATATATGAAATGAAAATTCAGAAGTGCCATAAATACTAAGAAAATAAAAATGTAAGAAGAGTAAGTCAGTTTCAAATACAAAATGCAACTGTGATACATAAACAGGAACATCTGAAAACTCCCTGTGAACAGTTCAGTATCCTGCTGACAGCAATGCCGGTGTATAGGAGTTTAGCAGACGGAGAATAGACAAAATGTGTATTTCAAATAAAATGAATGCTACACATGCACAGGCTGCAGATTTGACCAAGCAACTGATCAATGGGCCCACTGCCTCTGTCCAGGAGGCAGCACTGCTGGCCATGTTACTAATCTTGTCCAAGGGCTGCATCACTGCCGCCCCCAAGGGCTCAAGCAAGAGACAGCTACCAGGGCATCGGGAGGGAGGTTTCATTGTGTTTTCTTAGCTTCAGTTTCATAAGCAGAAATGACTCCTTGCTGCTCCTGTGGTACTTTTAGTCAAATGCATGGTATGTTACTGATACAAGCAAACTTATTGTCTAGTTAATTGCAAATTGGTAAGGGATTTTCATTCTTATGCTAAATATGTAATAGATAAATAAAATATTCTTACACAAACAATATAAAAATCATTTTATTTAATTTTCCTGATACTTAAATATTTTCTACCTTTTGTTATTTAAGGATTCCAGATTCCCTTAATAATCCCAGATTCCAGAAAGCTTTCCTTTGTAACCCACTTAGAAAAAGAAAACAAAAACACAAAAGAATCAGATGTTTCTGAGACCTTTACAAAGGGAATCACAGAGAGTAATTGAAAAGAATCTCTTCCTCTTCCACAAATAAACTGTTTAAAATGTGTTCCTTCACTTCTTCCTTGCCACATCCTCTCTCCCTGACCTTCTGGTTCTTTTTCTGCCCTCCTGAAGAACTCCAGGCTCTGCATCAGCATAACAAGGGAGCATTTGCACCCGCAGGTGATGGGGGAAGCCAAACGTCCTCAAACTGACAAAGTAGACTAGGTATCAGAACTGTCCACTGGGGAGAGTCAAGCACAGGGAATAGAGCCCAAGCTGGGCAGCTGGGGTATGGCTGGGGGAGGGTACCCGGACCAAGTGACCTGGGACCAGTGCAGACAGATGGAAGGGGTGGAACACAAAGTAAGAGGCTGGTTACATACAGGGATTCATCAATAAATCAATATATAAGGATCAAGGGTGCTATATTTTTTTCACTATTGGTCAAGGGAGTCATAATAAAAAGGGAAAAAACTGGCATGAAACCTATTGTGAGTTGAAAATAGAAATATCAGCGTGAAGTCTGGTGATTGTGTGTGTGTGTGTGTGTGTGTGTGTGTGTGTGTATATATCACCAGATACATATATATATACAATTTGTTATATATTGTAAGTCTGCAGCCTGTGCATGTGTAGCATTCATTTTATTTGAAATACACATTTTGTCTATTCTCCGTCTGCTAAACTCCTATACACCGGCACTGCTGTCAGCAGGATACTGAACTGTTCACAGGGAGTTTTCAGATGTTCCTGTTTATGTATCACAGTTGCATTTTGTATTTGAAACTGACTTACTCTTCTTACATTTTTATTTTCTTAGTATTTATGGCACTTCTGAATTTTCATTTCATATATCTTTATTTTTCCGTGTGTGTGTGTATCTGGTGATATATCACCAGATACACACACACACACACACTATAGGGGGACCTAAATAACTCATTGACAGCTACAGGTAGATCATCCAAACAGAACATCACTAAGGAAATATCAGCCTTAAATGACATTATACTAAATGGAATATATATACATGTATGTGTATGTATGCAGGTATAAATGTATTGGGTCTTGCCTGGGAGTACAATCAACCCAATGACAAGACACAAAGCTCAGATCCTCCCTCCAAGTGTCATTCTTCACTAAAAAGAACCAGGGCTTCTTGAAGAGAGGATGATTTTAAGGCTGGGGCAGGGAAAGCACAAGATGAACCTGAAACATGGTGTTGCACCAGAAGACAAGGATAGGGACACATCAAAAGAACACTGAGGCCAGCTTGATAGAGTGCCTAGAGGACATATATGAGACCACATGGACAAGAAAATCAACAGTGGTGGCCAACTGAATAAAATAGGAAACACAAGACAGTGTTTTCTAAGTGCTTCTCCAAAAATATGTATTAATTACAGAGAGGAAAAGGGTCATTTCAAAGTGGATATGCTTGGTGGACAGCTGCATAATCCCAGTGACCACCATAAGTAATGGGACAAAGGGGAATTATGCACCCCTGATAGAATATGATACGGACACCCCATCATGTCTGTGACTCCTATCAATGATGCATGGCCACAATCTTTTCAGGAGGAAACATTAGACACCCCAAATTGAAGGACATTTTACAAAATAACCAATCTGTGGTCTTCAAAAGTGGTAAGATCATGACAGCCAAAGGAAGACTAAGGAATTGTTCCAGACTAAAAGAGATCGAAGACACTTGAAATCACAGTGCACTGTATTATTCTGATCTGCATAGTTTGCTACAAAAGACATTAATGGGAAGGCTGAAGGAAACTGAATGGCAGTAATGCAGCAATGTGAACTTCCAAGTTTGATAGTCATGTTATGGTTATGCAGGAGAACAGCATTGCAGGAAATATACACTAAGGCATTTGTGTGATGGGATCTCAGACTGGCAGCTTACGTTGAAATGGTTTAGAAAACAAAAACAATCTCTGTACTGTATTTGAAACTTATTGGCAGATCTATAATTGTTTCAAAGTAAAAGTAAAAACAAAGTATATCAGAGATTATACCAGAAAAACAAAAGATAAAATAGCTAAAGGAAATCCTCATACATCAATAATCACCCTAAAAGTAGATGGACTGAATTCACCAACAAAATGGCACAGAGCAGTCAACTGGATTAAAAAAACAAAACCCCAAAACTATATGCTGCATTCAGGAGACACATTTCAGCTGCAGGGACAAATATAGACTCAAAGTGAAAGAGTGGAAAGTGATTCTCCAAGAAAATAGCATCCAGAGAAAAGCCGGCGTAACCTGCTTTTGTCAGTTACTTTTATCTGACCAAACAGATTTCAAGATAAAAAATGTAACAAGAGACAAAGATGGACATTTTATAATGGGAAAGGGGACAATACATCATGAAAACATAACACTGCTCAATATATATGCATCCAACCAGGGACCACCAAAATATATAAAGCAACAACTAACAGAACTAAAGGGAGAAACTGCCAAAAGCACAACATTAGTAGGAGGCCTAAATAACCCATTGATAGCTATGGATAGACCATCCAAACACATACATCAATAAGGAAATACCAGCCTTTGTTGCCATATTATACCAGATGGACCTAATAGACATTCGAAGATCCTTTCACCCCAGAACACCAGATTATACATTCTCTAGAGCTCATGGGATTTTCTGAGGGATAGATCATATGTGGGGCCACAAAACTGAAGATTAAACTTTGTGCTGAAATATGTTAGAAAACAATCAACAATCATATTCAATTATTAACTAAGTTTCCCCAATTAGATGATATACTGCAGTCTGAGAATGAATTCCACTTCAGGACAAATGCTGCTACCAAGAATTTCCTGAGGACAATGAAGGCTGTTACTCAAAATGAAAGGGGATTAACATTTCCTATTCAGTCAGTATTTTGCCTAATAGGTACATACTGCATTCTATCAATGGGTTTCCAATGTTCCAAAAATCAAATGAAACAAAAAATATTTAATATGGATCCACACTGAATGAAATGCACTCTTTCTTTGAGGGTTTAGCAGGCAGGGTGATACTGGTCATTGCTGATGGGTGACCTCTGTCCAGCAGACCGATATCCTCTGAGCAATTACACCCCAGCAGCACAACTGCCCCATCTGCTGCATCTGACCTACACATACTTTTATTAAAACAATTCAATGAAGTGTCTTTTCTTGCAAGACAAAGCATGCTATTTTTTTGGTTATAATTCCAGCTTTTGTCTTCATTACTTTGATGTTTACCTAGGAACCTTCCATTTTAAGTCTGTGGCATAGTTTGCCTTTCCCAGTGAAATTATTTCTGAAAGGATGGAAAACTGACCTTATGTTCCTCTATTCCTTTCAATGTTATTCTTATATAAAATACTATGGGATGAAGATCTTTTATTCTTTTTACTACTTCAGAATTATCTTATCTCTAGCTGTCCACTGCCAGAGATAATACTGAGCTTTCCAATACTGATAAGTATTTTTCATTGTAGGTTTTGAAAATTGAGTAAATAAAAATTTAAGATTATATTCTTTCTCAATTATTTTTACCAATGAAAGAAAATAAAAGTGCTTACAAAAAAACTCAAAATAATTCTTTATGACCTAGGATATGCCAATCTCTTTGCAAAGCATTTACTTTTTTAAAAATGTCATTTGATACTTACAGGCAAATATTATAATCCTCATCTCCCAGATATTTTTCTACAATATCTGCTCCAGTAGACACTTACTTACTCATGAAGGGGTGGAAGAGACAAATATGAAATAAGCAGGGGATACATTCCGGGGACCCAAACAGGGAAGGTTCTGGGGTCTGTGAGACATGTTTGAATGCCTGTTGCAAAGTAAGGAGGACTTTCCTGCAGTGGTTTTCATAATGTCAACTGGCAAAAATACACCTAACCACGCTGCCCTGCATGGGGCCACCTCGGGCTGAGCTTAATGGCCCCCCTAAGGGATGGGTGGAAGAGTGAAATTTATGGGAGAGAGAAAAATGCCCCATAAATATCTTCAGGGGAGGCTTGGAAATTCAGAGAAGGAATAGCTGGGGCAGAACTCGTGAAGTAAAGGAACATTTCTCCCACCTCTTCCCAGGCACGGCAGCGGGATTGTTTCTTCTTTTAATAAAACACCCACCGTCATTCTTTCATTTGATTAGTTACTGACTGGCCTCCATCTGTGCCAGACCTGCAGGTTACAGGCCTGTGTCTGCTCTGCCCAGTCACAGCGAATGCACAGAAGAAAAACACACCTTTCCTCTGCTCCCTAGAAGTGGATGCTTCTTGGTAATATCTGAACAGGTCAATATGAAATGGGAGTCCACTGTGCAAAATCAGGGGCTGGGGGCTGCACAGGGGTTCGGTGCCCAGAGTGTGTTTCACAAACACAGGTCTGTCAGGCTGCTCCTTATGAACGTTGTGCCGTAGTGCTAGGCAGGAAATATTGAAAAAAGGGATCAGTCCTTAGAAGCTGTCCAACTAAGATGACTGCAGACCAAGGGTCAGCCTCCAGGGCCATCTAAAGTGTTCAAATAACAAACTCCATCAAGCACATAACAAACGAGTTTCTCGGGCCCCATAGGGCTCAGGTGACCCATGTCTGAAACCCCCTTTCAGTGACAGTGCTATTCATCATGACTTCTCAGCCCCAATGCACTGGCACCCTGGCTGCATTTCTTACATTTAACTCCAGAAGAGCAAAATACAACACTTTTTGCAGGTACAAAGGAAATTGTTAGAAATAACTCTAAACCCCTGACCTTTCTGTTTACCAATGCGCATGACAAAAATCCAATCACTTTTCAAATGCTTTTAACTGATTAAATAGATGGCTTTTTTGAAACACCATTTATTAGTAAAGCTAAATTTGCTGTCATCACATTTTAAACAACTATTTTTAATGTCCATGGACCTGCCAGATTAAAAATGGAGAAATCTTTTGTCCTCTGTAAAGAGAGGATTTTGGAGATCAAGGTACAGAGAGGTGGGAGAGAACTATGAATTTAATTGTAGAAGTTCGCTCTAAAAATGAGAGCACTGAATTATAATGTATAATGAGAACAGCTTTTAACCATCAAAATCACACCACCATTCAGCAATCAGCCAAATGGAATTGCCATTTCCAGTCTCCACTGTTACTAATTGCTAAGCGACTGTTAATTCTACTGATGGAGGGGGATGCGTGGCTGGCTATCCATTAGCCATACCAGAGTTGAGGTCAGAGAGTGGAGCTTGAGCACCTGCCAGGTAGGAACAGTCACACTCCGAGCAGGCACTGGCCCGGCGGGGTGCGGGAGATCACCCACCTGCCAAACCAGGTGCTCCTGGGCTCCAGGCGCTGCAGACAGGCAGACGCTCAGCACAATGGTGTGGGAGGACGAGGTGAGCACGCTGGCGATGACGGCGTCTCTCATGTTGAAGGGCAGCATGGTGTAGACCACGAAGATGATGAAGAGGAAGAATGACACCTGCCGGTGGAGAAGGACAGGGAGAGTCACAGAGAATCCCCACTCCCAGGTGATTCCAATTTCCTTCCCATGAAAGACTGCATAAAACACCGTGAACTGCACACATTGAAGAAATCCTGTATGACAAAACCAAACAGCATGTTTGGTTTTTTAACCACTGGATTATAATAAAGGACTAACTACTCTAATGGTGAAAAACTGTTCTTTTTAAAAAATTAGGGGTTTCCAGCTTTGGCATCGAAACCATGCCAAACATTAGGTTAGTCTGAGTACTTCATGGGTATGGATGCAAAACTGATCCTCAGCGCACAGGGTTTGTATCTGAGCTTTGGAATGCGTATCTGGATCCTTCAAGTTATCTGTGACACAGATTCAGGAGACCTAGGGAGGGTGGGTAGGTGCCTTCTGGGGGAGTTAGTGAAAGTAGATAGATGCAAAGAGCATGAACATGTAAGGAACAAAATAAAACAACTTAGAGATGTTTTAGCTATTGTCAAAATAGTTTGGAAGTTTCTCAAAAAGGTAAACATAGAATTACCATGTGACCCAGCAATCCCATTCCAATGTATATACCCTAGAAAACTAAAGATAGGGACCCCAACAGATACATGTGCACACACATTCATAACAGCACTCATGAGAATAGCTAACGGTGGGAACAACACAAGCGTCCGACAACAGAGGAATGGATAAGCTGCATGCAGAATCTCCACACAATGGAGCACCATTCTGCCATGAAAAGGAAGGACGCACTGATATGTGCTACAATGTGGATGAACCACAAAAATATTCTGCTACATAATCAAAGCGAGGACAAAAGGCCCCATACTATAATTCCATTTATATGAAATATCCGGAAAAGATACATTTATAGAGACAGAAAGCCGATTAGTGGTGTCCAGGGGATAGAGAAGGGGAAATGGAAAGTAAGTGCTTAATAGGCACAGGGAATCTTTTGGGGGTGGTGACAAGCATTTTGGAACTAGACAGAGGTGGAGGTTGCACAGCAATGTGAATGTACTAAATGCCACTGAATTCTTTCTTTTAAAATGACTAATTTATATTATGTGAATGTCATCTCAAAAAAGTCAATAAGAAACAGCTTAAAGAAAGGTTTGGAATGGAACGGAAAATGGATTAGTAGGTAATAAAATAGGCCATTTTCATTACAAACAAAGCATAAAGAAAAGAACATTGAATGGATAAAAAGGTAATAAATAAAGTAGAAAAAGGACTGCAGTCAGGGAAATCTGGGAGGTAGCATTTGGTGAGCCTCACCACACAGCTCTTCACTCAAAAGCAAAAGTGAAGCTAGGGGAAGAGCTTGTCCCGCGTTCACAGCGTGATCCATGTTACTTTAAGGGATCCTGTCTCCCAGCACAGCAGGAACAACATGAGCAACACCGCCCCAGCTGCTCTGAGAGCCGGGATGTGTGTTCATGAGAAGGACTAGCCAAAGGTTCTGCTTCTGGCGGGTGTAAAGAGAGGAATATCTGGGCAGATATTAGGCTTGTCTTGCCTCCTGCATAGTCATGGGTACCACATATTACAACCAAACAGTAACGATACAGATTCCATTAAGCAGGGTTCCTTGGGCTCAGTACTACTGACATTTGTGGATGGATAATTCTCAGTGTTGGGCACCGGTCTGTGCATTGCAAGGTGTGTAGCAGCATCCCCGGCTTCTATTTGCTACAGATGAGGTAGCACCCCCCTACCCTTTAAAGTTGTGACAATCAGCAATGTCTCCAGACATTGTCAAATGTCTTCCAGAAAGTAATACCGCCTTTGGTTGAGAACAACTAGCCTATAGAAAAAGTTCCTTTTAAGAAAGAGAAAAACAACTGCTGTGTAGTCATGGCTTACTGAAAAAATTAAATTTTCTTTGGAATCCCTAATATCCAGCAAATATACAGAAAATATTTTTAATTAAGATATTATTTCTACACATAGTGTTTATGCAAAACCCTTATTATCCTTCCTACAAGAGGTATTAAATGAATACTTTCAGGTATCAGAATTCATAATCAATTACAAAAGAAAAACTCTATTTTATAACTACATATTTTTTCTAATGTGAAAAACTTTAACCCTTCCTTGAAATTATCATACTTTGAACAGCTTAACTTCAGACAGCTAGAAACCACTGACATTCCTTCAATTAGTACACAACCCTGCAAACTTTGGGAGCCCGGGAAAGGCTTATCTACAGTAACCAAATTTAGAATAGATGTTCGGTGCTCTGGGTACTGTTGCTCGTGTTAAGTGTTCCCTTTTTAGGTGACAAAATGAATTTCTTTTTTTTTTTTTAGACAACATACTTTCTTTTTAATTAATTATTTTTTTTTCAGAGAGGGAAGGGAGGGAGAAAGAGAGAGAGAGAAACATCAGTGCGCAGTTGCTGGGGGCCGTGGCCTGCAACCCAGGCATGTGCCCTGACTGGGAATAGAACTTGCGATGCCTGGTTCACAGCCTGTGCTCAATCCACTGAGCTACACCAGCCAGGGCCCACAAAATGAATTTCTAAAGGTCAGTTAAACAAGTCACATTACATTAAGTTTTGGGTTTCAGTGGCAACACTTTAACGGGTGGGGAGGAAGAAGGGCAAGAGCAGCTTCAAGTCCCACAGGGAATGCTCTTCACTTCTTATTAATCTCGGAGGGTTCTTTTTACTTTTCAGCCTGTTTCCCAGAACAACTTCAAATAGGGCCATATGTAAAACCAAAATGGATTTGGCACATCTAAAGGATGTGTGGGTAAAAAGCTCCAAAAAGTTGAATTCAGTCACTTGGGTTTCCATGTTACCATGGGTACCTTTCTGTGACTGAGATTCCCCATGGATGAATCTCTGTCCAGAGGATGGAGAGAGAGGAGACACTGATCTGATTACTGGGACCCTGCACAGAAACTCGGATTAGCACAATCACTGAAGTGGTAGCACTGGTCCCAATAAGAGGGTTTTAAGGGTTTCTCTTCACTCGAGTCTGGCTGGCATTTGCCTTTGGCAGGGCATAGTCATCTTCCCACAGATCGACTCCACCAGTTTCCAACCAGCTAAGAGCTTCTCCTTTACGATCTTAAACTCATTCCTCCTTCAGGGTAACTCCATTCTGCCCATGACATTTCCATCCCCAAACAACCCAGTGCAAATTTCTGAGACTCCCCTATGACAATTTTCCTTTGCATCCACACTAACAAATAACATCTTCTTCCTTTAGGACTCCAGTGCGTTGCATTTGTCCACCCTACTTCCACCAGGCTGGTCCATTACCGTTCCATTTGTTACAAATGTGTGCTTCCAACATGAGTTACTTTACCTTATTACTCCCACCAATCTTTCAGGCCAAATAAAATATCCTCCCATACTTTCTCTCACTTCTTCTTGTCCCCATCTCCCAACAAGGACACTGAGATGTCCATCTTTCCTCGTTTTTGTTTTCACTCCATTCTCTGTACTTCTGAGAATCATTAAGGCTCTTAAGCTAATATTCCTAGATTTCTTCTTTCTGGGTTCATTGTACAATTGCACTTCAGTATTTTTTTTCTGTTAAGCCAGATGACTTGCTTTGATAAATCAAACTTGTGTCCATTTCGGGTGGAAATTTTCAAAGCTAGTGCACAACTTGCCAAGTCCTGTTCCCTCTCTGGCAGTCATGGAAGCACGACATCGGAGCTTCTTTGAGCCTTGGAGTCAAGTGAGGAGCACAGTTCCTTGGCTGACCCACAGACACCTGTGGTCACGAGTGAGTCATAGCCCTCTATGGTGGTGAGCCCCAGGGTCTCACAGCACAGCTCAGATGGTCCTGATGGATACCAGGCTCAGACTAACATACACACAGAGGAGGTTTTATTGATAAAAGAAATAGGATGCTTTCATGTGCATGACTCCACAACTTAATTTTTATTGCTAAACTATATATCATGGGCATCTTTCCAAGTCTATAAATGTGAATATACTATTTATTTTTACCAGTTGCAAGTATTCCATACTGATGGATGAACCAATTACCCCAGCATTTCCTTACTAATGACCATTCATGCCATGATGGGAACCCCTTACTCAGTTGCTGCAGTCATATTCTCACAAATTCCTCTTTCTCCAACATTCTCCTTTCTCTAACACAGCCAACAAACAACTGCAAGATTTGTGATTCTGAATGCACAGACCTAGTTAGTTCCTTCCCCAGGTGAACCTTCCTCTGGTTTACCCCTGTGCTCTGAACACTCCCATCAGAGGGTTCTATCAATCACAGAGTAAAGTGGAAACCACATGGCCTGGAGGTCAAGATTCTCTCCAAACTGAGATCTTCATCCTTCCCTGTCATGTTCTGGAAGGATCCTCTGCTCCAGGCAACCCAGGTCATTCCCATGCCTTGAACATGGGGGAGCTTGCCTACAGGTCTGAAATTTCCTACTATCAGAATGTCCTCTCTCCTTTGTCTAGTTCTTGTCACCCACCTTACTTATTCATAGAAACTACAGTTATTTATTTGTTAATTTTTTCCACCATATGGTTAAAAATCAATGACCATTTGAGGGCAGAGATTGATTTACTCATGGTTAAGGGTCCCAGTGCTTAGGACAGTGCCTGATGCATAGTTGGTGCTTTATAAATGATTGCTATATGCATGAAAAACTCTATTACACATTCCAATATGACTCAAGTCATATCCACTCTATTAATATCTACTCACTAAACCACTACCTGCATCAATAAAAGTGTTTTGCTATTCTCCTTGGGCCAATTCACCTTACCATTAAAACCATACCCATGTTGAGTTTCAAATAATCACTTATCTTCTTCGCAGAAAGCAGTCACTCCTCCATGGTTAGCAGAGAATAAGGGTGCTTCCCTTGGATGAAAAGTCTCATTAAGCTAACTGTATCCTGGGCTGAATTTTTACAAGCAGGATCAGAATTGTACAACTGAAGAAGCATGCTCTGAAGGGATCATCTGATCCATCCCTTCAGAGGAAGGCTAGAAAGAGCAGAGGAAAGGGAGCACCAGACACTTTAATGATTTCCTGACTTCTTCAGAGTCTGATGTCAAGCATATGAGTTTCTTGTGGCTGTTGTAACAAAGTACCACAAACTGAATGACTTAAGACAATACAGATTTATTCTCTCACAATTCTAGAGGCTAAAAATTTGAAATGTAGGTGTCAGGGAGTTGGATCTTTCTCGTGGCTCTGAGGGAGGGCCTGTTACATGTTTCTTTTCTAGTGGATTCTGGTAGCTTCCAGCAATTTTGGGCATCCTTTGAATTTTGGCTGCTTCACTCCATTTTCTGCCTCCATCTTCACATGGTCTTGTTGCCTGTGTGTCTATGCCTTCACATGACCTGTCTGTGTCTCTCTGTCTAAATGCCCCTCTTACATGGACACCAGTTTTTGGATTTAGGACCCATCTTAACCCAGTATGACCTCATCTTTACTAGTTACATCTCCAAAGACCTATTTCCAAATAAAGTCACATTCGCAGGGACTGGGGTTAAGAGTTCAACATATTTGGGGGGAAATTAATTTAACCCACAATATCAAGCTTATGCTGTAGTGCAAACCAGAATTTAGATCTCAAGTACTTTCTGGCCTTCACTCCCCATGCTCCACGTTCACATCAGAGAGGAAAAGTGTGTGACCACAATATCCAGGTTATTTAGGTTATGAATCAAACAAAGTTTAATAAAATAATTTTTAAAGAGAAAATCATTATGAACAAGAAGAGATGAGGTACAGCTTAAGCAAGGGAAACATAGACACAGAAACTTGGCACAAAGCTGGTCTATCACAATCCCACTCCCGTCTCAGGCCTCTCTCTGGTGCAAAGCCCATGACTTTCAGAGTTCAATGACAAGCAAAAACGTTCCCAGACATGCCAATAGTAGTTTAAAAAACAGAGCTATTGGTTTCTTCTTTTAACTGTCTTCATGAGGCTTTGCTCTCTAGTCCACTCTCTCCTACAATGCATAAGCAAGCATAACCAGCAAGATAATCAGGATTAGTTATGTAAATTGCCAGGGTGCTCTTGAGAAACACACATGTACATCAGAGAAACATCTCCTATTTTTGCTATGCTAATAATGTTAAGGGAGCCCTGGCTGGTGTGGCTCAGTAGATTGAGTGCCCACTTTCAAACCAAAGAACACAAACCCGGGGTTGCTGGCCAGGTTGCCAGTAGGGGTCACATGAGAGGCAACCACACACTGATGTTTCTCTCCCTTTTTCTTTCCCCCTTCCTTTCTCTCTAAAAAACAAATAAATAAAACCTTTAAAATATATAATGTTAAGGGAATTAACATCCCAGTGAACATATTATTTTATAACCAAAAACAGAGCTACTCAAATACTTTTTCTCTCTAACAAAGCTCTGAGAAATCAGAAATATAGTACTTAAAGTAGTGGCTTAATTTTGAAATGCATAAATTTTACTAAAAACTGTAGAAATTGCAGGAACAAGTATAAAGGACACATGGACAATAACAAAGGGGGGTGGAAATGGGAGGGAGGTGGGGAAGGCTGCGGGGTGGGCTGGGATGGGGTAAAAGGCAGAAAACTGTACTTGAACAACAATTAAAATAAAAATAAAAAATTTAAAAAAAGAAATTACATCTTCCTAACTAAAGTATAGAGTGCATTTCTTTAACATTGTTTCTCATTGTTGTTTTAGAATATAATTAGAAATGCCAACATCTAGTAAAAATTTTGGAAAACTTTAAGTTAAAAATTTTGGAAAAAATAGAATTCTTTAATATATTTAACTGATTGTGCATTCTGAAAGGTACATTCTAAATTCAAACTAAAAGTTTCCTCTTTGGATGGTATTTCCATCTCAAAGGATTGATGATGACTAAAAATAGGTGTATCACTTACTAATTAGGATAATTTAAATAACTTTAGTCAAAAATGTGCCTTAACTTTTCAAAAACAAAATATACAAAATTATATTTACCTCTTCACCTAGAGTAGTATTTTCTTGTCTTATTCCTTGATCATGCTTCACATAAGAATTACTCTGAGCTACTATTACATTTTTTAGTACAAATATCATAACTGTGTAAAACAGTCTTTCTTTTATTTAATTGGGGACACTCAGTTATACCAAAGTCTAGTGCTAACTATCAGCATATGGTAAGGATTCCTTGAGTATTTCTTTATGATTAACCCTCTTTTTCAAATTTAATTTCCTTCCCTTTCTCCTCTTTCTTTCCCTAGCTAGTCCCAATGGGGAGGTGTATATACCTCTATATCTATATCTATACCTATATCTACACCTATATTCTATATCTGTATCTATATCCTTATCCACATCTATCAGTATGTGCATGTACATGCTTACATCATACATGCACATAATGTACATGTGTGTATGTGTGCACGTGTGTGTGTACATACTTTGCCAAATCCACTGAAATCCCATCCAACACCAGCTGTGGTACTTGGCTGAGAAGCTACTACTTCCCAGGTCAAGAACACGGGCTCACCCACCAGAACAAATTAAGGGAAAGGGCGGACTGTATCTCTGGATCTCTGACTCAGGTAGAATTCAGCAGTTAAGGTCATGGATGCTTCCAGATGTTTCTGGAATTTACTCAGGTTCCATCTTCTTTTCAATCACTCTGGCTGCCCCAGGGATCACAGGACTTCACATGGGACTGCAGGCTGAGTCCACCAGCTCAGTTTTAACATCTAATTCCTAATTTCACGATAATGGACCATAGTAGATTACACAGACACTATAGCTAAATTGTTAAGATTATTTACAGGAAAGGATTTACAGAGACTGAGATGTCAAACAGGCATGGAATATGTGGGTACAATTTTCATCATGGATATCTTATCTTCCCAAACTCCATCTCCTGTCCTTCTAGTAATCTTTTCTGTCTCACTTAGTAAAACTTCTCATCCCCACAATTAGGGACTATTTTTAATCTTTTTCCCTTTCTCATCCTCTCCATTCCTAAAGGACATCCTTAATCTATCTGTCCACTTTCTTCTGTGGCTACAATGCCAGCCCAAATCATATAATCATCCCTGGATCCCTGAACCAGCATCCTAAACAGCCTCTCTGCTGACACTAGTGTCCCCTAGAATGAATTTTCCACACAAAAATCAAAGTGATCTTTCCTAAATGGAGACATAGTTGACATAACACTGTGTGAGCTTAAGGCATACAATGTACTGATTTGAAACATTGATATATTGCTATATCATTATCACTTCTGAGTACATATCCAAAGGAAATGAAACAGGATATCTAAAGATATCTGCACCCTGTGCTCATGCAGTATTATCCCCAACAGTTGAGATGTGGAGATAGCAAACACATGCACACAAACACAGAAGAATATTATTCAGCCAAAAGAAAGAAGGAAATCCTGCCATTGCAACAGCATGGATGAATAAAGGCATTATGCTAAGTGAGATAAGTCAGCCAGAAAAAGACAAATACTATATGATATCATTCATATGTGGAATCTAAAAAAAGCCAAACTCATTAAAAGAGAGAATAGACTGGCGGTTAGCAGGGGCTAGGGTACGGGGCTGTTGGGGAGATGTTGGTCAAAGAGTACAAACTTCCAGTTGTAAGATGAGTAAGTCCTAGGGATCTAATGTACAGCACGTGACCACAGCTAACATGACTGTACTACATACTTCAGAGTTGCTTGGGAACTAGATGTTAAATGTTCTCACCACAAAAGAATAAATGATAACCATGTGACATGACAGAGGTATTAGCTAATGCTATAGTGGTAACCAAAGTAATCTTTTAAAACATTAACTCTGGTCACATCATTCTTGTTTATATTCCATTATTGGCTCCCTACAACACTGAGGAAAAAATTCAAAGTCTTTATCATGCTGATTAGGGTTCCTCATCATCTCGTCCTGGCTGGCATTGTCTCTAATCTTGTATCTCGTCAACTCACATAACCCTGTTCATATTCCTTTCATACTGACCTTCTTGCTGTTCCTTGAACAACCTCAGGACATTTGCACTGGCTATCCTTCTGCTCTAAATGCTCTTCCTCTGATCTCTCCATGGCTGGCTTCTTGTCATTCAGGGCCCATGACTCAAACACCTTCTCCACAGAGAAGTGAATCCCACTGGTCTCCCATTCATTCCAGCTAGTCACCCTGCTTTAAATGTTTCATATTGTTTTTGGAATTAGACGTTTGTTTTAATATTTTATTATTTTATATTTTTATTTTCTATCTTTTCCTATATAAACTCTATGGGAACAAGAACATACTATTCTCAGTTTCATACGTGGATCTGAGAATAGTATGGCACATAAAAGATCTTCAACAAATATTTGCTGAGAGAATAAAGGAATGAAAGATTTTAGGTGCAATTACACTTGAATGCTATAAGCAGAGAAGTTTGAGGAAGCGGACAGATTAGAGGCATGTGCTCAGTGATGTGTAACTCAAGGGCATGAGCTTGGCTCTGCACACATTTGCAATCCCCACTGTCATGGCATCATTTCTACTAAGTCAGCAAAAATGACCGGACCAACAATTACTGATGACATGTGATGTCTGGGCCATTTCACACACTGTCCTCCATGTGATCGTTTCCCCTTTCTGCTATTTCCCTTTTACAGATCAGGAGCATGTGGTTCAGAGGAGGGAACTAAATTATCATCACCTACTCCCTTTTTCAATATCTGAATAGCTCGAGTAGAACCCTAGCTTTCTTGCTATGAAAAACATAATTAGAAATTTTTGAAAATTAACTCTATACTATTTCAAAACATCCTTTATGACCATAATTCAGGATATAAACTCAGGGACACCTTGATGACTCAATGATTGATAAGATTTTCCTTTTCTTCTAAAGTTATCTTTGGTCAAGATATCAACCCGCTCTTATAGAAGTTAAAAATATTTCTTTAAATATTATATTATTAAGTGAAAGAATACATATTATATTCTTTGATGGATAGCCTGGGCTTCAAAATCGTAATGATGAAACATGAATCACTGGGTGCCTTTCATTCTTCTTCTGACAATGTTATCCCGAGTGAAAAAGATTAATGATGAAAATGTTATTCAGAGTTAGAAGTAAAACAATAACTTTCACTGTGCCTTTTTCTAATCTAAAATAAGTAGGAGGTATGTCATACATCTTTAAAAGCTTTAGAAAGAGAATAGTAGGATAATAAAGAATGATAGGCAGCTTGCAGTCTTCCCCGCCCTCTTTCTACCCCAAGCTCTCAGCCCTGCTCAGAGCCAGGTGACGACTAATGCAGCGTCCTTGTTCCCTTTCCACCGTCCCTCCTCCTCCTTCTGAGTCTTTATTTATGTGTCGTCTTCCTCTCCTCAGTCACCATTCATGTATCCATGGACCCACCAGTGTTTGTTTTAACTCTGTACTACATATATAAGGCATTTCATTAGCTGTCATGGAAAATACAAGGTCCCTGTTTCTATGACACTTGGAATCACTTGTCATAAAGGTCAATTTCAAAACTTGTCCATTTATTTCCCTTGCCTCCTTTTTTTCCCATAATACTCACAAAATTACTGCAGGGTCTGTCGATGAGTCTGATTTGCCCAGAGTTACAAATCTGTAAACTTTCCACCAATAGTTAACAAACTACTATGTCTGAATGGGGACTACTGTCCTCATTGTTAAAGCATTTAAATTGTGTTCCTTGAGACTGGAAAAATAATACAGTGTTCCCACATTATAATCCTGTTTCCAAGAGTATCTATTCAGATTTTTAAAGACTTGTTTTCAATGGTGGTCACGTGGACAGAGTGAGAATGTAAGAGAATTCTTTAAATTTTCCTCGGTTAGGGACAGTTTCCTAATGTAGAAAGAAGATACAGTGGAACATAGTATCTGTCCACAATTCTTTCTTGTCTCCTTGCCCTTGCCAAGAAAATCATCAGATGGCATTGTGTGTTCTTACCCCACTGATTTTGGATTGGTCATGAAACGGACTTTGAACCATGCAATGTAGGCTTAAGTGACAGCATGATAGTTCAGAGCTGAGGCTTGAAGAGGCTCAATTTATTTCTGCCTGGCCTCTTCTACTTTCAGTATTCCACACAGTGAAAACTATGGTCCAGAAAGATACATCTCTTTTTACTGGGTCTGCATTTAAGCAAACGTGAACCCAACCCCAAATCAGAAATCTGCCCTACTCTCTGAGCCCGGGTAGGGCTAACAGAGAAATTCATCCAACCTGTAGACTAGTGAGCATGAAATATGATTGTGTTATTATTTCTATAAGCTACTTGGATATGAGGGTTGCTTGCTAGTCAGCATTATCAGCAGAAACCTGACTAATATAGCAGCTGGGTTCAGGAGTGATGTGCTCTGTAATGAAAACCTAACTTAAGTCAGGTTTTCTTTTGGGACAGGCAAGGAACCATTACCGGGCTCCAGTAAAATGTTAACACCCTGGCAAAATAATCAGTAAGCATGGCTGCTAAAAGAGCCATTTACCAATATGTCCAGGCTTCACAAAATCTTTGAACTGCATGATAGTCTTTAGAAACAACAGCAGAACTGAGAAAAAGTGAAGTGTCCCCAGAAATGTCTCTCGGTATATAGGAAGAATGTCCCCAACCTAAAATCAATATTTTGTCTATCTCAAAACACATTACAAACCAGATTCACTGACAAGTATTTTCTTATTTTACAATTGGGAAAAGTCAGGTGCTGAGGGTTTTTTTTTTAAAGTCATAAAGCAGCATAAAAATAAGCTATGATCTTCTGCTGAAGCTAACACATCGATTCACCACAATCCCTGGAGGTTAATGGAACTACACGAGGTGAGTGTCTCTCAGTGCATGAGGTCTGAATTATTCAAAATAAAAAGAGCCCTGAGAATCCATCTGCCCTTTTAAAACAGATCATTCTAACACCAGGGAGTCCTTTCTCTTAAAAATTATTTCTCTCATCAAATGCAAAAAAATAAAATATGAGTCCATTTAAATGAAAGCAATCAGGCAAAATAATGTTTATTAGAAAACATCTACTTACATTTTCTAGCTATGTGATGAGGAGAAAATAATATGCACTGTGATAATTTTTAATCATTTTTTTCCAGAAGGTGGTAAACAGCTTTCCATTTTCTGACCTGAGATTTTTACAAAAGGGACTTCATGAACCTTTTCACCTCTCAATGGCCCCCCTTCTGTGTGCCCCAGAAAGACAAAAACCCATCAAGAACCTCCCATCCCTTGAACTTACAAGGAAATACTGGACAGACAATAACAGCACATCACACATTTAATCTTTCCTACTGCAATTATCTTTACTTTCATGAATGTTCAGATTTATATTATACAATTCACTACCGTTAAATCAGTGTTTATTATGAAGGCATGTGTTCCAAGACAAACAGACACATCCTTGGGTGGCTAATTTTATACAATAGCCAACAATGTTCTCCTACTGTCAATAAGCTCAGAGATTAGTTATAATAAGGATACCCTGACAACTCCATTCACAGAATTAATTAAAGATCACAGTGTACTGGCTCCTTTTAAACCAACTGTTTGGGCAAAAATAACCACTCTTAATTTTTATTTATCTTTGTCTTTATGTTCAAATGTTAATTATTCCATTCTAGTATTAGTTTGTTTCACCAGCCCTTAAAGAGCTGGGACAAGGTGACTTTCACTGCTTGTGGTCTTGGTATCTAATAACATGCATTTTGCATGTCTGTGCTTTTAACCTTTAAATTATTGGCGCATACATAGAAACACTATTATTGGCGCATACATAGAAACACCTAAAAATACCCTGCCATACTTTGTGCATGAATGAGCTACATTCTCAGGGTACATGATCTTATATTATTTCACTTGATTTTTTTTTTGCATTCTTCCAATTATTTAGGTAAGTACTTTACTGAGGGCTTGACACCGTGCTAGGCAGAATCTAAGACTAGTGGGCTGTGACATAAGCAAGCAGCACCTTAAATCTGTGTATGTAAAGGGAAACATTTTTGTATGAAAACTATTTGGAAAACAAGTATCGCTACCTCAGTAACAGGTAGGTTGCCTAGAAGAACTCATGTCCTGAAAAAATCACTTTGAAGAACATCAGTTTAGAAGTGTAAAGAAAAAAACATAGAAAGGTCCTCAGCAATAATAAAATAAAATGTTATGTAAAAGGGCTCTTATTTTACCCACTGTTTTGGTCTTTATGAATATTCATGCCCATATTCTTTTGAAACATTATATTTATTTAATTTGAAAGGCCAGTGCTTCAGATGAGAAAAAACTCATGCAGGGAAAATGAGTGAATTATTCATCTAAAAACAAATATTGTTTTGGGACTCATTTTATACTCGTGTATTCAACATCTACATAAATCAGCCCCCTATGGCGCCGTGTGTTCCTACAATGGGCTCTGAACACCACAGACCCCAACTTCTAAATGCCTTTGTTTGTTTGTTTTTTCTCAGCCCGAAAGAGAAAAATCTCAAAAGGGAGAATGCACATCCTTGAGCTGAACAAACGAATGACCTTGATCTGCACTGGCTCAGTGAGGTTTTCAGTACTTGACTTACAGGACTTCCTGCCACACTACTCAACTCCAACACACTCCTCGGGGCACCAGGGCACCTGCTCCCTTCCTCTTCTCGTTAATAATCATCAGACAGCTGATGTAAATGAGGTGGAGTCATCTGATGGGTAAGGACACCATGTCACAGATAGGAAGCGCCTTGGCCAGGTCCACCCTAACAACAGGTGGCAATGCATGGGTTGAAACTCAGGGAGTCTGGTGCCAGAGTCTGTACCCTAACACTCCCCTTGTCTGCCTGTGAGGTCTGCCCCACACCAGCATGTGGTTACTGAGTTGACGTAACTTAAGGATGAAGCCTGGCTTACTTTGAAGACCACATCTATTAATAACCATCACAAAAAGTAAAGAGGAATAAGAATACCAATGATTGGTTTCTCATTGTCCCCTATACCTATTCACTTTATGTGTTGCATTCATTGCAATGCACTTTCATTACTAAGTATTGTTTTTTTATTTTACAAGGACTTTTAACACGAAAAGAGTCGGTAATAAACAGCAAGTCATAGGCTTAAAAATGGTGAATCATGTACAGTCCGGACGAAGGTGTTTCTGACTTGGCACCTAAGAGAACAGGAAGGGAGCGTGAAGGCTGCCCCCACCCCCGTGAGTTATGCCCTCAGACGGCTTCCCCACATTTGGCGAAATCACAAGTGTCAGCACAACCGGAGTGCAGTGGGTAAGCTTTGCCCTGGGGTCACAGTATCTTTGCGATCACAGTATCTCCCCTGCCAGGAAAAAATACTACGTATTTTATTCCTTAATTAATCTCACATTTGTCAGTGACCTTTAAAACCTCAGGAAAAGGGTTTTAAAAATAAGGAAAAGCACCCATGACAACATCATGAATCTGGGGGAAACCAAGACAAATACTCTGGGTGAAGATGGGTTTTATTGAGATTTCTGGTTTTTAAGAAATGTGGGCTTAAACTTGATTTTGTCATCATACAGACACATCAGAACCAGGGAGAGCTTTTTATTTATCTACTGTCTTGGTCCTATCTCCAGGGTGCTATGTGGCCATGCCTGCGTTCCTCCTCTAGGTGCACCTACCATTTTAAAGTAGTGCCCCTTCTACTGAGGGTTACCACCACCAAGCACAGAAAGGGACGCTTTGCTGCATCTGGGTGAATTCACCATCAGCTGGGAAGCCCAAGTGTTGCGGTGCAGTCACTGGCAAGGCCCTAATCTCCATCCTGGTCTGTGAATCTTCCTGCTAGTGGGCCGGTCCTGAGAGCTAGAGGTGCGATCCGAGAGGCCACGGGTCCTGCAGGCCATGGGGACTTCCAGGCCAAGCCAGGTTGAAAATGGGCTCAAAGCAGAGTGGGTCTCATGTCTCCAATAATCTTTGTTTCCTACCCCATGCACCATTTTTTCTTTTAAAAGAGAATTTCAAATTGTGTTGTTATTGGAAAAAGGGAAAACATATCTCATTCTCTTTGGGCAAGAGGGGTATAGACATCTGCTCTTACGTCACTACCATTCTTCCCAGTCTCTTACCAGCTACTGTGTTTCCCGAACAGTATTTTTTAGTTTCTATTCTACCTCAAAACTACTCAATTTCTTCTCAAACCAGATATTATTAGAAAACATTTTACTTTAATTGACATTTTAAAAGAGCCACATGACTTCTGACTGCTGATGTTAATCTCAGTCACCTGGCCAAGGTTGTGTTTGTCAGGCCTCTCCACCATAAAGTCACTCCCTCCTCACCCTGTCCACACCGTCCTCAGGCAAGGAGTCCCTACGTGCAGCCCACAGTTGAAGGATGAGAAATGATGTTCCCGCCCGTGAAGTCAGACTAGCTACAGAAATTATGTAGAATCATCTGCACCAGAAATTTCACTATTCTCCACTATTATTTATGCACTAAATTATTTATGTCAGTGTGGATTTGTGAGTATCGTTTTATACTGTATTATAATCCAAAACCACTTTTATTTTGGGGTTCAAATTGTTCTGGCTTTTATTTTCCTTGGAGAGACTACTGAGTCTAGAACTGGGGCAGGGAATACATAGGGCAAACTCAGAACCTCTGGGAGTGCTAACACATGCACAATAACAGACACCCCTCAGCAGCGAGGCACGCCCAGCACACCGAACAGGACACAGTGAAAGGGCTCCCACTCTTGTAGCCCTTCTGAATCCCTGGGAGTCTCTTGTAAAAAGCACAGAGTCAGGTATTATTTTGTGAGACAATATAAAATGTTTTCTCTTTTTATAACTAGGCTAAACCCATTTGTATTCACTGATATGACTGCAAAGTTATAACTTGGCCAAACGTTTGTATTAATTTACTGTGTGTATGACATATTTTCTGTGGTCATTTGACTCTGTGAACAGTTTTCTTTGATTTTTTTCATCATATTTGTTTGTATTTAGAAAAGTTTGTATTTTTGTTTCAGTGGTAACTGCTACACACACACACACACACACACACACACACACACCCCCCGGTGGTGACCTTAGTCCATTTTTTCCATACTCAGTGTGTGCTATTTGCTTTGTCAGCTTTAAACTACACCCTTCGGCTCTCATTGATCCCCCAAGCAATAATCAGGGAGCTCATTTTACGTCTCCTCCTTTTTCTCTTTCCTCCCAGTTGCGAACCTTTCATTACATTGTGACATCTACACAAAAACACACAATTCCTAACTGAACAGCACAATGGATTTCACAAAGCAACCAGAGTGGTATAATTGGAACCCAGAACAGAAACAAAAGATTTCAAGTGTCCCAGAAACCTGTCCTTTTGTGCCACACCAAACAACTGTAGGCACAAAAGTAACCACTATCTTGACTTCACGGGAAGGCATTAATTTTGGTTCTTTTTAAACTCTATATAAATGGAATCCTACCACACATACACCTCTACGTCTGAATTCTTCTGATCAACATTATATTTGTCGAATTCATCCATAATGGTGAGTAGAATTACCATGGCTCCTTCATTCTCTTTGTTGTCTAACATACCCTTGTGTAAGTACAGCACACTTCATTGAATCATTTTTCTGTTAATGGACATGTAAATAATTTCCAAATTTAAGCTGTCATCGCTGCTACAACTTTTCATATACATATCTTTTGATGAATATGCTTGTATACTTATGTTGACTATAAACTGAATGAAATTTCTGGGTAGTAAGCTATGCACGTGTTGTGTAGTAGATATTGAGTTTTAAAAGCTGCAAGTAGTTGAGCCAATTTTCACCACCAAAATCAGTGTGTAAGAGTTTTATCTGCCAATAACCTTGTCAATACTTCTCCCATTTAAAAATGGTCTCACCTCTATCGTTTAAGAAAATACAACATGTGCTTGTACTGTTTTCCCCTGTTTGCCTCCACTGTCATTTTACTCTTACATCTATAGTGTCCATAAAGTTTGGAAACAGATAATATTATCTTCATTATTATTATTTTATAGAATAAACCAACCAAGGAAAACACTGAATATTCACCTGTGCTTCCAGGTGAATACAGATACCCTGGATCCATATTCCAGCAATGGATACCCTGCAAAATCCAATATAGTCAGTGTACGTCATCAGTGCTATTGCCTAAGCTTCCCAGCCATCTCTCCTAGAATAAACCTTGTCCTTTTGTATGGTGCTCCTCAAAGGGTGCTCTGTGGGCTGGCAATCAGTACAATCAGTACAGAAGATAAGAAAGTTTTGCCAGAATTAAATAAATTATTTCACTAAAAATGCTTTAGTTCAATCAACTTTTTTTGTTTCTTTGGTAAGCGTGTTTTTTTCCACAAAAGCACATGGTGCACTGAGTTACTTTGTGCGACAAGTTCCTGCCTCCTCATCATGAAATAAGCCTTTGAAGAGCACTACCCTAGTAGATTTCTCAGGAAGGATTCATAAATATTGTATTACTTGAGTTTTTGAATCTCGAAAGAGTTTTACTAGATAGAAAATTACAAGCTCGTGTCAAATACATCCTTGAGTTTCCTCAATTATTGTCCCATTGGTATGTTGCTGTGTATGTCAATACAGACAATTCTAATGCTAATCTGTTTTACGCTCCCATAAATGATGGATTCTTTTGTATGGAAAACCTGAAGATTTGTTCTTATCTTTAAAACCTAGTAGGCATCTCAGAAACTTAGTGGCATTGACCATTTGAGGTCAGTTTTCTCAGCTACTTCGTGGACTCTTCAATGTACAGAACCAAGTCTTTATTCATTTCCTTCTAATTCTTTTATTTGAGTTTGTAAACATCAGCTCTGTTTTATTACATTGTTTATAGGAACTCCAGTTACATAAATATTGAAATTATTTGTCTATCATTTATACCTTTCTCTTCTGTAATTCTTTTCACTTCTTTATTTCAACTTGGTGTTCTTGGCTATCGTCAAACATCAATATCCTTTATTATATTTTCATGAAATCTATTCTGCCTTATGCACTTTCATCTTTTTTCAATGTTTTTGCTCTGAGTTTAACCAATTGTCACGTTATATCTCCCCATTTTTAATCTACTTTTGTTCTGAAATTTTTAATTTCTAATTTGAAGTTTTAAATATTTCTGAAAATGCTTTAAGAATATAAATTAGCTTGAAATGGTGTATTACATTTGGGGGGAGGGTTATGATCTGTTTTGGGTGGTTTTCCATTCTCATTTTTATTTCTTCTTATAAAAGTTTTCTACAGATGCTGTGGGCCATGTTCTTTTATTTCTCTGAACAAACAATACCATATGTATGTGACAAGAATAGATGTAGCTTCCTATTCTGATAAAATAAAATATGCTTTTTTAAATAACTGGCACCTGGGGTAACAGCAGAGTGGGTGCTGATTTTTTTAAATCATAATTTATCTTCTCCAGTTTTATTGATATATAGTTGACATATAACATTATATGTTTATGATATATAACATGTTTATTTTACACATTTTTCTGTTGCAAAATGATTACCACCACAGTGTTAACTAAATCTCTCCAGCCCTTGTGCACTGCTGGTGGGAATGTAAACTGGTGCAGACTATGGAAGACAGTATGGAGGGTCCCCACAAAATGAAAAGCAGCACTGACATGTGACCCAGCAGCCCTGCCTCTGGGTGAGCAGCCCAAGGAAATGCAATCAGGATCTCAGATATCAGCACTCCCACACTCACCACAGCATTTTTCACAATAGCCAAGATATGGAAACAATGTAAGTGTTCAGCAACAGACAGAAGGATAAAAATGATGTGGCATATATAAACAATGAAATATTATCCAGCCATAAGGAAGTAGAAGATCCTCTATTTTTGCAACATGAATGAACCTTGAGGACATTATGCTAAGTAAAATAAGTCAGACAGAGAAAAACAAACAATACATAATTTTGCTTATATGTGGAAAGCTGAAGAAAGCTAAATTCAGAAACAGAGAGTAGAACGGTGGCTGCTTGGGGCGGGAGGCAGCAGGGGAAATGTTGGTTAAAAGGTATGAACGGCCAGTTGCAAGGTGAATAGGTCCTGAGGATCTAATGTGCAGTACGGTGACTACAGTTGTAGTACCCCGTACTACGTACTTGGAAACTGCTAAGATAGTGGACCTTACATGTTCTCAAAACAAAAAAGAAAGGTTCTTACTTTTTTATTCTTTTTTCTATACTATCTTAATTTCCACTTTCATTCTTCTTTCCTTCCATCACTACGCATCCAAGAGACACAGAGTCACTCTCCCCACCCGCAAAAGTAGTGTCTTTTTAAGACTGCCACCCCTGCTCCCGTGACTTTCAAATTGTCCCTTAAATTTCTCATTAGTCAAGTTAGTTGGTGTTCTGATCCATCAAGGTTCAGACTAGGTATGTGGGTATGTGGATTTTTCTCTATCTAGGTACACACAATTTTAATCTTTTATTTTTTTTTCCTTTTTTCCCTGCTACTCCTGGACTGTCTGCCACTGTGCTCTCCTATCTTCTGGGCATTTTCATCCTGATTCTGCTCAGGCATGGTTTCCACACCTGGCTGTGTGGGGAGCTGGTATATGAAAGTGTGTTTCTTATTGTACAAATTACATAAGCATTTGTGAATTTCAACATTCTAGCTGTGCTTTTGGAATAGGCTATAAATGGTCTCTTTACTGATGTGAATGTTTTTGGAAGAATGTGTGGAGAAATTTAGATTATGTGGCCATCTAAATAGGAAGACTGACACCAGAAATTGTAATTTTCTGTTTTTATCCCCAAATGGTAACACTTTTTTTGAAGGCTCAATTCATTTCCCCATGATTTGGAATGACACATATATACTTGTGACTATTTTCGTTCTATCCATCTGTCTATTTTCGTTGTAGAAACCTAATTTTTTAATTATTATAACTTTCACACATTCTAATACCACAAAAATTCAAGTAACTGTCTCTGGATCCTCTTTATATAACTTCCTTGGTTATTCCTGTTTGTGTGTTACTCTTCTACATTAAAGTTAGTGACATGTCATTAATTGCCCCATACTTATCAGTGCATTTTAGGTGAGATTAAAGACTGCAAAACTGTAACATATTTTTAGACTAGTGAAGCTTCATACATGAGAATATACTACTTTTTAATTCATTAATATCTTCTCCTATGACACTCCATAACGTTTAATAGTTTTCTTCCAAGAGATTTTGAACATTTCATGTTTATCCCTAGACACTTTATTGTTAATATGTTAACAAAATAACGCATTCCTAGATAGACTAATGTTAATGTAACTAAGCTTATCATCCCATTATGTTTGCTAACTTGTTTAACTTGTATATTACACAGCATTTAAGCTTCATGTATGAACTTATAACATACTGACATATGGAATCTCTCCATTAGTTCTTGTGGTTTTCAATTGTATCTTTTTGGTTTCTCAGGAGGTTATAATAAAAATAAATAACATTTACTGAATGCTTACTATTTGCCAACTACTGTAAACGAGGCACATTACATGCATTATCCAATGTACTTTAACACCAAAGTTGTGAAGTGTGTTTCATTAATGGTCTCAAGTGAGAGATTAATAATACAGTTTAGAGAGGCTGAATAACCTGGCCATGATCACTCAGCTATTATCTATCAAGATCAATGGATAATAGCACAACTAATGATACTTTTCCTTCTCCTTTCCCATATGTATACACTATTTTCTCCCTGTTCAACTAAAGTTTGGGTCAAGCACAACAGAAGTGAGAGCATACATCCTCCTGTGGTCTTCACCTTAGTGGAAATCCCTCTGATGTTCCACCTGTCAGGATTTGGAGTCTGCACTGGAGGCTTTTTAAAATAAAACTTCAATAAAATTTTCTTTTAATTTTTATTTATTAGTTTCCCCCACCCTTAAGAATTGGAATTGGATTATCCAAACTGTTTTTGACCATATATCAAAATGACCTTGTAATTTTTCCCTTTGGTAGATTAAAGTATTAAACAACATTCCTAGATTTCCAACATCAAACCTTCCTTGCACTCCCAGGAGAAGCCCTAGATAGTTATTTATGTATGAAATGTGTGACCTTGGGCATGGCCCTTCATGTCTTTGGGCCTGTTACATTCTTTTTTATAAAATGGGAACACAAATAGTATCAACTTCATATCATTGTTGTGAAAATTGATTCATTTCTTCAAGAAATTTTTTTAGCTTCTGCCTTGGGCCAGGCACAACTCCAGGTTCTGTTATTTTACCAACCAGCAAGACAGAAAACAAGAGTTTATGAGCTTGCACTCTAGTTAACACGGTAACATTGGGACTTAGGATAGCATGTGGAACGCAGCATCCTCCGTGCAAGTGTTGGCTACCATTAATACTATAGATTTTGTATACTACTGGACTAAATTTGCCAATAGTTTTCATAATATTTTGCATCCATTTCCATGAGACTTGTCAGTAGTTATTACCTCTGTTATCTTTACCAGGTTAGAATATTAGACTGATGCCAGAGTCATAAAAATGAATTGGAAAATGTTTTTTTCCTATTTGCAAATGTGAAACATCACAGAAAATATTCAGTCCTAGAATATACTTTTCTGATACTAGAACCCCTTTAAAAATAAGTTCTGTCTTTATAAATTTCTCAAGTTGTTATTTTACTCTTTCAGTTGCCTTAATTTTGTTTAGATCACAAATAATTAAAAATCTATTTATGTCATTTGGATGTTTATATTTTTCAACATATATTGGTATTGAGTCCACTTTGCCATTTCCTCCAATGTGTGTATTGTTAAGCAGTGAAAGGAAATAAAGGGTTGAAGAGAAGTCATGGAGGGAAAATAAGGTACTTCTCTATCCTCCCCCCATCATCTCTGATGGGTGTTTGAAACCAATGAAATACAAATAAATCATTGGGAGTATGCATATATTGCTCACCATTTTAAACAGACTATCTCATAAATTCAAGTCAAATTATACTGCTCAAGTACCAGCATGGAAATAAGACCAGTAAAGCAAAAGCAGCGTGACTCTATGGTCAGTCCTTGGTCCTCTGGTGTGTTCTGACACTCTGGGCAGCAACTGTATTCTGTTGCTGCAGAGCTGCAACGGGAACCCACTGACGGACACACACCTGTCTATGTACCTATCTATATCTACCCATCTCACCTAAGTACCTACCTACCTAGGTCATCTATCTATCTATCTATCTATCTATCATCTATCTATCTACCTACCTACCCATCCATCCATCCATCCATCCATCCATCATCTTTATATCATCTATCTACAATATCTCGTTTTCAGTGTATCAGTGTATAAATGCACTGAAAAAATTACTTTTAACTTGTCATCTGTATATTAGTGATTTTATTTCTTCTCTTTTAAAAGCATGATCTTTTGCATTTTTTTGTATTCAAATCATAAACTTAACGAAAAATCATAAAATTCTATGAGACAACCCCTGATAGTTCTAATCTTTCACTTATAAATTTTAGACACCCCACCCCTATTCTAACCTTGGAGTCTGTCTGTGGTCAACGATAACAGCCGTTCTTTATTTTTCTCACACAGCTCCCGGCATCTGCCACAGATCACCCTGCATATTTTTGTAGAATTGGGAGAAAATGTTTTGATAAATTCAGTCATCTTTTGTGTGATTAGTCCTTTTTCTGAAATGAGTGAAAACTCCCCACTGACTGGCTAAATAATTCATTGAAACTGCCTCTAAATCTATTCTTGAACTGAAGAAATAATAACTATTTCATGAATTATTTTTAGATAAGGATGTCAAAGTCTTCCGATTTAGCACACTCAGGAGAACCTGCTTCAGAGAAATTTAAAAGGTGCAGTGTGTCTGTTCCAGGTGTACTTAAAATGAGTCTAGCTAAACCAGAAAGAAAATATTGCACTATTTAAGAAGAATCTTTTTATTACCCACAGATGAAGTACATTGTCCTTTTCAAGATTTAAAAAATTCATACACATATTCAGTTCAGATCATTTCATTGAAAAGCAACTATCCTCCCTTTTGATGTATTTTGTTAAATTCCTGGGAACAAAACAGAATTCCAGATACTAAGGACTGTTATAGTATTAATTTCCAAAAGTAATTAATTTATTCATCTTCAGAGTGAACAAGAGTATGCTAGATTCTTTTAAACAAATGAATTTGAGACTCCTAACAAGGAGATATATGAGCTTCCATCGAGTAATGAAAGAGTGGTACAAGTCCCCACACAGCAGATGTAACGCCTTTTATTCAGAGTGCATTCATTTAACATTATGCAGGAGGGATGCCAGGGGCAACTGGGACTAGCATATGTGTGCGTGTGCCTAAATACAGCTCACAGACTAGACCAAACTAAAAATGGCCACTGGAAAAAAACTATGGGTTTACCTGAGGGTAGAGAAGGTTGAGAAAGAAAAAGTGAACAGGAAATGACAGCAGAGATGAAACACCTGGGCATTTCCCCTAAGGGAGTGTGGGGGCCTCAGGTGGGACAGCAGGGTGTGGGTCTCCCATGCTGGCTCCTGCACACGAACGGTGTCCCCTTGGGTGCTGTGTCTCCCAGAAAAGCATGGTTTACAAAAACGGAGTCAACACTTCCATCCATTACTTTTTCTCACTGTCTGAAGTTTAGTCAACAGTACTAGTACAACTATTCAAAATGGAGTCTGTTTCTTACTTTTGCTTGTTCTTAACACTCTCTGTTGAGTTCTGTCACTTGACACCTTGGTAGCTCTCCAGGTAATTCCCACCTCGCTGCAAATCTGTGAGAGTGCTTCTCAAGTGCTCACTGTGACTTGAAAATGAAGCCTCAGAGGCTCTCAGCGCTCAGGTAATCGCCTAAACGGTGTCCACCCTCCCCCCTGCCTTCGCCTCCTCACCATCTGCCAGGCCTGGAGGAGTCCTTGGACACAGGATCCAGGCCTTGTTCACTGGGATGGGTTATGGTGGGGAAATCTGAGCACATGTGAGAGTCTCTCATCTCAGTTTTGAACAGCAGGAACAATTCGAAGAAGAGCCAGCTCACACAGGCGTGTATTATGGAGGGACAGAGGCATGGAGTTAAGGCAGAGAGGCGAGGACAGGCCAAAGCACCTAGGGAGTCACATACTTTGGCAAGAAGTTCAGGTTGGATGAGGGGCACAGGGAGCTATAGATGGGCCCCAAGCAAAAGGGTGATTTAACCACACCTGGACTTTAGAAATATTCCCTGCCCTGGTGAGACTGGACAGCAGGGGCCTGAGGGGAAGGTGGCTGGCATTCTGTGCAGGATTTCACAGTATTTCAGTTTGAGAAAGCAGGGGATGCATATAAGGCAGCCACAGGGAAAAATAAGAGGCAATGAGGCAGGTTTATCTGGCATATGGTTTGGGCAAATGGGCAGAATCACAGAAACAGCTGTGATTTATTGTGAGTACAGAGCAGATTCCCAACTGTGCTGGTTGCCGTCTGCACCACACAAACCCCACCTTCAGGACCACAGATTCACATAACACAGCTGTTCTGAGTCTCTCTGGCTTCCATGCTTGGAACCGTCCCTCCCTACGTGCCCCATGCCCTTTCACCCTGGTCAGAGATTTCCTAATCACTGTAGAAAGAAACCCGGTGCTGCTGAGGGGCAGGCAGCTCCTGATACTGGGGGCATGCGCACTTCTCCACCTTCCCTAGAAGAGCACCTGGCACACTGAGTAACACGTCCTCTCCCACATGACACCTGCGTGCCCTCAAGGCACAGCCCACTTCATGCTCAGTGGAGTGTACCCTCAACAAGTTCCATTAGTTTTTCTTATAATTTCATAAGTACCACAATGAGGAACATGGAGACAGATGAAGAAAACAAAATGAATTGTTCAGTTATATTTGTGCTTATAAAAAAGCACATTCTAAATAATCCCAAGTAGAAATTACTAATTATTAAAGAAAGATAAAAATTACCAATATTATGCTAAGTGAAATAAGCCAAGCGGTGAGGGATGAATGCCATATGATCTCACCTTTAACTGGAACATAATCAACAAAAGAAAAAAAGCAAACAAAATATAACCAGAGACATTGAAATTAAGAACAATCTAACAATAACCAGAGGGGAGGGGGGAGGGGACAATGGGAGGGAGGGTTTTCGGAAACTACTGTAAAGGACACATGGACAAAACCAAGGGGAGGGTGGAAGCAAGGGAGGGAGGTGGGTTTGGCTGGGGTCGGGGGAAGTGGTAGGAGGAAAATGTAGACAACTATAATTGAACAAAAATAAAATAATGTTTAAAAAAGATAAAAATTACTAATATATACTCAATTTTAACTGAAAGTATAATGTCAATGGCTACAACTTCTTTAGTATATAAAAGTGATTTTAATATCTACTTTAGATTGAAATATCAATTGCCTATCTTTTAACTATTATATATCAAAATTATTGAAACATTTTTCTGTATATAATGATAAAATAAAAAAGCACCAAAAACAGTAACTCAAAGTAAAAGTAATATTGAGCTAATTTGCTCCCTTGTGTAATTCACCAAAAATCAGTTTTATGTAATTATTGTTTTTATGATTGCCCAGGTCCTCTTACAAATACAAGGATAAATAGGAGGAAGTAAGTAATGTGATACAAAGTATCATTTCAAATTGGATTATTTTCATAACCAAACATGGACATGTAAGACTACATCTTGAATATTGTAGAGTTCTAGTTATTACAGAGATAAAATTATAATTTGTTGATAAACCAAATAAATCTTTCAGCTGCCCTGTCAATCCATATTAAGGCATTTCCCTTCATATAACTCGGTAGCTCTTGAGCTTCTGCTTAACATAATCTCATTTTGTGATTATCTAACCAGCCTTTCCATTGTAGAAGGGTTTTTTTTTTATGCAATAGCATCACGCCTTCCCTTGAGGTCATGTTCCTAATTATGCCTTCTCTAAACTCACATTGCTGAGGTGACATATCTGTTCAGAACCACACAGATTTAAGACACCCAGCCATTTCTCATACAATTCCATCCCCAAAGTGATACTAAATATATATGTGTATATACACATATATTTGTTTATATTTACATTTATATTTATAAAATGTATTTATATTTATCAAATATAGATAAATGTGTACCTCTTTGTTTTGTTTTTTGCTGGATAGAACATTTCAAGGGTATGTGATAATTTACTACAAGGTACCTTTCTGTTCTTTCCATTTGTTTTTTGGTTTTGTATGGCTTTGTTTCAGATGGAGGCAACAGAGTTGGCAAAGGAGAATTTTATTGTCTGTGTGTGCACATGTATATATGTATGCGTATATTTATATATATTCCCTGTCATCTAATCCAAAATTCACCGAATCACAGCCATCTTCTCTGAGCAACAGTCAGAGCCCTGTCCACCTGTGCTGTTTCTTGTTCACCCTACAAGTGGATGTGAATGGGGACAGACAGGAATCAGCTTGAAGTGAATTGTAAACAGTTAAATATTCCCATTGGAAAACAATTGTATTTAATATCTGATAAGAGAACTTCTGAAAGACATAAACAGTAGCTTTAACCAAATGACAGCTTCTTCCCAAAGCTGTTCATATTATACAACTCCTACAAGGTGTAAGGGAAAAGAGCTGACATCAATTATGTATAGTTTATTCTATGAAAACGCCTACTTACTCTATAGTAATAATGAACCTCCAATCACACATCAAATTTCCTTCTTTCAAAAGTAAAATACCTTCCCACTAAAAATGATAAATTTTTCCCAACTCTAGTCTTTAAAAATTTTACTTTGGCATGAAATAAAATGTTGAACTTGTCTTCAAATTTCAATTAAAAACACAGAAATCAAGAAAAACAGAAGAGGAATCTGACAGTCCGCTACATCAGTTGCTCTCCACACCTGTCACCTGCCAGTCTTATGTCACCAGGCAATAGCCTCAAACAGTGAACACCTCCCACCAAACACACACACACACACACACACACACTCACACACACACACTTGGACAGAAAGAAAGATTACAGGCGATTCGAGAGTGCACCACACTTAGGATAGTTAAAATTTTCCATCCTGGGAGAATCCTGAGTATTTATCACCCAAATGTCCTTCTCGATGTTGGAGATGAGGATCCAGGAGATCACATCACACAGGGGTGTGTACGTCCACACGTGTGTATGTGTATGAATGTATACATTGTGCATACACACACATGTATATATGAAATAGGCTATTGCAATAATTTGAATTGATTTATAGCGGTGTAAACACCACTATAAAGGGACAACTCTGATGGCGTACAGTGTGAGTGCTCGCCGGTCCCTGGAGACACTATGTCACTAGCAACTCCAGATTGCCTGTGCGTCCTTTACTAGTAAAATCAGATATTTTCACCTTGGATTTAAACTTACCACTGTGATTGTGTAATCTCCTTAATAAATAAATATGTTGTTTTTTAATTTTGTTATTTTATCTTTATAGTAATAATATTCATTAAACAACATCAAAAATTCCAACGAGAAGGTAAATCGATATAAATATCTCTAATACCCACAGGTCTTTCCTGTTATGATCTGGATATGTATCTTCTCATCTTTTTTTCTAAAGTAAAATATGGAGCAAAATTGGGATTAAGTTATATATATTATTTTGTAGTGACATCACATTTAAGATGTTAATAAACATTCATACTAAAATTTTTATTAATGTACCAATACATCTTTTTTAATCTAGCATTTCTCTAGGATTTTATGAAGTTTCAGTTACGTATTTTGCATATTTGTGTAATTATAGTCTTAATTTACCAGATGTGGAACCGATGTTTCAAAGGACAAGCACATTTTAAGAATTATGAAAAAATATTGCCAAAATTCCTTCCATAGATGTGTAGCACTTACACTCAGTCTGTTTTGTTTCGATTATTTTTTGTTTTGAAAATGTCAAGTTGCTGACATGTTGGTTTGAATTTGTTATTGATGAGACTGACTTAAATTTTTATAAATTTTTTTTCTGTGATTTTTACCTTCACACCTTTGTCTATTGCTCTTGAGTTTTCCATCTTTTTTTCAACCTGAGAAATCTTTCTATATTATATTTCAAAAATATTAATCTTTTGCTTTTTAAATGTTTCAAGAATTTTCCCTCCACTTTATTTTTCCCCCAAGTTTATTTTTAGAATTGCTTTTTGTGTATCTATGCATTCTTCTTAGACTTATAAATGTTTTTAATGTGTCAACATTATCAACATTTTAATGACGTCAACAGCACGAGTTTTATATAAAAATATTTGTAAATTGTCCAGTTTTATGCAAATGACAACAGTTACTACTAAAGTAAGGTAACACTGCATATGGGTCACTGAGGCCTCCCGAGTAAAAGACAGTTGAACTGCACTTCACACACTGATCAGATGCAGAGTGTGCGAGACCACATCTATCTGAATCTCAGAGGGGGAAAGGGATGCACTGCATCGACCTGGTAAAAGGTCGATTACGAAATGACCAATAGATTTAGCGATACGGATATTACCAATGACCTGACGAAGCGATTTTGACAGGAGCAGCTGCTGCCTAGTTGGCTGAATCTGTGACCTCTGCTCTCCTCTGGCTGCTCTTCACTGCGTTACTGACCTCATCCCCTCGCAGTGGTGTGGCCTGGGCCCAGGGAAAATTGTGATCAGACAGTGCAGGCAACTCTCCATTCATGTTATAAATGGAGATAGAGTCATGCCATGGTGGTTCAGGGGAAATTGGGTCAAGAGTGTTGTTTTGTAAGACGGAAGAAACAGCATGTTAGTGGCTGAGAAGGGAAACTTTTAGGATGCAGCAGAGTATCTGAAAACTGGCTAAGGGGAAGAGTCAGCCCACAACAGGAAACCCAGCTGTTCAAACGCCATGATGGACAGGAAGGCCCAGGACAGAAGTGTGAGGAGGTGGATACGGTGGGCGGTGGCCTCTTCGGGTTGCTTAAAACTTTCCAGTAAAATAGGAGAGAATGCAAGTTTACCAGCTGAAAGTGGGGAGGGAGAGACAAGGCTTGGTTTGGAACAGTCATCTGAAAGCAGTTTGTTGCTGGGAAGTTGCAGGGAAGCGGGTAGGGCTGAAGCCCCCCAGCCCCACCCTAGCAGGATGCTACAGCTCACCATTCACTCAAGGCACTTCCTGTATATCACTTCTTCAGGCCCTTCAGTACCCTGAAACAATGTCACCATTTTCTTGATAAAGGCTGTGCATGCTTGTTATTGGAATAAACTACTAAAACTTTGTAATTGTGTAGATCTTATAAACTGGATTATGTCTCCCCAATTTATTTTTGATTCGGGTATTATTAGACTATAAATAAACCCTGAAAACAGCATATTTGTTTTTAATTGGTCACTTAGAAGACTTCTCAAGCATTAACTGTCATGTTTTCAGTTCAGTACCATATACATAGAATAAAAGTTGGGGAAATTATAATAGATTTAAAATTATATCTTGTCAAGGAAAACAGTTCACACACTAACAGAGGGGTGGAATGTAGATATTGATACCCTACAGGAATACCGTTCAACTTCTTAGAACCGGGGCCTCTCACCTAGAAAAAACACTATCTGCTCTGCCAACATTTTAACGATGCTGACAGTATGAGTTTTGTATCATTACTTTTATCATTAAAGTAAGGTGACACTGCATGCAGGTCACTGAGGCCTCTAGAGCAAAGGACAACTGAACTGCACTTTGCACACCGGCCAGAGGAAAAGTGGAAAAGGTGGAGCAGGATCCGCTCAGAGGAGGGCAGAGAGCAGGAACATGGAGATGAGTCCTGAGGGAGGTCCTGAGTCTGAAACACCTGCTCGCTGCCACCTTCCACCTTCTGCTGGTGCCTTCTGCCTGGCACCCCCACCCCATGTTGCCTCCCTGGGCTCCAGGAACATCAGAACCACAGTCACATCTGGAGAAACACAGAGTTCTCTTAATGTAAAGTAACTTTCACACCCTGTGACCTTAACTGGTAGAAGACCCTATTGCATTTTTGCATGGCAGTCATGAAATGAAATGTTTTCAGTGTTCTGGTTAATAACAACTTACAACAAAAAGCAGACTGGTCTTTCTAAGATGGAATGCATTCAGTCTTCAAATATACTGTAGTTTTTATTTATGGAAAAGGTGGCAGGTTCCCTGAAGGACTGCATAAGTAGTGCATCCCCAATCACAGCCTTCCAGTAGATCAGTGCTTTTTGAAAATTCAAGTTTTACATCATTTCCGAATCAGCAGGGAAAGCCACATGCTGACAGGCTGAGAGACCACAATAATTCACCTTATATCATGGCTCTTGGAACTTAGAACTTCATTAAATGTAGCTTCCTACAGTGATGGCACCGGCTTACAAAATAAACAAGGTGAGTCTTACTGATGGATCCGCTAAGCTATGAGATGGTAGCTAAAATCAGACACGTCTCGAGGTTGCTGTCTGACCTCATTTTCACAAATGACCTTCTGATTCCAGCATGTGAACCATGAAGTTCAAGTCAATCCAGCATACCTGAAAAATCAGGATTTATTTATAAATCTTGTCACTCTTTCAAATGTATGTCCACATGCTGAAACTGGACCATATTCATGAACCATGTTCATGAACCAAGTGAAAATATATATATATATAATAATGGTGACATCCTTTGCATTTCATAGTACATCACAAATCTAATCATGGTTTCTGCTATTTTAATTATCCAAATCCTGATAATTATACAGTATGTTTTTTAAAATGTGAATGTACAAAAAAAGATAAATATTAAATTCTATAAGACCCTATTAAGCCAGCATTTTCTAATATAAATGGCACCCTTAAATATCAAGGTAAAATTAAAAACACCCTTGAACTATTCCTAAATGTCCTGTAGGACTGACAGCTGTGAACATATAGAAAGCTTAGTTTTTTCCTGTCACGCCCCCTCATACATTATAAAGAAATCCATCATCCCTTTGGTTTACTCTAATGTGTCATCAGTGAAAAATAAACATACTTTTAAAACAAAATTTTTTTCAGGCCAGGAAATCTGCCTTAAAAAAACATTATCAGAGTATATTATATTTAATGATCCTATACAAACAGAGGTGTCTTTGTTTGCCTTCAAAGATTAGTCTTACTGCAAAATATTAGATGATGAAACAACAATACCGTATCAAATATCTCTATTTTCTTTCAAACAGTTCAACAAATATTTATCAAGCAACAACAACACACCATTCAACAAATATTTGAGTGTCTAGCACGTTCGAATACATTCTATGTTTATTAATATTACATATATACATTCATAGGTATAAATGCATACACATGTGAGCACATACACATATAAGTCCATATGTAAGGAGCAGCAGTATTTTTGACATGGATGCATATTTCCTTATATGCCACTCAAAATGTTTACGCTGGTAATGGCCTAATATTAATTTATACATCTGTTTGGTGTTCTCCGTTTGGGTAGAAACAGGATCCTTGTTAATCATTTTAGTATCAGTCAGACGGGCCTGTAGTGAGTCCAGCTGTTCAACGAGTGAACCCAACATTATGACAACCCTACTCACCTGCAGGTGATTACAACTGCTTACAGGTTATTACCGGAGTAGGGAATGCCCACCCAGGAAGAGCTGAGCTGGCCCTGGACTGGTGATATCAATAAAGTGGACACCTAAAGTTATAGAAGCACCATACCACTATCACTGATGTCAGCCAAAGTTTTATATTCCTTCATTCAATCAGTCAGTCAGTCAAGAAATTATTTTTAATCTCCCAGGTGTCATACAGGGTAAAAGAGTAAATAAAGCAAACTAGATGCCTGTAGGTTAACAGCTGGGTACATTCACAAAAAGGAATCACTGTCTGGCAGGGTGTGTGTATATATATTTGACATAACTAAATGTTTTGGTGCATTATTTAAATCTCTTGATTGTTAAGAGTGGATCAATAACACAGTGAAGATGAAGGATTCAGTCCCCACACAGGTCAGTTAGTTTCACACAGAGACTGGTTTCAGTTCCGCAGACCATGCCCTTAATATGAATTAGGCCTTAGTATGAATCAAACAATGCTTTAGTGAAAGACATTTATCTAAAAATGCAGAAATTCAAGAAAACTGAAGATGACATAATATTAAGTCTTTAAAAGCTCTCTAAGGTCTGTTCAGAAAGCATCCAACCATGTAATATGAAAAATAGAGACATTTATTGAAGAAGACAAAGGAAACATTGTACATAGGACAATGACACCTCAGTCCCCTTCAAAGTAGTCACTGTGAGACCTCACACAGTTCTCCCAATCACCATAATCTGCACCATCGTATTTTTCTGAATCTCATCAACAGTCTGAAATCTCTTCCCTTTCCAAAGGGGATTTTAGTTTTAGGAAAAGCCAGAAGTCATAGGGCACCAAATCTGGGCTGTAAAGGGGTTGAGTCACCTGGGTGATTTGATGTTTTATAAAAAAACTCTGCATGAGACGTGATGCATGAGCAGCTGTGTTGTTGTGATGAAGCTGCCAATCAGCAGTTGCCCACAGCTGTGGCCTTCAGAATCATATAAATACTTTCCATGGAAAAACATTCAAGCTTAACACAAAATTTTATGCAGATTCATTGCTCTACTAGCTCAGTCATTTTGAATGTGACAGCCACACAGTACATATGCTTACTCAGTGGCATCTACCACCCCCACTGACAAGTACAGTGAAGTCATCATTATTCACACATGCTCATTCCAGTCCATTCTCCTTGACTGCTAGTTACATCGATGTCATGCGAACCGTTCTCATTATATTAACAATGGCTGGACTTTTTCTGGACAGACCTCCTATACCAGTGCCCTTAGAAGCAGCCCATGTTGTCTCTAGCACACAGTTGACAAGCTGAGTGAGAACAAGACAGATCTGCAGTCAGGAGCTCAGATCTGCAGTCAGGAGCTGGGCTTTTGGCACCCACATTTGTTAACTGACAGCACACAGGACAGGAAACCCCAGATGAGAGCTTCTATTTCTAGATTACCCATAATTCAATACCAACAGCTCAGCCAGTAGGATACAAACAAATGCACAATTCCATATATTTATTTATTTAAAGGTAACAGTTCCAGAATCACACAGATAATAGTCCGATGCATAGAGTGAGGGCATATGAGAAATCAGGCTGGGGTTTAAGAATATCAAAATTGCTTTGCTATTTATTTAAAAATAATGCAGTATCCAATGCCTCTTGACTTAGACTGTCCCTTTTCATGGAGTCTTCTCTGAAGGAACATAGTCTTTACAGTGCAAAGATCCTATTGTTTTTATAACCAATTATCCTACCAGAGGAAACATAGAAGGAAGTGGGGATAAACACAAAACTCGTAGAGGTGATGTTAAACGCAGAACAAGCTTTAACAGATAAACTGAGCCCAGAGAAATTATTTGCAGAACTAGACTTGTGTGGTTTTCAAGAAGCACTTTTCAATTTCCTGGCTCACAGTAATACTCTAGGTGTCAAAGCAAAGGAAGATGTGATATTTCTTTTCATGTTGCTCTACAGTCTGTCTGGTCCTCTCTGATAGTACCACTGGTTTGCAAAACTATAAAGACAACAAACTTCAAAAATGTGTTCTCATTAGACACCTTATTTCTATATTAGAAGACAAGTTATTAACTTCCATGTGGGAAAGCAATGTGTTAAAGGGAATTCCTGATATTTTGGAAATGAAGAGATTTCTGGAGACGGTCCATTTGATGTCCGTGTAGTGCATTCATTATTTGACATGACAAGTGAGAGAACCAGTGCTGAGAGCCACTGCGGGGAGTTTGGAACCTTCTGCAGGAGTCTGTGCCATCTGTAGGTCACTGAGTAACTAAACCCATGAGCAGGGGCCCCAGCTTCAGTGAACAAAACAGAACTACGGTTTAATCCTGTCTGTCCTGGATCCCTGAGAAGCCTCTGACCCTGTGAGCCAGGCCTGCATCCTGACACTCTCTTCTCTCCCCCAGCACTGTCCCTGTTTCCCAGCAACCTCTCTGCTGATGGCCCCTTCCCTCCCCTCAGTGTCTAAGGGTGGGCTTGGCTAGGGATCAGTTCTTCTGGCTAAACATGTATACATTTCTACCCCCAACCAGACTGTCTCTGTTAAATGAGGAACAGCCTTTACCAGATAATCTGAATCTGGAGAAATTTGTTGCCAAGCTAAAATTTTACAATTTTCAAGAATTTTTTCTTAATTTCCTGGTCTCATAGTGCTACTCTAAGTGTCAGAGAGAAGAAAGAGGAGGTATTTCTTTCTCTCCCCAGCTTTATGGGCATGTACTTGACATACTGCACAAGTTTAAGGTGCACAACACGATTTCATGCACTGATATGTTGAGAAATGATTACCACAGTGGTGTTAGTTAACACCTCCAACACCCCAGGTAGTTTCTTTTTTGTGGTGAGAACATTTAAGATTTAGGTTTTTTTTTTCAGCAATTTTTTAGTATATACTACTGTATAGTATTAATTATAGTCACTATGCTGTACATTACATTTCCAGAGCTTATTCATCTTATACCTGGAAGTTTGTACCCTTTATTGACCCCAAAAATGAATGTACCTGTTGAGAAGTGCTCCTAGTGGCTACATGGACTCAGACATGTAGACTTAGTGGCCATTGCTAAAGAACTGTCTCTCATACAAGCCATGCTTCAGGGAGAAAGCCTGCCTCATGCACTAAACTGCCTGCCTGCATTGCCTATTTCTGCCCTCTGAGCCAACCCATGTAAAGGAATTCCTGGAATCCTGTTTCAGCCAAAGAACTGAGACTTCTCTCATCAAATCAGAGCTGCACAGCTATATCTCCACTGGCATTTTCACCACTGATCAGAGCAGCCCCCTTCAGATTAATCAGGACAGTGTTTTTTGGACCAATCAAACCACAGGAATTTGGAATTCTCATTAGCATGAGGACAGACCAATCAGCAACCAAAGGCGGGGATGTCTCTTTCTATAAATTTAGCTTTCCTCTGGATCTGGGAGTACACTTTCCCTTTCCACCGAAAACTAAACACTATCTCCGTGGCTGGAGCAGAAACACTGAAAGTGAAACACCAGAGATGTCTCCCAGGAACAGAGTGGAGAGGAGCAGGGGGAGAGGGCAGGGCACCGCCAAGCAGACCGGCGTGAAGTAAAGCAGCGCAGGCAGAGCAGAACGAAGCGGAGCTGTGAGCTGTGTAGCTTGAGAGGGGCTTCACCCCAGAACCTCCTCATAGCCATGCTGCTCCACAGCCTCGCTGCTTCACAGCTGAGTCGTGAATGGAGCACTACTGTGCTGTTCTCACAGCCATGCTATATCACAACTGAGCTATTTGCACTGAATAAAGTTTTCCTTTTCACTGTACCCACAAATTGGGGATCCCTGTTGGTGTTGAAACGGTGCTAATGACCACAGGCCACTGGTTGACACCTCTGACCATCTCCCTATTTGCCCTGTCCACAGCCCTTGGCAACCACCAATCTACTGTTTGTTTCAGCTTTTTTATTTTAGATTCCATATACACGACATCACACATTATTTATCTTTCTTTGACGTATTTCACTTAGCATAATGCCATCAAGGTCCATCCATGTTGTCACAAATGGCAGGATTTCCTTGTTACTTATTGCTGAATAATATTCTATTATTCTATACATACTTGCTTTACATCTTAGGAAAGATGGGTACCACTGCGGGGAGAGTGGATATGAGCTCCGATTCCCCTGAGTGGAACGCATGGAAGATGGGACTACCACATAGGCAGCTAAAAATATGTCAGCTGAAACGTTTTATGAATCGTTAAGAGCAAGTGTAGGCTAGCATGACAGGACAGAACCCTTGGGGCTGAGACACAAGGGGAGTGTGGACTCATGCACAGGGTCTCCTCCACAGGCCTCCAGTAAGTAAGTACTCACAGAAAAGACTGGGAGCTAGGTGAGAAACCTGAAACAGCATCCTTCAATGTGCATGGTTGGGGCCAGAGAATGACCACGACTGTAGAAAGGGCACAAGGCCGAGTCCTCACTGTTCACCATAAGATACAAAAGCCTCAAGCCACTGAGAAGAGGTAGCTTACCTTTTCATCCCCAGTACACAAGTGAAGATCCTGCATCTGGGAGAAGAGTAAATAAATATAATAGGGTCTTCTATTTCTGGAGGAGGAGGAGAAATCATCTTAGGTCAAGATTATAAGAACTCTCCTGATGCTGAGGAAGTGCAGCAGTGAGAAACCTCATCCCTGACCACCAAAGACACAGAGCCCGCCTAATGAGGCAGGACCAGTGCAGGAGAGAGCTCCCCTCCTCCAACCCCCATTATCAGGCTCACAAGCACTGAATAACAACAGCAGTTTACTTCTTGGGGTAGGGCAAGAGTGAAAGAGACCCTCTTTGGGGGACAAAGTACAGAGGAAAGGGCTAAAGCTTAGGGTAGAGCAGGAATATTGAAAAAGACAACAAATTAGAACACAGCCTAAGGACAAAGTACAGAATCAGAAACCAGCGGTGCAATGAAGTTACAAGACAAAACCCAAACCCAGCACAACTCCTGACAAGAGCAGCTCAACCCTCCCCACTAATGACCTAGCTCTGAAGGAAAGGCATGCCCATTTCCAGGCATAAATTCTATCATTCGCAGTCTCTGTTGCCCTAATCACAGAAAATTAAAATGTGATAAAAATTATAGGACACAAAAAAATGCAAGGGAAAAATCAATAAAAGATAAAGCAAGTTATACATCTACATCTATGTATGACCCAAAATAAAAGTTAAAATATCTATAACTAATATACTGAATACTCAGATGGAAAAGGTAGACAACATTCATGAACAGGTAGAGGATTTCAGCAGCCAGAGAGAAGTCATAAAAAAGAGTAAAATGGAAATGCTAGAAATAAAAATATAAAAGCAGAGATGGAGGAAGCCTTTGACAGATTCATCAAGGAACACAACAGAGGTTAGGTGGGAATCAGTGAACGTTCAGACAGGTTGAGAGAAGCTAAACGAACATGAACACAGGGGGAGAAAGGGGAGAGAGAGAAGAGTGCACCCTAGAGGCAGGAAACAGGGCAAACCTCCTCCACCACACGCGTGCTCAGTCTCACAGGTAGAAGACAGAATGGGCCAGAGGAAATCGTAGCTGAGAAGTTTTCCACAAACCATGACATATATCAAACAATAGCTCCAAGGACCTCAGAATAAATGCAAAAAAATATCTAGACATGTTATTTTCAACCCACTGAAATTCAAAAACAGAAAAACCCTTGAAGGCTGCCAGAGAAAGTGTAAACACATACACAGGGAGAAATTAAGAGAAAAATGACAGTCAACTCTTCACTAAATACTCTGTAAAACTAAACACAATGACTGGCATTTTTAAAACGTTTGAAAGACAAAACTGTCAAACCAGAATCTATACCCAGAGAAAATGTCTCTCAAAGTGAAAGAGAAACAAAGACATTTTTGAACAAATAAAAACTGAGAGGGTTAAGTACCAGCAGAGCTACATGACAGGAACTTGGATCTACACAAATAAGTCTCCAGAAATTACTAAAATCAAGGTAAATGTAAAATATATTTTTTCTTGTTGAAAAATCCTTCTAATGTATCATTTATTTTATCAAGGAAAATTGTAGCAATAAACTGTGGATTTTTAGCATACATAAAAAGTAAAAGAATTGAAAAAGTAGCACAAAAACTGGGAAGGAAGAACAGGGAGAATACTGCTGTAGGTGCCCTCAATACATGTGAAGTGGTATAACATTTCTTGATGGTAGTCTATAAAAAAGGGTATCCACTAAAAAATTTAGGAGTTATACATAATAAGCTAATGGGGCAGATTAAAAAAGAATCATAAAAAATACTCAAGCAACTCAAGCAAAAAAGCAGGCAGATAAAGATTTTTTAGTGATGAAAGAAGGAACAAACAGAAAACAGCTAGCAAGATAGTAGTTGGATTGATTCCAAACTTATCAATAATTATGTCAAAGGCAAATGGTTAAACAGACCAATTAAGAGAGACAGGCATTACCAAATGTGCTGTGTACAAGAAACCCAATTTAAATATAAGTATATGTATAGACTATATGTTAAAAAATTGAAGAAGCTATACTATGTGAACTCTAACTGGAAAAAACACTAGAGTGGCTATATTTTATAAACCAGATGTATTTCATTACATAAGAATAGAGTCAGTCCACGAGGAAGGCATAGGAAACTGAAATATGCAGGCACTTAGCAGCACTGGGGGTAAACCATTTGTCTTTATCCAGTAGATAAACCCAAACTGTAGTTACAAACTTTAATACCTCTCTCTTAATAATTTATATAATAAGTAGACAAAAATCGGTAATGATAAAAATACCTAAAAAACATTATCTACCAAATGGTCCTAATGTACCTCTAGGAGACATTCTATTCAACAAAGGTAGGCTACACATGCTTTTCAATTACCCATGGAATATCATCAAAATAAAACATATTCTGGGCCTACATATTCATAAAAAAAACCTCAAAAATTTAAATAAATTGAAATCATATGACGTAGGTTCTCTGGCCATAAAATATATAAACTGGAAATCAATAACAAAGCTACAGAAGATGTGGATATGTAAATATAATTGTGCAACTTGTGAAAATTACCTAGAATACTATACAAAGAGATAAAAGTATGACAATAAAAATTGGAAAAGCTTACTGTTGAAAAAATAATATATATTTTAAACCATATTTACTTTGTAATATTTCAGTATAATTAAAAAAATGAAGTTTAAAAACAATGGATAAAAATGATAAAAATAACAAAACAAAATATAAAAGGAAGCTGAGAGGCATGCAGAAATAAAAAGTGAGCCACAAGGAAGAAAATAATACACCAAAGAATCTCTACATTAAATTATAATCAACAATCACTATCTCAAATTATTTTCAAAGACATTCTACAGTAGCACCTTTAACAATCAATACTACCAGATCTTAACACAAAGAGCTTAAAACCATTAGCTGTGTTGTTAATTATATTGTTTTCCAAGGTCTAGACAAAGCAACAAGATGAAAAGTTATGAAAAAGTGGATAAAAATTACCTGTTTGTAGAAGACAAATCAAAATAAGTGAATGAAATTAGAATCAATATTGTTAAGTTGGCCCAATAAACTCTGCACAAAATTAATAATTGCCATATATAATTAATGACATAAAATCTGATTAAAATTTCCTCATGCAAATTTCAAGAATAAGATGTGTCTAGAAACAATATAAATATACATAGAGGAGCTAAGGGTGGAAACTCAAAGCCTTACTAAGGGCCAGAAAATGAAATGAACTTAAGAAGTAAAGAGCTACATTGTGTTCTTATACAGAAAAGATTCTTATTGTTAATCTGTTACTATTTCAAAATTATTTTGTAACTGTTATGCAAAGACATTAACACTTATAAAAGAATTTATAGAAAATACTTTTCAAGTGATCCAGGAATAATAAACTAAGTGAAAAGGCAAAAATAGAATAATGAGAAATGATTTGAATTGTCAAAAATCAAAGCAGGAAATATTAAACTAAACTAAAGCCAGAATTTAAAACACATACAAGCTCTCTCTTGTATAAATACCACTTAGAAGATTTTATTCAATGAAGTAATCAGTAAAACAATAAAAGGCTGGAAACCATTCAGATGATCCACAATAAGGAAACACTAAGTTATGACAGAGAATAGAACAATATTTGTAATAGAATTGTTACTGGCAAACAGCACCAGACCTTGATCCTTAACTTTGGCTAAGAAAGAATTCAGAGCCAAGAATAAGAACTCAAATATAAGCAAATGTTTATTATAGTCACAGGGGCAGAAGTGAACCAGCTGTGCTGCATACTCAGGAAACAAGTTACAGAGGTGAAAGAGTGCCCTTGGAGCTTAAGAGAAGAAATGAAAAGGAAAGGTGCAGGCATGTGTGCATGAGAGAGAGAGAGAGAGAGAGAGAGAGAGAGAGAGAGAGAGAGCCTGAGAGTGTGTGCAGAGAGTATGCAATGCATTTTGGGTCCTTAATGGGCATTTTGTCTTAATGGTTTTTATCTGTTATCCAAAGGCAGGGATTTTAGGGGAGTTTCAGGGGAGGATCTCAATAGACTATTCATCAGCTTTCCAGGAGTGTCTTGTAAGGTTCAAGGTCTCTACTGATTGGTTGGTGCTAGGGGACCATTAGTCATCTCAGCTGGTCCTGAAGTCAGCCATGGCATTGCTTCATCTGGTTTTGCTGCTTTTCTGGGCTGGAGCTGAAACACAACTGAGGCTTACATATCATCTATACTTTGGGCCAAACTCTGTGTCTGTGGTCAACAGGCTTTGCCTATTTGTTCCTTTCCCTATTTGATTCTAATCAGAACCTCGCTGTCCTCAGGGCTTACTGCTTAAAGGAGTAGACGTATAAGAGCTTATATGGGAGTCATATGAGGCTATTATGCTAAGAGGGTCTACCGCATGACTAGTGACATGTCAGGTAACGGTCCAAACCGAATGACCAGCATAGGGAAGGTCAGGGATGAACCACATGCCCAGCAGTATGCTGGGGAATAAAGGCCACCATGGGAGTGAGTTTGCACCCTACAATACTTGCTTTCCCAGTTTTGCCTATTGCTAGGAACCCGGCTTTATGCCTGGGTGATATGCTGTACCTGGCTTATCATTCCTACTCTGCTCATGCCTGTCTAAGTGACTACTGTATCAGAGCTAAGGCTATATGAATTGTATAATCACATTCTTGTAAATATATAAAAAACTGTGTGTATACATACACACACATAAAGGGTGGGGGAAAGCAGGTTTACAGTTGTGAGCGCATGAAACATATAGTTTATTCTTGTATTGTTACTTATTAATTATTGCATAATTTTCCATATGAGCAACTGTAAACCTACTTTTGCTCTGCCTGCATGTGGTATGTATAAAGCAGACGCACAGGGTCTTATGTTCAGAAGTTGATAGTAGTTACCAATGGATGGTTGGCTAATTGGTCGTTTTTTTAAAATCTCTTTTGGTTGGGTTCTAATTTCTCTGCAAAAAAAAAGCATAGATTATGTTTGTAATTGGGAAATAAATTAGTGCTATTTGTTAAATTACCAGAAAATGCAAATTCAGTCATGAAATTGGCCATTCATTTTGAAGAGGCGATAGAGGATAGCCATGTCCTGCGGGCTGATTCAGCTCTGGTACTTATTACTAGGCTGCTTAAAATTTAGGTAACCTTTACTGGACATGAAAGATTCAGACACTATTTTGGAGGTGTTATTTATTTAAGCAGTGGTTTTAGCATTTGAATTCCAATGAATTTGTTTAAGACATGAAGGGTTTAAGTGGCCTGAAGTCACAACAGTAATTGGGCTCCTGTAACAGAGCTTGAATTCATGGCTTCTGGGCCCTTGTGTTTCATGCTAACTGCTAGACCTGGCAGATAAACAGGAGGTTTTTAAATGAGCAGCAAGATACAAATCCAAAGGAATAATTTTCTTCCTCCTTTTCTGTTAACCTTTTCCTTTTCAAATAATAACCTTTTGTTACTGATGACATAATATTGTTTTCCAAAAGGTGCAGATTTTAAAATAAGAATAGAAAAATAATAATATGGCATAAGCTTTTAAAATCAATCACAAAATCATACTTGCAAGCCCATACAAATGAATGCATTTAATCTGTCAAATTAATATGAAGTATGGAAAAAATCTTTAAGAATGCTTTTTCTTCTCTTCCACTGAGCATCTTTTCTGTAGGTGTGCCCAGGTCTAGCCAGGCTATCTGGCCTCACTGCCTCAGACAGACAGCTGCACAAGGGGTCGTTTATTCAGATTTTCATACACCATTGCCTATCATCTCTCATGCCCTGTCCCTTATTTAGTTCCCATATTGTCCTATCCCATCAAAACTTGATCCTTCCCCAGTATATTCTTCAAAAGACTATCAATGGACTTGTTTCTATTTAAGTTCAGGTCTATTTCTGATCAAACTGGGGCCATCCAAGTAGGTATATTTTTTTATAGAGAGCTGATTGATATTTTTTACTTTTTTTCCTAAAGAACAATCCTAATACTCACCATAATCACCACCACGCACAATTTGCTCGGGGATATTTTTATAATATTTAAAGAAAATGGGAAGTTCATTCAACTGTTTTTATAGAATTATGGTTTACAAAGCAGTTTTTTTTTCTTTTCTTCTTTCTTCTCATTAAGTGATAACATTTGAGTTAATCTATGTTCATTCTTACTTGGACTTCTCTGTTAGCACCGTGAGGATAGCAGTGGAATACTCAGGGCCGGGCCATAGGTTCACCACCATGGCTTTTCTTTGTAGCTGTGACATTGCTGTTATTTCCTCCACCACTTTCCCTTCCTTCTGGCAATCCTGTCCTGACTTTGAAAGCACTGTCTCCCAGAGATGGTCTCAGCACTTCAACATAATACAATCCCTTCCTCCCTTGAATCCCCATGGACTTCTGGGGAAGAGAGATTAAAGAATTTTCCTTTATTTAGAAATAGAGATGTTTACATACTTAGCCAATTTGTTTTCCAGGCTGTATCTCATTCTTTTGGTATCAGGCTCCCATCCATGTGATGGATGGAGTGTGATAGTGCAGCTCCAAGTTAACATGTGGAGCTCTGGATCTGGACCCAGATGTATCTCTGAGTTTATATTTGGGCCCCATTGACAAAGAGCTTTGGTCACTGGGAACATTAACCACCTCTTTCGGCCTCAGTCTGCACAACTGTAAAATTTGGAGGGTGGGAAATAAATACTTCATAAGGGCAAGTGTGGACCCTGAGAAAGAAGAACCTACTAAGAACGGCTCCTGGTGGCTAACTGGGCTGAAATTTTAAAAATTCTTAAATAAATTAAATAAAGCAGAGCCTAGAAGACTTTCTATACAGGGGCTGTCATGCAAACTGCACTTCACAGAGAAGCATGCATTGAACAACCTGCCTCCGTACTGAACTGCTTGCCTGCACCGTGTTCCCGACACCTGAGTCATCTCTTCTAAAGGAGTGCCTGGAATCCTATTTCAGCCAGCAGGACTGAGGCTTTCCCCATCCAGTCCAATTGCAGCTGCATAACTATATCACCATCAGCTTCTTCATCAACCAATCAGAGCACCTCCATTCTGAGCAATCAAGACAGTCCCTTTCGGAGCAAGCAAACTGCAAGGATTTGGAGTCTTCACTTTCATGAGGACAGACCAAACAGGGACCAGGGCTGGGGACTTCTGTCTATATTAGCCAGTTCCCCTCTGGCTCTGGGGGTGCACTGTCCCCTTCCACTGAAGACTAAAGACTGCATTTCCCTGGTGTAGATGAAACACTGAAGATGTCTCCCCAGAGCAGAGCAGAGCTGACCAGAGCAGGCTGGCACAGAATGCAGCAGAGCAGAGGTGGGCAGACCAATGCAGCACAAAGCAGACCAGCACAGAGCAGACCAGAACAGAGCAGCAAGAAGCAAAGCAGAGCAGAGAGGGTCTAGTTGGAGAGGGGCCTTGTCCCAGGGCTGGCTCACAGAGTGCAGTTTTAATAGCATGCTGTACCACAATTGCGCTCTTCCATAGCAGTTCTGTATCATAATTGAGCGATTTTACATTAAATAGTTTCTTTCTTCACTGCACCCCAAATTGGGGATTCCTGTTGGCATAGGATTGGTACCAATGACCATCAATTGACACAAAGCACACAAATGGTGCTCACCATTCCATACCAACAAGAAATGAATGCTCTCTCCTATGTCTTTATTACAATGCAGTGGACACTGAATAGACGCTCATGCAATTGATGGGCAGTATTAGTAGGGATGTGATGATAGCATTAAGATTTAAAAGAATTTTAACAGTCCATACAATGGAGGAAACCAAAACATGGCATGGTGTGTTATAGGTATAAATATAAGGACTCTACTTGACAGGTAAAGCCAATTGCATAAGTCTGTTTATTCATTATTTTTAAAATTTCAAATTCATTGACAACCAAAGCCCATCTAGGTGTCACAAAGCCTCTGCTTATTTCCCCTATGACACGTCTCTGGAATCCATCCCTTCCCCTTCCAGAATTACTACACACTGCAGGGCCTGTCCCCATCAGCTCACGGTCCCCTTTGTTACCTGGACCTCTGCAGCAGCCTTTTAGCCGGCACTTGCTTCACCAGTGAGTACAGCCATGGGGACAAGACAATTGTATTTAATATTTATTTTCTAATCTAGCCCACACATGGGATCACATGGAGAATCCCACTTAATAGAGTGCTACCATTTATACCACAGATGCCCACCTGATGATAAAAAGAACTAAAATAAAACAAAGGAAGAATTAAAAATATACCAAATATAATTGTATCAATTTGCTTGTTTAAAAGGCACTTCAGAATTTTTAGGTGATCTTGGTAAGGACTGTCATCAGTTACTCTTACAGTTCTATGTTGTCATTAGTGTCAAATAAGTTAATTTTTGTAGTGACCTCTGATTATCTGCATTTTTTTAATAATGAACAAAAATCTTTCCTATGAGAGATATGAAGTATCAAATACATTAGCAATTAACTGATAAACATGAATAAAATGGCAATATTGGGAGTGCCACTTAATCAAGAAATTAAAACCTGGAGACTGATCTAGTATTATCAATCAGCTGAGAAATACAATTTGGAGACTGACATGTTTATCACTTTCATCTGCCAGTATTTTTTAAACATTTCCATTAATTAGTCTCAGAGATTTATGACTCTCTTCCAAGTGTTATCCAACTGCTACTTGAAAATAATAAGCTTAGACTTACTAAGATGCAGTGTTTGGGTTCTTAGGCTGTTAATTAAAATACATTAGACATAATCAAATACTCAGTAGCATTTTGTAGACAATCCTATCTACTAGTCAACCTGTTCTATTTAAAGGAGAAAAAGTGAACGGAGACAAACTGCCATTAAAATGGGCAGACACCATAAACCAACCAACAGGAAAAGTATCTTTAACAAACTGCCCATCCTTACTTCTTGTTAACAGTCCGAATCATGTGTAAGAAGGTGACCTTAGCCTTCTCCACATTTCTTTCTGGGAGATTTTCACAATGTACCAAATATTCAGGAATAATGACTTTCATTCAAAGTATTTTCATATCATAGATGCTAAAATATAAGATCTTAGCATAAATTATTTTTTAAATTAGCAAGCAAATAGTTTTAAATGTGCATTTACATATAACACCAAATTGCTTGAACAGTATAACCAACATTCACTACTTAAACAAATTCACAACAAAGATAAACTCAAAGATTTACTTAATAAGTCCCCACTCCAAAACAATGAGGAACTTTTTAAAAATCCCATTTAATTTGGTCAATCTCTGCACAGAGTTGGCCCGCTCCCATGTTCTATGGAGTGTACTATCGCTTAATAAATCTTCCCTCTTTCTTTATACTATATAAAAAAAAATCCCATTTAATTTTCCCATAAAAAGCCACACACAAAGAAATAGCTCAACTAAATTCCCAGCTCTTTCAAATATGTGGTTTGATTGACTTGGAAGCTACATCTAATTTTAAGATTTGCCAAAGGCACATATGTGAAAACATAATCATAGTTTCAAGGTAGCTTACAAAATAAATAAAAGCTATGGGAAGGCAAAGTATTAAATAGAATTATTGTGCTACTATGAATGTAGCTAAAAGGTTGCCATTTGTTATATACATCAATGCATGTTCATAACTGCACATTCAGAATCACCCCTTAAACAAATCGGGCAATGTGCATTGAGGCCTAGCTTGCTAGTTGCCCCCAGTATCAATTCTTTCCTCCAAGTAAGAGAAAAAGGACCTCAATTCCTTGTTGACCTAGTCAAAGGACTACATTACCCACACCTCCCTTCCAGGTAGTTGTGGTCATTGGGCCAATGAGAGGCAGGCAGAAATGTTGTAAGTTTTCTCCAAATATCATCGTTTGTTTGTTCTTTGAGACTTACTGAGGTATAACTGCCATATTAAATTGTGAGATATGTAAAATGTATATCATAGTGATTTGGTATATATATGAAAGGATTTCCCCCTCTAGTTAATTTACACACCCATTGCCTCACAAATTTATCTCTTTTTTTGTGGATGAGAAAATTGAAGTTCTATTCTCTTAGTCAATTTCAACTATGAACATGGTGTTATTAACTATAGTCACCACACTATACATAAGACCCCAGACCTTATCCATCCTATAGATGAGAGTTTGTACCCTTGGCCAACATCTCCCTATGCTCCATCAGCTGCAGTCCCTGGCAACTACTGTTTCTGTGAATTTGAGTCCCTTCCTCCCTTCCTCCCTCCTTCCCTCCTTTCCTTCCTTTCCCTTCCTTCCTTCCTTGGGTTCCACATATAAGTGATACTATGCATTATTTGTTTTCTTCTGTCAGGCTTATCTCACTTTGCATAATGCCCTTAAGGTCCATCCACATTGTCACAATGGCGAAATGGCAAAATGGATTTCCTTCTTTCTTGTGGCTGATAATATTTCATTGTCTTTGTATGTGTGTATCTTCTTTATCCGTTCATCTTTGTTACCTACCTTCTTTACGCATTTATCCATAAATGGACTCTTAGGCTGTTTCCATATCTCGGCTACTATGAATAATACTGATTTCATCTCCTTTAGATAAATACTGATAAGTGAGATTGCTGGATCCTGGGCGACTTCTATTTTCAATTTTTTAGGAGCCTCCATACTATTTTCCATAGTGGCTATATTATTTACATTCCCTCTAACAGGGCACAAGGGTCCCCTTTTCTCCACATCCTTATCATCACTTATCTCACATCTCTCCAATGATAGCCATTCTGACAAATGTGAGGCAGCATCTTGCGATTTTGATCTGTATTTCCCTGATGATTAATGATATTGAGCAGCTCATGTACCTGTTTGCCATCTGCATGTCTTCTCTGAAAACTGTCTATTCAAATCCATTACCCAGTTTTTTTAATGAGACTCTTTCTTTCTTTTTCTTTTTTCTGCTTTTGAGTTGTGTGAGTCCTTTATACACTCTGGATATTAACTCCTTATCTCCAAGTAAGTCTCTTTGCAAAGAAGTAAGGGCACCTCCCTTCCTCCCATCCTGGAACACATAGTGGTGGCCTGAGAAAGTGCGGGGAATGGCGGAGCAGTGGTCTGCAGGAGCCAGGTCTCTGCCAGCATCATGCAGCATCCTCACCAGCCCTGCATTCCTAACTCTGGGTATCTGTGAGGTATGGCAGAGACAAACCTCCCTCCTATGTAAAAAAACTGTTGTTTGGGACTATTTTTCCTCTCAAGTGGAGTGGAATCTAATTCCAGATGATAAAGGTGATACTTGAAGAAAGAGCTTAAAATGCCCATCACCTTCCTGGAACTCTCTCGTCGCCATGTCCAACTCCTTTCAAGCTGGTGTCTCCTACTCGCTTCCTTCTAAAGAAAAACAGGCAGGGATTGATTCAACAATTATTACATTATCCATAAGAAATACACACTCATGTTTAGGATGTCATGTCTACAATGAAAAATTAACCTAAGAGTAAACCATTTAATGTGTAAAAATAAAAAAAAAAGGTCCCAAGTGACCCTATATTTAAGATGCTGCCCCTCTTGAAACCTTCATTTTGTTCTTAGAAAACCTGCTAATCATTATTACTTCATTAATAACAGGCTTTGGGAACACTGTTACATATAAATTTCTAAAATCATAACTCAAGAGTCCTAATTTTGATAATGATGAACATTTATATTTTAGTCTACAAAAGAGAACAAACTTTGTATGGATTTATACATAATACAATTTATATTTATAGTAAAAGAGTCAAGGAAATGTTTCCAAAAGTCTTAGCAATGTGTATAAAGAGTCACTGCTTATCAATTGTGCTCGTTATCATTTTAGAAGGCACAAATAGCCCTGCAGATGAAAGGGAATTATACCTTCATTTTTGTAAAGAAAAATTTATCTCTTCAATTGCTGTGGATAGTGCATTCAAGTTGTTTAACTTGTTAGTGTTACATGTTGTTAATATTGTATGCCATATTTAGAGTTTTCAATTTATTTTAAATCTACATTCACAAATAAACACAATAACTACAGCTCATTTTTTTAGGTTAATTAAAGATATGTTGATCTCAAGTAGGAAGTTGTCCATACTATTCTTAGAAAATGTAGCCATTTCAAAATTGCTCCTCCTACAAAGACCACCTGCTTGGAGGCTACCTATGTTCAAAAAAATAAATCTAAGTCTCTCAGTAACATCAGTTAGGCTTTGAGGTGAACACTGGAATAAAAAATGGCAATACATGTTACATTAGCATGTGTACAACCATGAAAATAGGCATCAGCTTGATGAACTCCCTGACACCACCTGCCCTACATGGAACAGTTTGTACTGTGGTTCAGCAAATGCTCCATTCTGTTCCTTCTCCCTATAGTCAGATGACACTTTCAGCCTCATTGGTGTTGGGCTTGGCCATGTGGCTTGATTTGGCCAATGGATTATTAGTGGACATGCCAGGATCAGTGGGCTTAAGGGTGCTGGCAAATTTGGGTGGGTCCTTGTGCTCTGATGATCCACCACTGGAAAATGCCCTGAGTAACTCCTGATTCTTACATAATGTGGATGCCTAATTCTGACAGGTCAGAATTCACCTACAGTCTGGATACTAGGGTCAGCCAATATCAGCCAAACAACAGCCAACCAAAAGGCCTAAATGAGAAAGAGATTCTTCATTATACAAGTCATTTAGTTTGGGGTGATTTGTTTTTCAGCATCATTGTGGCAATGGCTGACTAACACACTACGGAGAGCCATTTGGCCAACCCCTGTGGTGGCTTATCACCACACTAGCACCATAGTGACCCTGCCCAGCATTAGCCAGTCTAGCATTGCGTCCAATAAATCCACCTAACTCTTTCCCAAATGACCTATATAGTCTTCGCTTTGTGTACCATGAATCTTAGGAAAAAGTCTTTGTCACAATACCTAGCTGCCCATGACTGTTTTATCCTTGTTTGATAATGGAATTATCCATGTTGTATCATGTCAACTCCCTGAGGGCACAGATTATTTCTTTTATTACTTTTAGGGAGCAAAACTTGTATACCAAAAAAGTTAAATGACTAGATGCTGGCTAGAACATTAGAACTTGTGAAGAAGATAGCGCACTAAGACGATTAACAATATCTTAGAAGACGTGGCTTATTTTTCCTAAATATATAAGGAAAAAAACCAAAATGGTGTCTAAAAATATAAATTATGTGTTAGTTGAGCGTATCTGATCATAATTTGTTAATCACTGCTTAATTCCACATTAGCAAATAATCTGAAAATGCAAGTAAATATTTCTTCCTTATTATATAATTGTACAAAGTAGTTTATTACTGCCATTAATAACTTAAAGTATAACATGAACTATTCAAAACCACTATACTTACTGTAAATAAGATGAATGACCATATTATTTTCTGGTCCAAAGCTTATAAATGAAGAACATATTTTATTTCCCTACTATTTTTGTACCCTTTTACTTGTTGCAAACACTCTCGTAACAGAAGCAGCAGCAGAACAACATCAGAATATTATACGTTATGAAAGTCTGTCCATGACTGCTACTACCATTGCCCTAGAGTTCCTGAGGATGTAATCAGCTGTATTTGAAACCAGTGGGAACTTAGCAGGTAGGTCATCATTCAGAAGAGTACATTCTAGAAGTTGCATAGAAAATCCAGAGCTGAAAGCGAGAAACCTATTCTTGAAATAAAATGCATAGTCTTATTTGTTTTTACTTAGCTTACTTTAGATGTTTTTATTAGTCAAATTTTGAGGTTCATTTGATTTTTGAATACATGGTATTTTCAGTGACCGCAGGGATGACTCAGTGGTTGTGAACACACTGGGTCTCCTTTGATTGGCTGTGCCATACTTCTGAACTCCAGGGACAATCAGCAAGCTTTTGATGAGAATGGACCACAGGAGAAGACTAGCATTCCTTAGCCAAGAAATAGTGTTCACCCTGATCTTAGAGGATGGGGATGGACTGTTGGCATAGTGTTTTCCCCTCCCTGTGTCCTGTCTCCTTTATGATGCGACACTGCACCTCCTCCCATGAAAATGTGGGGTCCTTCTTCCACCCACTGAAGTCAGGCTGGCCTTGTGTCTTGGGATGGTCAAGATGAATGGCAGAAGGGACGCTGGACCAGCTCTGAGGTGATGATCCTGCCCATCCTCTAGGAACTCTGTGAATAAGCCTGGAGCAACCTGCTGAAGGACCATCACAAAGAGGAAAAACAAAGCACCACAGCCGTGGGCATCACAAATCATCCAGCCCCCAGCCATCTAGCTGCTGAACACAGATGCACAAGGGAGCCCGGCCAACACCAGAAAAACTGTTCAGTTGAGCCCACAGGGTTGTTCGAAGCCATCAAATTCTGGGGTGGTTTGACAACACTTGCAAAGCTAACAGTTTTGCTAAGTCTTCATCCAAAACCTCAGATATAATTTATTTCCTAACATTACAAGGCATCTGTGAAGATTAGTAAGGTGACTCTACAGTAGGACTATTCTGTGAAAAAAACTCAACAGCCGTGGCTGTCCATCTATAGACTATGTCAGGATCACCTGGAGCTAGATAAATACAGATTGCTGGGGCCACCCCTAGAGTTTCTGATTCAGTTCTCCTGGGGTGAGGCCTGGGAATATGCTTTTCCAACATCCTCCCAGGTTTTGCTAATGTTATTGGTGTGAGTACCACGCACTGAGATCATTCTCCTACATGACCAAGTATATTGCAAATAAAAGATTCCCTTAGAGAATACTCATCTTACTAAAACTAAAAGAATAAACACATTTCTTTTAAAAATTCAATTGGACTAAGGAGTCCTATCAGACTTCAACATAAAGAGAAAAGATACCGTATTTATTATTCAGACCCTCCAGGCAGTATGAACATTAGAATAAGAAACAAAAGATTATTCCACCTAGGGCCCCCCACACTTCATGAATTACCAATCCTCAATGCAACAGTTTATGGTTGTATTTAAAACTGAGGCTTTTTACTTACAGTGTAAAGAATATGAGTCACATTTTAAAAAACAGCAGGAATAAACAGTCTTTCAATATACTATTAATATTTAAATTTTGAAAATTACAGCAAGCTGAGTATTTATTTATTTGAGCATGATTGCAATAACAACTTCAGATATTATTACTCATGTCGCTGATGCCATCGTAGCTTATGGAGAGTATTCACTTTCATTTCGAATGCCTTCCTTCAATAAGGGAAATAGATTTGCATTCTCCGCAGCTCTGAGTTTTACTGGCAGAAGTTCCTGACTTCTCAGGCACATAACCACTATTTACATCCACTCTCCTTAAGTCTATGCATTTAAGAGCTCATCAGTGTACACTGTGCCCTAAAGACAGACGGCTCTTCAAGAAAACTTCATTTTGTCCAAATAAGTATCATCGTTTATAATTTAGAAAACTGACACTAACAATAAACATTTTTGTGTTCTGTTTTCATCCCCAACTAATGATCAGTACTCCAATCAAGGCAAATTTAACGTTCATTACTGTACACTGTGCACTGAAAATTCGTCTAGAGAATAAGTCGAAAGAAAATGCTGTGTTCATGCAATGGGATTCCTCTCCTTCACACAGAAACCAGGATATATGTTATCTCAAGCCCCTATGTGTTCAGGATAGGAGTACTAGAGAGAAGTTTTGTTCATCTTAAATTTAATTCTAATTCTACTAGAAGTTTCTTTTTTGAAGAGTATCTTTACCTATTTTTAGAGAGAAGGGGAGGGAGGGAAAGAAAGAGAAAATCATTGATGTGAGAGGGAGTCATCGACCAGTTGCCTCTCCTACACACCCCCACAGGGGGCTGAACCCGCAGCCCACACCTGTGCCCCAACCGGGAATTGAACCAGCGATCCTTTGCCTTGCAGGACAATACACAACCAACTGAGCCACACAGGTCAGGGCACCTACGAAAAGTTTGGTAATCACTTATATAACTTATATATTAAATAAACACACTATTTATATGTTATTGTTACATTATATAATTATATAACACTATATAACTATACAATGCCAATATTTAAAATATATAACATATCTTAATCATTAATGATTGCTTAATAAAAATATATAACTTATAAAACATTTCATATGGAATATATTATGTATCATACATACTAAAATTTATAAAGCTTTTATATTACAAAATTTTGTGATTCCTTTTTTAAATTGAATGCATGTTTACATAATGTCAATCCCATGTAATGCGTGATGTCATGTTTACTGGAGACCTTTCCCCCCATACCCATAGTTTGAGGACGCTTTCATCTAAAGCACTGACAACATACAATCACGCATCTCTCCTCTCAGACAGACTTTTAGATCTCAGTCTCTCTCTCACACACAGCAGGATAAGCGCAGCCTCTCTTCACTGACAACATGGACAGTGGTAATAATGTGAGGATGGCCGTAATGACTCAGCTAATTTTACTCTCCTGTATTACTCTCAAATAAACGTTCATTACGCTATGTATCACACAGGAAAGGTGGCAGGTGTGCTTCAAGTTCTCGTGGCTAGTAAAAGAACAAATCCTATTTCAGAGCCAGGGGTGTAAAATGTTAAAAATTCCTTGCAATACCTTTGCAAGCATACTCTAGAGCCTTATAGATACTATTTTGGACCTGTAATTTTACTTTTTGCAATCTATCCTAAGAAATGACTATAAAAACACAAAAAATACTCAGTGAATAAGGAGGATATATCACAGCATGATTATAATAGTGAGAAGATTTGGAATATACTAAACATCTAACAGTCAAGAAAGAGTTCAGTAAATCGTGCAGGGAATTAATTAATGCTTGCAAAGCATTTACAATACATGTGAAAAAGGCAAGATACTAAACTGAGGATAGAATACGATCTCCCATACATGTTGGTGCAGGGAAACATCTGTCAGGACAGGTGCGGAGTCAGCTCAGCAGATTGCAATTATCTGTGAATTTCATTTTCCCCATTGCATGTGAATGTACTTCTATTATGTTATCATTTTGGAACAAAATATTTTACAACATAGCAGGAACAAATCCATCTATACAAATCTTCTGCCAGATTATGTGAAAACAGAGAGGTGGACCAAGTTTGGAAGTGATGGACAGACATCTACAGAGACAAGGGAGCAAAGTAAGAATGAGCAAAAATTCACATCTAAAATTTCCAAATAGCTGAACATTTTTTTTCATCAGGAAATGAAAACTAAATACTCTACAGCGAACTGGCTATCTTCAAAGTGGAAAGTCTATTAGCTTTTCCTTCCAGTTTCTGTAGTCAGTTTTTAATGCATCTCAATCAGGGAATAAAAAAGTTCTGTTTTATTTTTGCTGGGGTTTTTTGTTTTTGTTTGTTTGTTTGTTTTCTGCTATTCATGTTCAGTAGCACAGCCTGAGAGCAGAGCTGAGCTGGCACCTGCTTCTTGTTCCTATTTGCCCTGTTCATTCCACACTGGTAGAACTGCACATGAAAAACTGAGACGGAGGAGCACTTTCCGTTGCCCAAATCTTAAAACAAGTATAAAATACACTAAAAACCCACCTGAAGTGCCCATTTTTAAGGAAATATATTTCACTTTTAGCCTATTTGGGGGTGGGGCAGTATTATAAAACAAAAGACAGCTTGGCTGTTCTTGGATAGAAAGTGTGAATGAGTGGATTTGTTCCAGAAGTTTCTGAACTTCAGAAGATGACAATCCAGAATGAATAAATCTGCTCAACACCAAAACCTAAGACTGTGGGACCTTAGAGAAAACCAAGGCAGATGCATCAACGAATGAAGACAAATCCAGCCTGGGGGGACTGAGGGAGAAGCTCCCTGCACTGGGACCCTGAACAGGGGTGGAGAACTGACACTGTGGCCAGAATACAGTTTTGTGTGCAAGGTTCTTCTGCATCTTTAATTTACACCAATGGGAGCATCTTTGAGGCAGGTAGGACACAATTTTTAAACACCCATTTAAAAGAAATAAGTCAAAAGTGGTAGCTCTGGGAAACAATGATCAGGAAAACTCTGTCCCTACCTCAAGGCTTCAATGGAAACCAAAGTTCCACATGTTCCCAGAAAGGACGCAGGATCTGGGCAAGAGAGAGGGGTTGGTGTGAGCAAGCAGCTTCAGGAGAGCATCTGTGCCCAATGACTGGCTGAGACACCTCCTAAGGCTTCACCCTCTGATCTGCAGTCTGTGGGGCTCATGGAAGCTCTCCCACACCCCCTTCCTTCTGTGGGAAACCCCTGGCCCTCCTGGAAAAGCTAATGAAGACCTGGCAGGTACTGCTTGCTGATACATTTCCCTCCCTGGGCTCTTCAGCTCTGCCCACGCCTTCTGGGGCACTTTCCTCTGCCCCAGACCTCTGGGATTTGCTGTCCAACCTCTCCTTTAAGTCAACTGTGAGTGCAAGAGATTTAGCTCACAATCTGATGCAAAACAGGAACTTACCCCTTGGTCACAGGAAACCCCTCGTCTGTAAGCTGTGGACTCCCCTCCGGTAAGACTTTCCTCCTGCTCCACAGGTCCTCTGGCTGCCCTACTCTGCATTATGTTTAAGGGTTAAGCCCCACCCCTCATCTTCCAGCCACAGGTCTGCTGGAGTTAAGGTTTTTCTACTAGAAGAAAACAGACAAAAGGAGACTAGACTTTGTATGGTGAGCACACAATGGTATACACAAATAATGTATTATCAAGTTGTATACCTGATACTTATATAATGACATTAGCCAGCATTACCCCAACAAATTTAATTAAAAAATAAAAATAAATCAAAACAAAAACAAAGAAAAAGCCAAACAATACATAGAAAAGAAACTGAGGTTGGGTCTGGAGATGACAGACCCTGGCACTCACTCTGCACCTGAACAAAGCTGGTGGAGGCTTGGAAGTCCACCTCTCCTCTCTCTCTGAACCAGGACCCAGAAATGAAGGGAGCTGTGAGGAATCATGTGACAAGCTCCTTCATTGTGGCAAGCAGAAATGGCCATGGCCAGTCTAGGATATAGATAGTAAACTTCCACATACAAAACAATGCAGGCCAGAGACATCAAGAGCTTGAATTCAGGAAGAAGTAAGGAAGGCAGAGATGGACGGGGCAGGAGAGAGACGAGAGTCGCTGAAGAACTCGGCAGACTTTGTTCCTGTGAGCACTCCTGGGGAAAGCTCCCGAAACAAGTGATTAGGACTGGAGAAACTCCTAAGTAAGGTCTGGTGCAGAACACTGACTATGTTCAACTTCAGCATTAAAACTAAAAGACAGCATGGCAGGGCGGTGATAGAATATGTAAATGCAGCATGCTCTAAAAGTGAAAAACTATACACACGCACATATATATCCTGCAGCTAAAAAAAAACTAGTGATTAAAAATAAAAGGATATGAAACGACATAAAAAGATGAGCAAAGGCAATATAGTTTCATCTGGGGTTACAATTTTGGTGTCAGGCATGGTGGAATTCAGGACAAAAATTATTTAAGAGCAGACAAACATGGTCACTTCATAATGCCAGTAACTACAATGAGCATTCAAAACTCCTTAACTGTAAGTGACTATATAAAAAGATCTATAGAATTCATTTCTAAAGATGTCAAGGAAGCATTTACAAAACCCAACAACATTTCTTTATAAAAACACCCAGTGAAAAAGGAATTGATAGATGCTTACTTAACGTTGAATGTAATTATGTAAATAAAAATCTGAGTCCAAATGCCAGGATCTTACTTAATGAGGAAACACTGGAGACATTCCTACTGAAGTGAGAAGAATGACACAGATGCCAACTGTCACCACGACTGTTAAGAGTGGTAACGGATGTCTCAGACAATGCCATGAGAAAAGAGAAAGCAATCACAGTGGGGAAAAAAGACACAAAGACATTTATATGCATACAAAACAAACTGAAAATTCAAAAATGATTACAAACTTTTGTAAAAAGAGAATTTATTCAAAAGTGTGTAAATTTAACCAAGAAAAATCAATAAACCTCATTTATAACACAAATATTAAAAACAAAAGACATAATCAGAAGAAAATACCTCATTTATAATGCAAAAGAATTGAATAAATCATGGAAAAAAGTGCAACACCTAGGCAAATAAATGAGATAGGGAGTAAACTTATATGAGAAAATGAAGACACTTCTGAAAGAAAAGAAAATGCAGACATGAATAAAAGGAACGTGTACCATGTTCTTGGATCAAAAAGCCATCAATTCACCATAGGGTTAGTTATAATTTTAATGCAATTTCAATAAAAATAGCAACATTTTTCCCTTGGAGGAGCTGGAAAAATTTACTATAAAGTATATAGTACTATAAAAGATCTACCAGCCAATCAAACATGTTATAAAACCTTCAAAATGAAAACAAAGTGGTCTGGCATGCAAAGAGACCGATGGGAGGGATCAGAGTGGAAAATGAGCCCCAGTGAAAGGGAGATGCAGCAGAATGAAGACAGAGGCATCTTGTCAACGACTGGCATTGGACCAAGTGGGTGGCCACTTGGAAGAAGACAAAGCATGTCATATTTCCTGTCATGACAAATGCCACATGAGTCAGTGATCCACATAAAGATGAACTAATAAAGGTATTCTTTATAACCTGGAAGTGGGGGAAACTTCCTGAATAGGCCTCCAAATCTAAAAGACTGATTAACTCAACTACATAAGAAAAATTAAATTAAGCTTTTGCATGCAAAGCACTACAAGAAAACTCAAAAGCACAAGGGACAAAGTGGAGGAAATATTTACAGTTTCTTTCAAAGGCAAATTACTAGCAAGCAAAGAACTCTTTAAAAAGAGAATAATGCAAAAACTGGCAAAACTATGAAGAAATAGTTCAAAGAGGAAAGTAAAATGCCCTCTGAACACAGAAGAGCACTCACAACAAAAGGAGTGCGAGTGGAAACTGCCCCGCGATGCCGTTCTCCGTTTCGAGCAGCGCACTCTGCTGGCTCTTGGCTTACGCCTGAGCGGGGAAACAATGTGGTCCAAGCCAGGGCGGGAAGATGCAACAATTTCCAACCAAACTGTGCGTATTCTTTGCCCTACAAGTCCTATTTCTACATGGCTACTCAAACAATACACTGGCAAGAATGTACTAAACCATTCATTATGGCATTATTTCTAATATAAAAAAACTGACAATAACTGCAAGGGCAATCAATATTGGAATAGTTTATAAGGTAAGGTAAACATATGATATGATATGGAATATTAAGAGAGTTCTATATACTGATATAAAGTATTAATTGTATACTATAATTTAGGGGGCAGAGTAACTGAAAAGATTAAAAAAAAACAGCAAAAGTGGTTTCCAAAATAGTCTGGAAGTAAACATGGCAAAATCCAACATCAACAGAGATGAGGAAGACTTCCGAAATTCCTTTGAGGTGGATGGATAGTAGGTGGGTGGGTGTGTAGATTCGTATATTTATAACTTTGGAATTATATATTCCAAAAATCCAATCAAATTTAACAAAACAAGAATCCCTGAAAGTTGTAAAGAAACTTAATCCAGCTGTACATCAGTTAGAATTATAAACACCCTGGAAAATATTCCAAGAGATTTAAGAACACAGTATTTGACTTAATGTATTTAGTGTATAGATTCTTAGAGTAAAGAGAGCGACAAAGAAAGCTTAGAACTCATTCACTGGTCTTATTATTCACTGGCATTTTTAAAAACCAGCTGGATGCAAATGGTCAGGCAGGAGCTAAAGCTGCAGGCTGGAGGCAGAATTTCTTTTTCTTCCAGCAAGCCTCACTTTTGCTGAAGGCCTGTAGCTGATTGGATGAGGACCACCCAAAGTATCAAGAACAATCTCCCTGAAATCCACTGGCTGAGGATGTTAAACAACATCCACAGGAAAACCTTCAAAGCCACACCTGGATTAACGTTTAATTGAATTGCTATGTACTATGACTTAGCCAACTCGACACATAAAACTAAGATCACAAATCTCAGGGTGGTTTTTTTCAGGGTGTCAGATACATTTATTTTTAAGTGTTGGAGTATACGAATATACAGATGTATAGGTGGTGAACTGATAAGGTCTTAGATGCACTTTATTAAAATAAATGGGAATTCAAGAAGAAAAAAGGAAAGATTTGAATGATTGATAATATAAGGGTATATTACAGTATTTATTTCTAAGTGTATTGTAACTGTTTCATAATACAGATCTTTAAAAGACAAATGCTGACATGGAATGGACAGGCCATTGTAACATGAGAAAAATTTATCAGTAAAATACATCTAAATCAGCACAGGCTCAGTGAAAATTGTTTATTTTATGTTATTTGTACTGTAAAGACTGGGATAAACAGATGCTATAAGCTTTTTACATTTTTTTGTTTTTCTCAGCAGGTTCTTCTAATGCCTCCTGGTTCCATTCAGTGGTGTGGTGAGCCAGACCACAGAGGCTACAAAAGTATTCAGGAATTTTGCATGCTGGTGGAAGCTTGAAATCAACCCTGAACAAGTATTTATACCATGGATTTAAAAGTCAGAAATTGAGGACTAGACAATTTATTTCCCGTGATCAAGGTTTCACAACTTGTATCCAGTGACATCACAAATGACCACATTATGTGACTTGCAAGCCCATGATCTTACCTGGGATTCCACCCTCCTCCCTGTAGTGTGCATTAATGCTCTTGGCCCATGGAGCCCCTACTTGTGCTCCTTGGAGTGCCTGGGGCAGCTAGGGGACAAGTCTTCAAGTCTGGTTTGCTTGGCAACCACAGCCCTCTTCCTTAGCTCTGTGGTGGCTTGAAAAAGTTGAGGGAGATCATGGGAGAGGCTGAGCACCCCAAGGCAATCCTCGGGACTTGACGTGGGCTGCTATGGAACATGGGCATTTTGTAAAAATCCTGTCCTAGTATACTGTTATGACACTCTTGGCCTGAGTTCTCAAGCCTGAGTTCTCAGGCCCTCTGCTTGTTGGAGGTCAACAAGGGTCCACTAGCTGGTACCTGCAAAGTAGGCTGAGCCTGATCCCAGTGTCCACTTCAGAAGGTCAATCTCCTGCTGAAACGCCACTCAGGGGATAGAAAGAGCCCTTGTGAAGCCAGAACAGCTCTGAAATGACTAATAGGCCAGGGCCAACGGGTATCCCAGGATACGCTCTGAGGAAATGGCAGTTGTTTTATCTGAATTTGGTGCCCTTCCCCACCACAGAAGCATCCCCCACACTGCCCACGCCTGGTGTTATCCTTATGCTCTCCGCTGCAGGGCTGTTTTTCAGGAGCCTACCAGAGAGCATGGGGGACAGCATCACCCGGTCGACACCTGCGGCCAATCTGTTGCCAAAAGCACCAGCTGCTGAAAAGCAGGGACATTCTGACTTAAGGACCTTTGTTTCGGAATGTTAATCCTGGAATTCCTTAATCCTTCTCATTGACCTGTTTTTCTGGTTTTCTAATATCACGGGTTGTTGATATTTCAAAGATGGGCTAAACTGAATGGGACTACAATACAACTCACAGAAATATCAAGGCCAAGACACATATTATTTCAACAATCAACTATGAAAATGGAAAGGAAAAGGAAGAGTTAGAAACTTGAAACCAGCAGTTGTGATGTCATCTCCATAGGTTATAGCATTACTGTTTTTACTGACTTCTCACAAGGTAAGATACAGTCCATTCCTCTGAGGAGAGTTACATGTAAAACATCACCATAAACACTGAATCAGCCAATATTGAACCACTAAATATAGGGCTAGGATCAACCAATCCAGTATATAACCTTGTTTTCTTGTGTTTCTGTTAGAGACACCTCATTCACTATATATTGTTAATTCATTAACATTGAACTCCCAGCCAGCAGCACTAACTCATGCCTGAAGGAAGTGTACCTAATACACTGCCTCCTCACTCTTCAAACACTGGACAGTACTTCAGCATGATGCTTGGGGGCCATTTTAAGCAGTGAAATCATCCCCCAAAATTCAAAAACCATCACTGGAAACAGACCACGAAAGGGACACTTGTTTGTAGTGTGAGCCGAAAGACTTGTTCCACCTCAGACGGGAAGGTGCACACTGGGCAACTCAGATTTTACATCGCTCTGCTCATGTCCACAAATGACCTCGGACATTGACGTGGGGATCACAAGTTAATATCAACATGTGGGCAAAATCACAAACATATAATCGACAAAGAATGGGGATCAACTGCATTTGCACTCTACACGGACTCTACTGAAAAACCAAAGTAAGAGCATTGAGCTTTCCAAGGACTTCTAAAGACTTTTATCCACAGAAAGTCATCATTACTAAGTCATTTTATTACCTGTTGGGGGGAAAAACAACTTGCCAATCTGAGGATAATGTTCCTGTCTGACAGCTGTTGGTAGTCGAGTCTGTGCTATTGAATTATGTTGGGCATAAACATCTCAGTGTTGCCAGTGAAGCTGGAGCCACTGGCCACAGGCCCCATCAGTGACCACACGTGGGCAACATCCTCTACTCAAAACAAGAAAGAAACCTTAGCTGTGCTTTCAGTAGTCCACATAATCTCCAAAGACTCCTAGGGCCCCTTTTACTCAATTGGAACTAATTAGAAGTCTTTTTGGACTCGTAAGGAAATGTGTAGTCATTTAATTAAGTAACAGCTTATAGGCAATGAGAATCTTTACAGTGCTTAGAAATGAGCAGGCTGATACCCTGAACTATCCCTGCTGACAAGGTCCTGAGGGCCACAAACCCCGGGTCTGACAAAAAAATCTGATTATGTCATATGACAAAGAACAGGATCTCACACTGGGAGTTAAATAATGAGCAAAGGGGAATCCAGAGACACAATGTCAAAAAAACCCAAGCTTAAGTCTCCCTCCAATTGAAGGACAAATTGCTCTTATTCCAAAAATATTCTTTCCTGGGCCACACTAACGGGAAACCTTAAACTGGTTCACTTGAGGGTATGGGCGAGACGTTGATCCTGATCCCCCAGACCTCCAAGCAACATAGCCCAAAACATTTACCCTACATAACCAGACAAAAACAAAGTCCTCTTTGTGCAATTGTGATATTCCACAAACTCTGTCAAAGCCTAAAAAAATACCAAGGAGAGCTCATCACCCTCTTTGTTCTGATCTGATCTTCAACACATACCCAACTGAGCAGGTTTTCCAGGTAACCTAACACCAGAAAGAAGGTATTTTGGTTAGCAGACAGGAACATTCTCTGAACAGCTGTGAAATCAAAAATTGGCATTCTGGGAGAAGGCAAATTGATTCCTTGCCATCAGACCATCCTGCAAAGCTACAAAGCAGATTCTGGCCCCACAGAGACTTGCTACAAGACAGACACCCAGGATGTGAAGGCTGAAACAGTAGCTCTTTAAAACAATAGTGGGACACACACTGGTAGGACCCCAGTCCCATCCTGTGGTCTAGGGTCACTCTGCCCTCCCCCACATAATGAGACTAAAGCTTACAGAGGCCACACCAGAGACCAGCGGACCAATGCTCCCCAATTATAAAGACCTGTTTCTACTTTCAGTTCACAAGACAGTTTATAAGTTTGTACTCACATCCTTAGAGTGTGTAGCATCCATATGTCTCCTACTTAGTCTTGATGGCTTGCATTTAAAATAATGAAAGAAGTAAGTATTGACTGTCATATCTAGATTCTGAGTTTCATCTTCTTTAAAGATGTATGTAGCATGGGGCTGACACAGAATACAAAGCAGTAAGTGCTTACCACGTCCCTGTGGGCACCACACTTAAAGAGTTTCTGCAGGCCTTACAAGAAGACATGCAGAAGACAATGGCAGGGAGTGGCAGGATTTTAATCAATCTACAATTATTTTATTTCATTCTTCTACGCTAATGTTATAGTTGTTAATCACAATAAAAAGTGTCAAAAATACAATGATGTCATACTCAACAGCATGCCTGCATAAAGTGGGAAGGACCAGATGCCTTCATTTTAATTCTTCATTTCTTTTCTGTTGTTGCTGTTTCATTTTCTAATTGTTTTTCAAGTACAGTTGTCTCCATTTTTCCCCATCCCCTCCTCCTGCCCCACCCACTCCCACCCTCAATCTTACCCCTTTGGCTTTGTCCATGGATCCTTTATACAGTACATGTTCCTTGATGATCCTTCCCCTTCATTTCTTAGAATATTTTGTCCATAGTTTTTGGGTTTTGGGGGAAATAGTTGGGAATCAAGGAAAGCAATTAATATTCAATTATGATTATAATTATTGTATAGAATGTAAGGGATATGGCCACTTATTAATCCCTCAAGTATTCCAAGTAAATGTACTGATATCACCTTTTAGCTATTCCTTTTAAATGATTATATTCTTTTAACATTTTGGTTGGGGTTCATTCACTGTTAAATATAGATCCCAGTGACCAAATCTTGCCATCATTCAGTATTACACTCCCTGGCATTTGTATAGTACTATATAACTTTTTACATTTTAAAAATGGAACACTTCTTATTAAAACTAGTAATGATGACACACATGAGGCCAAAAAGAAGAGGTGGTTACTTCACCACAGTGAACAACAACCACAACAACAGAGGCTGTGGGGGAGGGAGCGGAGGGAGAGATGGCGGAGAGGCAGGTAAGGAGGTCAGATTCTGAAAGCGGGACTTGGGACCCACAGCACAGAATGGGAAATCAAGGTCAAAGGTGAAGTTATATTTAGTATAGCTGGTGTTCTTTTTATTTTTTTAATTTTACTGTAAAACGCAAAACACTAAAACATGAATTTTTAAAAGTATAATACCACATGAGCACTCCTCACAGACTGAACATTATGCCATACTAGGTTTTGGTACTGAATTTCACACACTCGTACAGACACACACACGCACACACACACACACTGAGGACGTGGTAGGTAAACTCTCCTCTTCACTTTCTCTTCTCTCCTTCCCCAGAAATAACCAGGAGACTAAAATCAGTACTTCATTCTTCTCACCCATGTTTTCATTCTTTGAATATTTTTGTCTATAAATATTCAAGACATTGATATTCATATTATCAGTACAATTTTGCAAATGCCTTCTTCACTCATTGCTATGCTTTCAAGATGTATCAGTGTTGATATATGTAGATCTATTTGATTCATTTGACTCATTTAGTATTGCACTGAATGAAAATACTGTAATTTATCCAGTTTCTAATTTATTCATGCACATGCCACCTTGTGCACATGTGAGACTTGTTTCTTGAGGATCTAAAGATAAGTAAAAACAATTGAAATGGATCTCTCTTTTCAAGTGTCTTCATTACTTCTCTTTCATAATTTTTTGTCTGTTGTTCATGCCCTAAAGAAACCCTTCCCTGTACTGATGTTACAAAGAGACTTCCTTTTACATTCTTATAAAAACCTCAACAGTTTGCTTTCCTAATTTAGATTTTAATCCACCTACAATTTTATACGGAATAAAGTAGAAATCTGATTTTTTTCACAAGAGTCGATTTTTCTTTTGCTCATTTATTTGTTTTTCCACTTAGGTAATAGTCCATCCTATCCCACTAGGTTTTAATTCCACCTCTGCCGTACAAGACAGGTGGCCTTCTGAGCTCTCCCTCTTTCCCTCTATTTGTCTACATGTGGGCCACTATGATAAAGTTAGGTTAGGTTATCCTTCTATTTTATGACAATAAGCCCCCATTTATTTTCCTTCTTTGGGAAATTCAGTTCATCTATCCACAAAAAACCCACAAAATCTTATTTCATTGCTTCACAATTTGTGCGTCGGTGTTTTTATGCTTCTTAAAATAATTGGCTTTTTAGTGGTATCTCCCATCAGGAAGTAAAATTCATAATAAAGATAATTTTTGCACATAAAGAGCATTAAAAAACATAAGGTGGTGACCTAGGCATGTTGCATGTGTATGTTTTCCCATGTTCAAAGAAAAAATATATATATTCTTCTAAAAAACAGGCTGAACAGAAACTGAATTTCAAACAACTCGTCGACCCATTTGCCAACTTCTTATAAAGCTTAATAAGTAATAAAACTGTGCTGAAAGAATCACCTTTTTAGACTTGTCAAAAACAAACACTGTCACTCTGTCACAACACCTCCATAACTTTGTTCTCCTTAAAGATCCCTCCTTTTGTTTAGCCATTCTAAAGGCAGGGGCCAAGAGCTGCTGAGTCAGCACATCTGAACAGAAGGAAGGAAGGAAGGAAGGAAGGAAGGAAGGAAGGAAGGAAAAAGGGAGGGGGAGGGGAGAGGAGGGAGGGGAGGGGGAGGGGAGGGAGGGAGGATCAGCCAGTTCCAGCTGGACATCTGCTACATGTTTCTGGCAAGTCACAAAATCTCTTTCTGCATCTCAGGTTTTTTTGTTGTTTGTTTTCCCATGTTTAAAATCATACCCCCCATGAGAATACTGTACCAATAATTTGAAATGGAGTATGTGAAAATTATTCATGTACTACAAAACCTCATAAACTATTTTTACAACTTTTCTTGAGGTACAATTGAATTGTAAGAATCTGTCATCATATATTCCTAGTACAGACTTTTGTCAGGTATATATTTTGTTACTATTTCTCCCAGTCTATGGTTTGCCTCTTCACTTTCATAGCAGCACCTTTGAATAGTAAAAAATTTTAATTTTGATCAGTCCAATTGATCAGGTTTTTTTCTTAATAGTTCATAGTTGTGGTGTGTTCTATATCACAAATAGTTTTTTAACTCAAGTGCCAAAATATGTTCTCATGTTTTCTTCTAGAAGTTTAATAGCTTTGGAATTATTTTAGGTCTTTGATCCATTTTGAATTAATTTTTATATGTCGCATGAGCTAAGGGTGAAAGTTTGTTTCCTACACATAACTATCTAATATTTTTACCAGCTACTTTTGAAAAGCATATACTTTCCCATTGAATTGGCTTGGAACATAGTTAAAAATAAACTGACCATATACATATAGGACTATTTCTGGATAGTCTATTGTATCCTATTGGCTTAAATGTCTATGTTTATACAAATGCCATATTATGTTGATTACTGTAATTTTATCATAAGTCCTGGAATCCAGTAGACTAATATGTCTATGTTCTGCTTCCTCAGATTTTTTTTGGCTGTCCTAGGTATTTTACATGTCCATATGTATTTTAGAATCTGCTTGTTACTCTATAAAAGATCTGGAATTGTTATTGCAATTGAATCTACAGAGGATGAATCTGGGGAAAACTGACAACCACACTGAGCTTCGGGTACATGAACAAAGTCTACCTCTCCAGTTACTTGAATCTTAACTTCTCTCAGGAATGTTTCATAGAATACATTATAGAAGAGGTACTCTTCCATAACTCTTCTGTATAGAAGACATACACATTTATTCAAATTTACTCAGGTATTTCATATTTTTATGCTATAATAAATGGTTTGTTTTTCTATTTCTGATTGGAATATTCTAATATATAAGAATATAGTTTATTTCTGTACCCCAACCTTCTAAACTGCAAACTCAGTAAATCCACTAGTTCTAGTGGCATTTCTTAGGTTTCAACATAGACCACAACTGTTCAATAGAAAAGCAATACAAGTCCCATGCACAATATTAAATTTTCTAGCAACCACATTAAAAGTAGGTAAAATTGGTGTTAATGATATGTCATATATAGTATAGCCAATTTTTCTAAAATATTATAGTTTTACTATGTAATGAGTAAAAAGTTATGAATTAAATGGTTACATTTTTTCATACTTTGTCCTTAAAAGTCAATGTCCACACTTGAAGCACATCTTGGTTAAAAGTAGCCACGTCTGAAGTGTTCAGTAGCCTCACATGGCTAGTGACTACTATAATGGACAGTCCACACGCAGACAGATAAAACCAGCCTGAATTCTTATTTTGTAGTCTGTATGTCTTTGTTTCTTCTTCTTGCCTTTTGCACTTGCTAGAAGTCCAGTACAATCTGGAAGAGAAGTGGTGAGAGTGATCCTCCCTACCTGATTCCTGGTCGCAGGTGCCAGCCTTCAGTCTTTCACTAGCAAGTATGATGCTGTATTTTGTTTGCAGTTGAACTTTCCTAGTTTGAGGTAGTTCCTTTTATTTCTACACTGCTGAGAGATATCATCATGAATAAGTGTTTTATTTTGTCGAATGCCTCCTCTTCATCTACTAGCATGATGACAGGTAATGCATTTATTGAAATAATCTGTTAATGTGATGAAACAGATTCATTGATATTTGAATGTTAAACCAACTGGGTATTCTTGAGATAAACTCCACTTGGTCACCATATACATATAAGCTATGTATATATATATCTGCTTTTCTTATAATGTCTTCGGCTTAACCAAATTAATTGTGACCTCATGGTGTAAAATGTTGCCTTTTCTACATTATGAGAGAATTTTTATAATATTGGGATTATTTTACCCTTAAGTTTTGGTAGAATTTTCCAGGGAAGACATTTGGGCCTGGAGTTTTTTGTGGGAAGATACTTCACAACGTATTCAAATTATTTCATACATATAGGGCTATTCAGGGTACATATTTTTCCTTTCTTGGTTTTATTTATTTATTTTTATTTTTCAATTACAGTTGACATTCAATATTATATTTCTTCTTGAATGAGATTTGTTAGTTTGCTTTTCAAGAAATCTGTCTATTTTATGTAAAGGAGGAATTTATTGGCATAGAGCTGTTCATAATATTGGACTGACCAAAGAGTTCATTCAGTTCATAAGTAAAAATAAAAGACACATTTTTAACTGTCATCAATAACTTTATTAAACAATGTATTTACCATTTTGTTCCACTACCTTCTGCCATCTTTCAGGCAATTTCATAATTCCATCTTCCCAAAACTTTTTATCTTTTTGAGCAAAGAACTGTTCCAGGTGCCTTTTGCTATCTTCCAGGGAATTGAAATTTTTCCCATTAAGAGAATTTTGTAAAGACCAAAATAAATGGAAATCCAAAGATGCAGTGTCTGGCGAGTACGGCAGAAGAATCAGAACTTCCCAGGCAAGCTGTAACAGTTTTGGCCTGGTCATCAAAGAAACATGTGATCTTGCATTGTCCTGATGAAAGATTATGAGTTCTCTGTTGACTAATTCTGGATGCTTTTCATCAAATGCTGCTTTCAGTTAGTCTAAGTGGGAGCAGTACTTGTTGGAAATAATTGTTTGGTTGCCCAGAAGGGGCTCATAACAGAGAACTCCCTTCGAGTCACACCATGTACACAACATCACCTTCTCTGGATGAAGACCAGCCTTTGGTGTGACTGGTGGTGATTCCTTTAGCGTGCCTCACAGTCTCTTCTGTTCCACATTATTGTAAAATATCCACTTTCTTTTTTTTAAATTATATTTTATTGATTATACTATTACAGTTGTCCCATTTTCCCCCTTCATTCCCCTCCACCCTGCACACCCTCTCCCACCCACCTTCCCCCCTTTAGTTCATGTCCATGGGTCATAAGTTCTTTAGCTTCTACATTTCCCATACTATTCTTGCCCTCCCCCTGTCTATTTTCTTCCTACCATCTATGCTACTTATTCTCTGTACATTTTCCCCTCTCTCCTCCTCCCACTCCCCTGTTGCTAACCCTCCATGTGATCTCCATTTCTGTGGTTCTGTTCCTGTTCTAGTTATTTACTTAGTTTGTTTTTGTGGTTGTTAATAATTATGAGTTTGCTGTCATTTTACTGTACATGTTTTTTATCTTCTTTTCCTTAGATAAGTTCCTTTAACATTTCATATAATAAGGGCTTGGTGATGAGGAACTCCTTTAACTTGACCTTATCTGAGAAGCACTTTATCTGCCCTTCCATTCTAAATAAAAGCTTTGCTGGACAGAGCAACCTTGGATGTAGGTCCCTGCCTTTAAACGTTCCAACATCTGAATTATAGTGGTACCAGAAGGGGAAGAGGAAGAGCAACAAGTGTAAAAGTTATTTGGACAAATAATAAAAGAGAACTTCCCTAATCTGGCAAAGGAAATAGACTTCCAGAAAGTCCAAGAAGCTCAGAGTCCCAAAGAAGTTGGACCCAAGGAAGAACACACCAAGGCAGATCATAATCACGTTACCCAAGATTAAAATGAAGGAGAGAATCCTGGAAGCAGCAAGAGATAAGGAGACAGTTACCTACATAGGAGTTCCCATGGGACTGTCAGCTGATTTCTCAAAAGAGACCTTGCAGGCAAGAAGGGGCTGGGAAGAAGTATTCCAAGTCATGAAAGGCAAGGACCTACAACCAAGATTGCTCTATCCAGCAAATACCCACTTTTCATAGCCCATCACAATTTGTTTTAAAAGTGGAATATTTTCATTATGTTTAAGTAGGGAATCACACGTGGAAATATGGTCAAGAAAGATTTTTTTTGCTTCTCATGTGGAGCCCAAACACCAAAGCAGTTAACATTACCAAGCTGGTGCAAATGCTTTTTAGCACTTGATTTGGCTATTTTGAGTATGTTGGCTATCTCCCCCAAGGTACAATGTTAATTGTTTTCAATTAATGTCTCGATTTGTTTGCTATCAACTTCCACTGGTCTACCCAACCGTGGAGTATCATCTAAACAGAAATCGCCAGCACAAAACTTCGAAAACCACTTTTGACATGTTCAGTCAATCGCAGCGCCTTCTCCATACACTGTGCAAATCCTTTTTTTTTTTTGCATTTCAATTGCATTTTATCTTTCTTGAAATAATAAAGTACAATATGCTGAAAATGTTGCTTATTTTTTCTATCTTCAATATTAAAGTGGCTACACCAAACTTCACCAAGTCTGATGAGATTTTTTTGTAATGCACGCTGTTATGACAGCTGTCACAGTACAGTCCGACCAAACTGTTTCAAACCGCGTTAGAGACGACTAGTGCTACTGGAGTTGCCTTAAAGGAGACCAAGCGAACTTTTGTGGCCAGCTATTTCCTTACCCTTTCAAAAGTCTGGAGCACCTGTAGTGTCACCCACTCTCACATCCATAATACTGGCATTTTATTTTCTACCTTTATTTCTGATCAATCTGGCTAAAATTTATCAAATTTGTTGATCTCAAAAAACTAGCTTGTGTTTCATTGATTATCTTGAGTTTTCTGTTTATAGTTTCACTGTTATTTTCTTTTCTTCTAATTTGTACTCTTTTTTTTCCAGTTTCTTAAAGCTTAAGTTGTTGAATTGAGCCCTTACCTATGTTAGTACATTTAATGCTATAAATTTCTCTCTAAGTATCATTTTAGGTGCACCCCACAAATCGTGATCCAGCAGGCTTTCATTTCATTAGTGCAACACACTTTCTAATGCTGCTTGTAATCTCTTTTTGGACTCCTGGATTATTTAGAAATGGGTGATTTAGTTTGCAGCTATTGATTGATTAACCAAATTTCTTTGTTATTGATTTTTAATTATGTCCATTATAGTCAAAGACCATATTCTGTAGAACAGTAAGCCTTTTAAACTTAGTGACATTTTTATGGTTGAGAATATGGTCTATCTTGATGAACATCACACACAAATTTGAAAGAACACATATTCTGTGTTGTTCTGTGAAGGCGCCAGTTAGATCCGCTTGTTTGGTGGTATTTCTCAAATCTCCTATATCCTGATTAATTTTCCTACTTATTGTCCCATCTGTTACTGACACGAGGGTGTTGAAATAGCTGAGTAGATTTGGAATCCAGTAGATTTGGAACCATGATGAACTGATGCCCTTCGCACTGGGAAACGTCCCTCCCTGTCACTCCAGGCCCTGCACCAAGAATTATTCCATCTGCTGTTTATGGGAGACTCTTCCTTGGCTGTGGAAGACTTCTGCCAGGGTGGATGCTGGATGGAATCCTTTACAAACCCCTGAGCTTGTCTCTCTTTTTCTGTGGTTTTCTCCACTCTCCTTATGCCTTTGCCTTTCCAAACTGTGATCTCTGTTTTTTTCAACTCTGAAATTACTGGGTGAGGATGATATTAGTGGCTGCTGAGAAATGGAAATCTGAAATACTGAATAATGGAGATGCTCAGTGAGGTGTTGCTTAGCAACTCTTAATAGGAAATAATTTGAACTCTGGATTTATTTTTTTCCTCCGAACTTGCTGCTCCAGCCTGGAATCTAGAATCCACTCTCCTTCACAGTGGCAGCTCTCCTGCACGCTCACATGGATACACACACAGTCCCACACAACCAGCCAGCAACAGGTTGTGTCACTTACTGGTTCCCAGTAAGTGTGTGTCTTTGGATGGAACAATTGCACCCAAGATGCAAGGCCAAAGTAGCTGGAATTCTATTACAAACACAACCTTTCATAAAACCATCTGGCAAACACAAGGACACTGAATGCAGGAAGCCCTAAGACAACCACCATCAAAAATGTCTCCATTTAAATTGTGTCAATAACAGATGCTTTGGAAGCCCACAGAACATTTTCCTTCCTTGTAAAATAAAATTCTAACTTTTTCAGCAAAACACTATAAATTTCAGATCATAGTCATGACTTCTTTCAACTTCAGGTTGGTTTCCTCAGAGGCACTTCCAGATCCCCTAAGAGCTGCATACACAGGACCAGCATCCTCCTGACGGTGGCTGGCACCAGAGCACATGAGCCACCCTGCGCAGACATCAAGCAAGGCATTGGACAAAGCCAGTGCAGCTTCTCCCTAAGCAGAGAGAACCTGGTGCTGGGCTGGGCTGCACCCTGAGCTGGCATCCTGGCAAATGCCTTTGAGTCTGATGGGGTTTTCCTATCCAGAAGCAATGGCTGATTACAAGTACACAGGAGCTGAGACAGAACCAACGACAACACCAGCAGGAAGAAAGGAAATTATAAGGAATCTGTTTATAAGGAGTTGATGTTAATTTCAATATAAAAGCAATCATTGATTCCTACTAATATTGCCTGGTGTAATACACACACACACACACACACAAACATTTATTCCTCAGATCAAATATGTTCCATTTCTTTCAGTCACTCATTCGGAAGAATGAAAATACCTCCAACTTGGATTATGTGCTGCTGACAATTAAAACCAGCAACATGATTGCTTTTTGCCATCTTTGAAGTACCAGCCACTTCTCAATGAAGTTTCTCCCAAAAATAACATAACCAAAATCAGTTCAGACAGAACAATCTAGAATTCCTAAATAACTGCCTTCCTCGTCACACAATAATCTGTTGATTGCTAAGTCACAACAGGAAACACCACACAGCTGTTAATTACAATGGGCATATGGAGTTGACGGGTAATGATCACCATGCCAAAATGCCATGTTCAAATTCTGGCTCTCTTCCTAGCTGTGTGACTTTGGGGAACTTGCTTAACCTCTCTGGGCTTTGGTTTTCTCAACAGAGAAATTGCAAGTACGTAGCACTTATTTCACAGGATTGTACAGCTCCTGGAAACAAGTTATGTATGTAAAGTAATTGAATCATGCCTGGTGCAGGAAAGGACCAGGATGGTAGAAGTGTTTTCTATCACTACTGTGATGGAAGAGGCAAGTAGATAGGTATGCTGTGTGTACTCTCATGCAGAATGTCCACAGGTATCTGTGATATGATCCCTACAACACGTGAAACTATGCTGTACACTGGGAAAAGAACAGCAAATAAAAATGCCCCCCATAGCCACACCATCTTTCAAATGCACTTTGATGTGGGGGTGAGGTTAGGGAAGATGCAAAAGTGTAGAGGTGAGAATGGCTGTGTTTGTTCCATGAGCAAATGACAGTTTAATTACAATGTCCATCTCAGTACCAGGGCCTGTGCTCCTCTAAAGAAAAGCATAGGAGGAGAGAAGGTAGAGGAAGCAGCTTGTTCCAGAAACACAGACAGAACTGTCTATTCAAGCAAGCTCAGACTGCAAGGCCCGGTGAGGGTTGTGGAAGTTCCCAGGTCACTGCACAGCCCACGTGACTTTCACAGGCTCTGGCTGGGAACTCAGAGGAGGGAGAACACAGAAACACCACCTCTGCTCTGAACAGCAGAAATGTGGGGGATCTCAAAATAACGGCGCTTCAGGCTGGTCCGTGCTGTTGCACTTCCTTAAGATTCACATTTTGTCAGTATGTTCTTTGCAATTAAAAACAAAAAAAATGAAAACCCTCATTTTTACTGTTAGAATAATTTTTATATTGCTTTTTTTCTGAGTTGTGTGTGCTTCTTCATATTAACTCTAAAATGCCCCCTGAGAAATCACCCTGGTGCACAAAAGCAGAGGTCTTTCTTTCCTTCTCTCTCTCTTTTTAAAGATTTTATTTATTTATTTTTAGAGAGGGAAGGGAAGGAGAAAGAGGGAGTGAGAAACATCAATGTGCATTTGCTGGGGGCTGTGGTCTGCAACCCAGGCATGTGCCCTGACTGGGAATTGAACCTGTGATGCTTTGGTTTGCAACACGCGCTCAACCCACTGAGCTACACGAGCCAGGGCTCTTCTTTCTTTTTTCAGAGATGGTTTCTTAGATACTCGGGGACAGGCTGGAGATTTCCCCTTTCAGTCACATGCTGCTAGGTTCCTCACACGGTGTATACATTCTTTAATTGCATTCCAGGTGACTGCACTAAAGGAAAAGCAAACCAATTCTGCACCATTTCAAAGCCTCTGAGAGCCTTTGTTTTCTTACATTTCGCCCACTTTCAATAAGAAAACTATGTTTGCACACCTATGTCCTATTTTTGTAACAAAACACACATAGGCACATGCTGAATGTCTGGCATTCTTTTAGGAAACAGGACAAAGAAAGTCTCTTCTTCCTAGAGCAAAATGTTAGCCTTTCGAGTAGATAATTTAACAAATCTATACAATAACTGCAGCATGGTCTCCCTGCCAAGACTGAAACGGGGTTGTCAGGAATGGGACTGTTTACTTAACTCTATTCAATGAGCTCTTAGTATGAGGGTTGCAGAAAACTGGAGTCAAGTGCAGATACGACTCAGCCTCTCGTCCTCATTTGGCCAACCCAGCATCTCTTGTGTATAAGCGTCAGCCCATCTGGGCAATTGCCCTCCTGCCCTGCTACCCTCTGAAGAGTATTCCCATCTCAGAGGGAGGGTTATAAGTCAGTAGTTATTAGCTGAGATGAAATGAATTTGTTGTGTTAAAAATTCATTAAATAAAACAGCATCTAAAAAGCAGAAAGTTCACCAGGTGAACCAAAGACATTACAAAAATGTATCAGGCAAGAAAGACTTACTTGATGTCACTAATATAGGAATCCAAAGAAGCATTTCCATTATTCAGGCAGCAGAGATAAACCAAGTTCTCTAATGCACAAACATTTGTTCATGCCGCTCTGTTTGTTTACATGGCCATACAATCCTTGGGCTATTTTGTCTACATATTCCTGACGGTGGATTTATTTCAACGAGATAATTACACACAAGAACATCCCTAATGCCTGATGGACACTAGTTTGGAAAAGTGTGAAAACTTCCATGGCAAACATTTAAGTCCAAGCTGGATCTGCAGATTCGGTGAAGACTGACGTCAAGAGCAGTTGTCAAAATCTAACCAGAGGGAGTGAATGTCAGAGCAACAAGCCACAAGGTGCAGAGGAGAGCATCCACTGAGGAAACAGTGTGTCTTCCTTCCCGTGAAATATCTGCCATGAGTTGAACTGAGTCCCTCAAAAAGATATATTCAAGTCCCAACCCCCAGCACCCGTGAATATAACCTTATTTGGAAATAAGGTCTTTGCAGAAGTAATCGATTTAAGATGAAAACATTGGTATGCCCTAAATCCAGTATGATGGCTCTCCTTAGGAGAAAACAAGAGACACACAGATGAGCGTGGTACATGATGATGGAAACAGATTGGAGTGACATGTCTACAAGCCAGGGATGGCAGGCAACCACAAGAAGCTGGGAGAGGCAAGGAAGGATCTTCCCTACAGACTGCAGAGGGAGCATGGCTCTGCCCACACCTTGATTTCAGACTTATGGCCCAAATGTGAGACACTATTTGTCAAACGTGGTTAATCCTCTTTAATAGAACCTACTTATTAGGCAAGTCCCACATTCTAGAGCTCCGGACAGGAATCAGTGCTATGTTGTGTAACTACACTGGGCATGTGCAGAAGGCAGAAGGCTGCACCCCACACACACAGGCACTGTCGTTTTTAAAAATAAATAAAAAAAACGAAGGACACATGGACAAAAACTAGAGGGGTGGAAATGGGAGGGAGGTGGGGAAAGATGGGTGGGTGGACTGGGATGGAAGTAAAGGACAGAAAACTATACTTGAACAATGATTAAAATAAAATAAAAATAAATAAATAAATAAAAATCTATGCCATTTATTTGATCTAACAGAACAGAGAAAGCAAATACCTTATATACCCCTGTACTAATTTTAAGCTCAAGATAGATCAAGTATTTTTCAAACCATTCAGAAAAAAAAGGTAAAGTATAGTGACAGCACCATCCTCTTTGTCTATCATTTTTTTATTTTCATTTTTTTATTGTTGTTCAAGTACAGTTGTCTCCATTTTCCTCCCATCACTCCCCCCACCCCAGCCATGCCCACCTCCCACCCTTGATCCTACCCCTGCTTGGCTTTGTCCATGTGTCCTTTATACATGTTCCTGACAACCCTTCCCTCTCCCCCCTCCCCGGTTATCCCCTCCTACCTCCCCTGTGGTTACTGTCCTGTCTCTGGTTATATTTTGCTTGCTTGTTTGTTTTGCTGATTAGATTAAACTTATAGGTGAGATCATATGGTATTTGTCTTGTCTCTCTATCATGTTATCCATGTGAAAGGCATAGCACAAACTAAGGGTATGTTGGCAAATCAGTTCAAGCAAGAAGCATGCAGACAGGACTTCATCCAAAATACAGATGCAGCCACTAAACAGCTGGAGCCAAAAACTCTGCAATTTATCACCTGGCTTCACTTGGAGTTTTTGGAATCATCAACAAAATATTTTTTAAAAATTTCCTCCCAAGAGGCAGCTGTGCAGAACAAACATCAGCTGGGTTGGGGAGCTGGCAGCCCAGGGTAACAGGGACTTCAAGATGGGTCAATCTGTGCTGAATTAAAACGCCACTGTTGGGAAGGCTCCACATGCATTCAAGGCTGTGAGGGCAAATCCCCTTAAGTTTTCCTTTTCATTTTCCTTATTTCCCCAGAAACTGCTTCCACATGGCTTAGTATGCCAGTCTCTAAGCCTGCCACCTTTCTACTTGCCTGACCTCTCCCATGGCTACACTGTATTGCAAAATGACTCCTTTTTGCCTGATCAAAACTGACACCACCACTCTTAAATCATGCCCTGGTAACTCCGTACAATTCCACCTACTGAGGTTTTAGAAACCGGTTCTTTAAAAGGCATCATTCATGCAATTGGAAAGCATTATGTTAAGCGAAATAAGCCAGGCAGTGAAAGATAAATATCATATGATTTCACCTTTAACAGGAACCTAAACAACAAAACAAAGAAACAAGCAAAATATAGTCAAAGACACTGCATTAGAGGACAGGCTGAAAGTGACCACAAGAGAGAGAAGAGGGAATTTCAGGGGAAAAGGGGAGGGGTTTACAGGAACGAAGTTAAAAGACACATGGATAAAAACTAGGGGGAGGGTGGTAATGGGAGGGAAGATGGGAAGGGGATGGGTGGGCTTGACTGGGAGTAAAGGGGAGAAAACTGTACTTGAACAATCATTAAAATTAAAAAAAAAAGATTAACTTACTCAGGATACTAGGAAGAAGATAGTTAAATGTTTAACCCTGTGTTTCTGCAAGTGTCTTTCCTTTCAAAATAAAATGCAAAAATACATTAAAAAAAAAAAAGGCATCATTCAGGGGCCATACTGTAAGACACAGACTGGGCACCCATGGCATTTGCCGCTGAGTAATTCTCTGTGGGGGGTGCTACCCTGTGCAATACCTCTGGATTCTACCCACTAGATGACAGTGGTATCCCCCGAATCCAGGTTGTGACAATCAATAATGTTTCCAGAACTGGACAAATGTTCCCTGGGAGTGACATCACTCCCAGAAGAGAACAACTTTTATCATGAATAGGAGCTGACCTCTGAAGTCAGAACCTCTGGATTCAAATCACTTCTTTCACTGACCAGCAGCTTAGCCATGAGCAAGGTACTTCAACGTCCCGTGACTGTTTCTGCACTTGGAAAGTATGAGTGTGACGGTGCCCACGTCATGAAGTTATGCGGGGATAAATGAGGTTGCATAAGGGAAGCACCCACAACAGGTCTGGGTACAGCCCAATGATACACGTGCTGGCTGCTTACACCCTATGTTCTGCACAAGACACATTAACAGCAGAATCTACACCCAAGCCACACGAGCAGTGAAGAATTCTCCTTACCCAAAGAGGGGTCTAGGCTTTGCCTTGTGCTCCTGGGCAGTCATCCCTGAGCCCCTAGAATGCTCTGCCTGACAGAGGTGTCTCTGTTTGCCTGAGAGTTTTGGCCAGAGACAGTCTAAACATGATCTACAATGGGGGTTTAGAGCCACGCTGTATCAGTTCTGCCTCAGAGGAGCTGGGAACTACAGGTATCATGTAAAGCTGAAGACTAAAGGTCAGCCATGCAGGCAGTGTGTGATTGAGCCCCAGTAAAAACTCTGGACACAGAAGGGTTGGCTGACCTTCCCAGGCAGACAATACTCCATGCACGGTGCCACATAACACTGTCGAGAGAAGAGCACCATCCATGACTGCACAAGGAGAGAACAATGAAAGCTCCACATTTGCTAGTCTTCCTGGACACTTCCCTTGGCTGATGTTCACCTCTATTCTTTCTCTGTAATAAACCATAACTGTGGGCTTTCCATGAACTCTGTGAATTCTTCTAGGAAGTTACCAAACCTCAGGGTGGTCTTGGGAACCCTGAACTTGCCAGTGGTGTCAGTGGTGAGGGTGGTCGTGTGTGTCTGTCCCCTTCATCTGCACGGTGTGCTCACTCTTGCACCCCCTTACTACAACAGCGTTAATTTAACCATCTCCTACTGGGAACCACTCCTTGAGCACAATTCTTTAAGCACAGTAAACCTACTATAACACTTATAGAAGGTTAGTGTTCACCGAGGGGCCTGTATTAAAAGATACCAGACTTACGGCTAATGTGACAGAAGGATTTCATTTTAAATCTGCATGCCTGCTGAATGGGGCAGCTGTGGCCAAGAGGGATACGCAGCATTTCAAGCTCCAGTGGAGGAAGGCCCAAAGTGGTCCTTTCCTGGAAAGATGAGTGAGCAGGCCCACAGTGTGAGAAAGACATCCTACCCAAGGCCCCAAAGTATGAAGAGTGACCAAAAAGCTCTTCAACCTGCCTGGTCAGGGCCTCTTCTGATCATCAGGCAAACATAGCTGTGTCTCAGAAACTTTCCCAAGTCACAAGCAGGGCTGGCCACCCTGCCTGCAATGTCGAGTAGACTGAGGCTCCACATACAATCTAGTTCTGCCGGGGGCCCTGGCTGCATAATGAAGGCAACCTCACAGGTAGAATTATGTCTCAGGGCAGAAGTAGAAAGTCCCACTCAACCTGATCTTGGGAACTGCAATGTCAAAGCACACAGGAATAACTAGCGCTGGGACATTTAGCCAACTAACTCAACACCTGTGAGAAATCAATCTTGACAAAATGGAAGTAAAAAATGACTATGAAATAAGTATGCTTAATATGCTCAAAGAGATTTTTTTAAAGGCAGTGGTCAGCATCAATATAACCAAAATGTATGTCATAACAACAAAAGATAGGCAAAAACAGAACAAGTGGATAAAAAATCCAACAACAACAACAACAACAAATCTGGAGATGACAAAATCAAGTCATCCATTAATGGAGACCCTGAGCGAGTAGCCAGGAGTGCCATCCACCAGTGGGCCACACTTGTAGGTGCAGAGACAACAGTAAAAAGACAGTCACAGCCCAGGAGTTTATATTCTCTCAGGGGATACAGCCAGTAGACAGACGGAGAGAGATGTAATGTCATGTGGGGTGCTGTACATCACCACCAGTACTACGGGGGAAAAGCAGGCTGACGGTGTCTCCCCATGGGTTAGTATCTGGAGATCAAAGGCCACTGCTCTGAGGCAGGGACGCATGAGGCCAATGAAGGCAACAGAGGGACCACGCAATACATGGAAGAAGAGCACTCTAGACAGGCGGGAGGTCCTTATTCTGATTAACCGGCTCTCTTAAAATAATAATAATCATATAACAAACACTGAATTCCTGGCAGAATTATTGATGACCCAATTATGTTGAAAACAGGTCTGATGCCAGTCACACTGTTAATCACTTATGCAGCAGGAGCCCCGGCTAATACACTTGGACAAAACAATGCATAAGAACAGAGTGAACTTGGAATTGGAAAGTGAGAAAATGTTAATTATCTGGAGATGATTAATATAAATATAAATAAACTGACACCCTCAGAAAAACTAACAGAGCTAATAAGAGTTCACCATATCAGGTCAACATAAAAAAGAGCAATATCCTTATGCATAGATATTAAATAGAAAAAAAGAATAAGAAAAAAACCCTTTTATAAAATCACCAAAAAATTATAGAGACTGAGGAACAAGTCTAAGGAACATTACTACTGATTTCATGAAGAGAAGAAGTCTTCGAAGGACATAAAATAAAACCAGAATTATTATAGAGACAGGCTATGTGTCATTCTATGGAAAGACTCAATACAAAGAAAAAAAGAGCACATCTCTAGGTGTTTTATATAATATCATTTCATTATTTCCTAACTGTTAAATACCTTTCAAAACAAAAAATAGAAAATGCCATATAATTTAACTCCAGATGCCAGCTGGAGTTTGCACTGAACATGACAAGCTGATTCTGTAATTCATGTAGAGAATAAGCTAAGAAAAATTCTAAACAACAGAAAAACAGAACAACACGGAGGGGATACTTGCTCTTCCAGAAATTAAGGCTTCTTATGAAGCTTTATCCTTAAATCAAGCAGCATTGATGCAAAGAGACACCAGTGGCTCCATGCCACAGGCCAGGAAACCAGTCCTCACAAGTCACCTCCTTCTTCCGTTCTGTGTGCACTGTGTGAAGGTGGGAGGGACTGTGGACCATGTGCACCATTTAAGGCAGTCGGGTGAGGCTTGGGGACAGGGCATGTGAAAAACAGAGGCAGACCTGAGGCAGGGGAGGAACTGGCCTGAGCATGGAGGTGTGTGCCCACTCTCCAGGAGGCTTGAAGGCGAGAGTGATAATGAGACTACAACAGGAGCCTCCATGACCCCTGGGGCCTCTTCAGGAAACTGCCGGAGAGGAAAAATGGCGCCATGGATTCTTCTGTCCACTAGGGCAGTGCTTTTTAGAGCCAGAGAGGCCAACCTGAGTTCATTTACTCCAGTCCTCTGCCTTTGCAGAAGAAACTGAAGTCCAAACACGATGATGGCTTGGCTGAGGTCAGGGGACAACAGAAGCCACAGGAAACCACATCCAGGGCTCTCTCTGGCTAAGGCACACCAAAATGCTCTTTCCTTTGTCCTGATGCTTGAACCCTGTTGTCCATCCCCATCTTGAATGTCCCTTCTCCCTTGTTCTCTATGACAATTCTCCCTCACTAGTTCCCTGCTCCTAAAAATGTTTTCTCTATCCATTTCTGGCTCCTATTCCTCTCCTATCCGGCCTCTTGAGTCCTCACCAAGCCTGGTGATCTTTTTGGTGTTCAATTCACACTGTCCCTGAACGGCAATTGAACCCCACAGCTTTGATTGCAAGCTTGAAGCTAGTAACTTGTACATAATATCGGCATCCCAGACTTGCCTGTGCCCTGGACCACACACTGTTTAATCTAGTAGTCAGTGAGTCACATCCAGGTAGCAGCAGCCCATTCATCAGACTACACCCTCCCAAAGACCTAACACCTTTCAGGTGGAACCATGTTCTAAACTGAGAACCTCATCAGGTTCCCAATAAAGAACTGTGAGTTTCCCAACATGTATGGAAGCAATCTTATCAATATGATGCATTCATGTTTATACATAATTCAGTTTCACAGAAGTATGTCTGTGAGGAGAAAGATCCAATGGCTGAGAAAGAGCTCAAGGGCAACTTCCAGTCTTTGAGAATTAGAGGCACAAGGTAAGGCTCCCATCCCAGAGCTCTGGATCTTGGAATGACAGGGAAACTCAAAGAACCAGGAAAAGATGGCACCACTGAAAGGTGCTATGAGGTGTAAACCTAGACTTAGCCATCTACGACCAGTGACAAGTGAGACCCAGGCCCTCACCCTGGCTGCCAGCAGGTCTGATGAGTTAAAATTGGCATCAAGTGACTTCAGGCATGAGGTCACCACAAAGATGACTATTTCAAAGGACTTTCTTCTCAAGGTCTCTTGTTTTCAGTTTAGGGCCAAATTTACAGGATTAAGTATGCCACAAATCAGAGTTCACAAGGAAAATATAAAATCCATTTTAATACCTTACCTGGTCCCAGGGAGAGATGGTGCCTCCAAAACACATGAACAGGTAGGCCATGGCCACGAGACAGATCCATATCACCACAGAGAAAAGGCGGAGCAGCTTCTTAAACACAGACTCAATGCAGACGAGGATGAATATCGCAAAGAAAATCGCCAGTGCAGTGGGAACCGTTATTAAAAATGCCACATTGTCTTCAACTTCCTAATAGGAAAAAAATATTGCAAGGTACAATTTAGAAAAACCATAGTGGCAATGATTTATGTTACCAAAATGTTATCAACATTCATCAGTGTCAAAATACATTGGGTTTTAGGAATTATTTCAGAAGTGGAACGTTTACACTTTTGTAAATGTAATTTTCCTGTTAAATAGCCAGGTTTCGCCATATAAATATCCCAGTATTCACTATTTAAATATGCAAAAGAGCTATGCCGTCACATTTAAGTTTTCTCTGAAAAATGGAGAAATGAATTTTATTAAAAAGTGAATGCATAATATCCAGATGAAATAAGACAACCATATTCACTGCCTGCATCATAGGATTTAAGAAATGGCCTGACCACAGAAAATGAAGGCTTCCAAATATTTTCCAATGTTTTATTTTCAGAAAATCCAGAAACTATCTCAGTCTCTAAAGTGATGAGCTTTTATTTTAATGCATGGCAATTAATATTTCAAAGGGATCATAGGTTAACAGAAAAGGGACAGAAAGTACTAAATATAGAAGATGAGAGAGCAAGAAATACTTAGCAGAATATGCCATTTTGCTGGTTTCCTTCTCCGCCTCTCTTAGGCTTGGGTAGCAGAAAGGAAATGGGCATTTATTAATCACCTCTTACTAATGCATCATTTTAAAACCTACACTTGATCACTAATTCTCATTTTCCAGGTATCTCTTTCTAGCCCCTTCCCAAAGGCACACTATTTCAATTCTATACAATTCAACACAATGTAAGAGACATCGTGTTTCCTTTAATTATACAAGCATGAGCTTAGGCTTTTGCTTCTGCAAAACACTATGCTAGAAACTTGCTAAGAAAAGCATGTACCACGGAGTGAACACAGGTCAAGGTCCTTAATCCTCATTCAACATGTTTAGTTCCAACACACCCAAAGGAGTTCCAATCAAAAGAATCCACATGGCTGGGACCCTAAGAACTTGCACTGAGGTTTCAGAATATTAAAAGTTACAGTGAAAGCTGGGAGTTACAGAGCAGCTCCTTGAGTCCGGTGAAGGCCTCCCCTTTTCTGGTTGCTTCCAGGTCCACTTGCCCCATGTGTAGCTTCACAATGGAGATGGCCCTATTCAGATATCAAGCCACTAACCAAGGGGAAATGGAGCAGCACAAATCAGCCAAATAACCACACCAAGTCCCGGTAAACATGGAGGGGGAAGAAAAGAACCCAGGCCTATCCTCAGTGACTCCATTTTCCCTTCTCTCTTCCACAATTCTATGTGTATCATGTGATACCTGGGAACATGGCAGCAGTAACAACAACCATAGCAAATACTAATAGATAGATTTTTGTAGTAGGCACTCTCACCTATACTAACCTCTTTAACACTTTCAATAACCTCATGATGGGGTGCTGCTGCCAGCAACACTCTACAGGGGAGAAAACTGAGGCACCAGGAATGAAAATGAGTTGCCGTGGGTTGACCACCCAGGAAGGAAGAAAGAACTAGAACTCAGCCCAGGGATCTGGCCGGGGGTCTGTACCAGCCACCACAGCAGTACTCTGCCCTCTGGTTGTGCAGAGATTGTGAGCTACACCAAGTGGGCCAGCCCTGGAGTGGTCAAAAGAATGTATCTTTCCAAACTGGCAGGAGGCAAAAGGATTAAATGTGATGTTCTTATTCTCTCCCTCATTGCTATTTTTGTCCATGATTAAGTGTCTAAGTTGTACTCTTACCCACAGACACATGTTACAATCATTGCAAAAGGGTATCAGATGTCCACCAGACTGCCAATGCTCCCCTGAACTCAGACACTGCGAATCAATGTAAGCATGGACATGACATGACAGTGTGCCTTCTGTGCATATCAAATGCGAGGTTGTGATCGCTATACACAGGGAGCCCTGCAAACTCATTTTATTTTAAACTTCCCAAAATGAACTTAACTGACAGCTATGGGCAGAAAGGTAACCAGGGAATAACTGGGACAGCTGTGTTCCCAGTATGCCTTTTCATTTATTTCATTAACCCAGTAGGGGAGAAACCATGATGGGTTTTATTGGTTCTTACTTCTCCAGAAAGGCTCAAAATGGTACAAGAATACGCACAACTGTAAAGGTAAAATTAGTAGGTAAATGAACTGGAAGATTGTGATGGAGCCCTTTCAGGAAGTGGAGGACATACTGAATTACCTGTAGGTGCTTTTCCTGCATTTCTCTTTGGAAAGATCTAACTATGAACATGACAAAGACCCACTGGCCGACAGCACTGGGTACAGTATAGGACAAGGCTAGATACTGTGCCGGGCTTGAAATATTGTGGTCTTTGCCTCCCTTTTTTTTCCATGTCAGGGTCTTCATCACTGAGAAGTGACTTGTCTGGGCTGCAGGGTGACCTCTGCATTAGATGCAGTGTACCCAGTGCCTAGGCCCCGTCCTATTCTTAGAATCCAATAAAAGTGCTTTAATTTCTTAAGAATAAGAAATTTAAAAACCCAAGCTTCCACCTACATTGGGTCAAAGGTTACTCCCATCTACATGCTAACATACTTGTAAACTACAATAGTGAATGTATTTTTAGGGAGGAAGGGGCATAGGAAAGCCTCTCAGTCGGAATGGGATCCCAGAGGGCTGGTGTCATACCCCTCCCTGCTCACCAGATGCCTCATGTTACCAAGTCAGTCCCAGAGAATGACCTTCTTCCTTCAGCTTCAAACAGTGTCCCCCACCTCTGTGAGTGAGAGGACTCGCAGATGGCCAAGGCCAACGGCTACAGATAGTCACCAGCTGCTCATGAGGCTGTGGCCCTGCCCATGGTTAAAACCTGTGCCCACAGAAATACGGGGGCTCCTCTAGAGAGAAACCAACCATTAATGTAGTCTTCATTTGCCTCTGAACTCCAGCTCCAAGGAAGTGTTCATACAGACTTCTCCACGAAATAGAATCTTTTATAAGAGTGTCAAGAAAAAAACAGCAGAGCGTTCATTTAAAAATGTATAAGCTCATAAACTACATCTTTTCCTAGTTGCACTGCTGGCATCATGCGTTTTTCTTCAGGCTAAGTAAATTGAATAAAGGAATGCCCTCAGACCTGAAATGACATGGGCCCCCACCCACTCCTATTCCATTTCCAGTAGACTGAAAGATGAATGAGGCCACAAGGCACACCCCATGGCTGTTTTCTTCTGGAGCTAGCTGGGTTTTCAAAATCCAGAGCATAAAACAAACAGTTACTTAAAATAAAGTGAACTAAAGCATTCAAAACATTGTCAATATAAATAAATATGTTGACATACCCCAAACCCTTCTCCCTTCACGCAAAAGGATGACATAACACAAACTAAGTGCAATGTACTAAATTGCCTTTATTAGTACCAAAATGTACTAAAATGCCTTTAAAATTTGACTTTAAAATGATAAAAAAATTACCATAAAACACAAACTAAATGAAATGTACTAAAATGCCTTTAAAAGGGATATGTCAAGCATGGTATCATCTACTGTAATGATAATGGGTTTCTATCACTCTCTTTGGACATATTATCCTTTCTTTTTCAATGCATTTTCTGGTAATTTTGGATGACTCCTAATTGCTAGGCCTATTAAATACCCATCACTTTTATTTATTATGTGATGGCTCCTTTATTTCTTAGAGGCTTTTTCATGGAGCAACAGATTATCTGTATTTTCATTCTTTTCCATGTCCATTTTTCACGTGCTGTAAACAGAACAATTTTTCATTTAGATGGTAAAGGGCAGTCTAATGTAAAACAGTGCTTTTTTATGAAAAGATATGTTACTAAAGTGCTTTGAGGTCCCAAGACAGCAGGTAGAAACCAGTTCCCCTTACTTACTGCCGTGTTTCGGAGTGAGCTCTGACCCTCCAGTCTGTGCCTTCAGGTGAACAGCAGTATGGACACCGCACAGGCATGGGGTGTCTGTGCCTCACAGCCACACCACGGTCAACAGAGACTATTGTTATGATGACCGGCACTTCTTTTTTTCTTCAAATCTCACAACTTTCTCACCAAGGCTAGTCTGACTTTTCATTAATGGATTGATGCCCATTTTGCATCCTAAATAATAATTTACTTTATTACCACAAGTTATTTTAAATAGTTGTCATTGTGCAAAATGAAATCAACCTTTAGCTATGCTATACATCTGACTTCAGGTTTGTGCGTGCAGGTATAGACTGTTACTCATTCATATATGTGTGTGTGATATAATAGAAAATACATTTTTCATTCTTTTCTACATACTCCAAATATCATGAGGTACAAATAAAAATACTGATTAAAAAATTCTACATAACCATGATGAAATAAATCAAAAAATGATCTCAATAAATGGAGAAGTAGTCCACATACACAGATAGGAAAACAATATTTCAAGATGTCAGTTCTTCCCCAATTAATCTATGCATTCAATGCAATCCCAATAGAAATCCCAACAAGTTATTCTGTAGCTATGAACACACTGATTTTAAAGCTTATATGAAGAGTCAAAAAGACCCGAATTAGCCACCCAATGTGAAAGACAAGAACAGAGCTAGAGTACTAACACTGCCTGAATTTAAGACTTTCTAGAAAGCCACAGTATTCAGGATAGGGTGGCACTGGCAGAAGAGACAGACAGGTCAATGGAACAGAACAGACCTGCACAAACGTACTCAACAGATACCTGATGAAGGAACAAAGACAATTCAAGGGAGAAAGGATAGTCTTTTCAGAAAAAGATCTTGAAACAACTAAATAGATATCCACATGCCAAAAAAAGTGAGTCCAGACGTATTTTACATCCTCCCCACAAATTAACTCAAACTGGATCAGAGATGTAAATGCAAAATGCAAAACTAATTCTGAAAAAATTCTGAAAGGCTTTTTATACCCAAACCTTACTCAATTTATCATGCTAAACAATCCACAACATACAAATATTTTTGAAATAAACTCACAAATCGTATGTACACAAAATATGAACTAGTTTCTACCTGCTTATTTTGCAAATGACTTTTTACATACATACAAACACATGGTCTCCAGTCTGGCCATATTTACTAATTCTCAGCTCCTATGACACAGGACAGAATTCTCACTGACATTTTAAGAATATGAATAAAAGCATTAAATGAAAAATGTACATCTTACATGGGAAATTGTTTTAAATCAGGCATCATACTTTAGAGAACCTTCCCTTATATAACAACCAGATCCCAAATACAAGGTATTCTGATGCTGATGCTAGTCTCACGAAAGGAAGATGAAGTTTCCAACTCCCTCCCCTCTCCTTCTCCAAAACCTCCACTCCTCGGCCCCCCACCCAAAAAAAACCCCACAAATAAATGAGTGCACTAAGACATGGAGCCTATTGCAGCTGGGAACCAACCTTGCACTGCTGGCATAACGGGGTGCCACAGACAGTGAAGGCTGGGAAGCCCAGCAGAATGTAGACCCACAGAACAGCAGGTGCGGCAAAGAAAGCCAAAGTGGACCTCAGGTGGGGCACATTCCAGCTATCTTGGAAACCAGAGCAAACTATTGTTTGGGAAAAGCTTCCCCACTTAGAACTTCAATATGCCTACCAATTACAATCAAACACTTTACATTAAAAATCACACACACAATGAACAGAGTAACTAAGAATGAGGGTCCAATAGAAGAAACAAATGGTTTTGATTTCCAAGGAAACCACATGTCAAAATTGGCAGCCAGAGAACACAGACTAGCTGTACATGACATGTTTAAAGGAATGTAAAGGATGATGACACAGCAGGAATCAATCAAGTACCAACACAGAAAATGAAACATGTAAAAATGAAAGACATAAACATATAAATAAAAGCTCAACAATTGCATTAAACAGAAAAAAACAGTTAAAAATTAGTGAACTGGGCAATAAAACAAAGCTTAAAAACAACGCAACAAAAATACAAGGAGATAAAAATTATAAGAAACACTAAGACATGAAGAATAGAATAAAAAGAATAAATGGGTATAACAAATGTCTGATTGGAATCTCTGAATTACAAAATGAAGAGACTTGACATAAAATATCCAAAGACAGATCTCAGTTGTGGATTGTGCAATACTAATGAAAACCAATCATCTACAATTCCAGAATGTCAGTTAGACAAAAAGAAATGCAAACATGTTTACATGATAAAAATACAAAATATTAGAGATGAAGAGGAGATCCTAAGAGTGCCCAACCAAGAAGAAGGATCACCCACAAAGAACAACACAGCATTAGAGAAGAAATTTCAACAGTGCAAGAAATAATGGTGAATTAATGAATACAAAATAACATTCAACCCTGTATAATCAAAAAAAGTTATTTTAAAGAGAGAAAAAATATAACCATTTATAAATAAATAATTTTTTAAAGCTGAGATTTACCATCAAAACAATCTTCTCTACTTAGTCCATAAAGAAGTATCAATACATTTAAAAAGATTGGAATCATATCACAATATGATTTTGATCTTCTGATCACAATAATATAAAACTAAAAATCAATTACAAGAAAAAAACTGAAAAACACACAAATACATGGGGACTAAATAACATGTTACTAAACAATGAATGGGTTAATAATAAGATCAAGCAAGAAATCAAAAGATACCTTGAGACAAACGAAAATAAAAACACACAAGACAAACTCTATTAGACACAGTAAAAGCAGTCCTAGGAGGGAAAGTCATAGCAATACAGGTCTACCTCGGGAAATAAGAAAAATCTCAAATAAACAATCTAGTCTTACACCTAAAGGAACTTAAAAAAGAACAACAAACAAAGCACAAAGTAAGCAACAGAAATGAAATAATGAAAATTAGAGTGGAGAGAGGGAAGATGGCGGCTTGAGAGGAGGAGTCTTGATCCCCCTCTCCAGTGCTCAGGGGAGAATTTGGCCGATCTGAGGAGAAACAGACTAGGAGACCACGGATATCGCAACATTTATGAAAATAGGGCATCAGAAGTTATCCAGATATTGAATGAACGGATGGTAGGAGGCCAGAAAGGACCAGTGCTGGGCGCGGAGGGCGCCCAGGAGAGCGGAGTCGCCGCGCTGTCCCCAGTCAGGGGTTGGAACCAGCAGAAACGAAAGAGCTGTGCGCACCCACGGGGAACAGTGAGTACCCAGTCTGCCCGACCAGGAGAGGCCTTGTCGTGGGGGTGGAGTCCTTCCCGTGGGCGCCCGCGCCCCCAAACAGGGGGGTGTGTGGTTTTAGGGTGGACTGAGACCCCACGGCTGGGCCCAGCCGGGAACAGGGAAGGTCTTCCGGAGCTGAGACCTCCGGCGCGGGCGCGCGCCCTGCGGGTTTACTCACTCAAACGGAGATCCCAGAGGGGACACAGCTTTTCCCAGGTGCTGGGGTCCGCAGCGGATACAAAGGGAAGGGCGCGACCCTTCCCAAGCCCCGGAGGGTGCGTCTCGAGACCAGAGGAGAGACGGCGCTTCCCAAGAACGGGGAGCCCACGAGGGGAAGTACTGGACCCCTCGCAGTCCCGGCCCAGGCACCATGACCCGGAAGAGAGGCGAAGGCTTCGCTGAGTGTAGAACCTGTGGTGGCGAAGCTGGGGGAGGGGCGTAACCCCTGGCCACCTCCGCAGCCTGCGTCCTGAAACCAGACAGAGGCAGCAATCGTTTCTGGGAAAAGCCAGTGGCCAGCCCTGAGTCTGACTGAGTTCTGTCTTAGAAAGGTGAAAGGCAGTCTCACCGCTCACTCCTCAGCCTGCTTGTGCTGGCAGGAACAGAAACACTGATTTGGCCAGTCAGAAACCAACGAGTTTTTTGTGTGTGTGTGTTTCTTTTTTGTTTGTTTGTGTTTTAAATTTGCTTTGGTTGTGGGTGTTTATTTTCTCTCTCTCTCTCTCTCTCTGTGTTTTCTTCTTCTTTCTTTCTTTTTTCTTTCTTTCTATTTTTTTTCTTTTCTTTTTTTCCCCTTATCCTACTAATGTTTGATTGTATCTTGATTTGGTTTATTAAGCAACATTTTATTTAAAAAAAAACTCTACATTTTTATATCTCTCAATTCCTTATAATTCTTTTCCATCCATCTTAGTGTTATTACTTCTGCTCCAAATCTATCTCTCCTGTAATATATCTGCTGGTTGTTTTATTTTGGTTGTTGTTGTTTGTTTTTGTTTTTGCATGCAAATTTATATTATCTTTTTCTCTCTTTTCTGACATTTTTTATTTCAATAGTATTTTCTT